>JAJJWW010006976.1:0-60986 GCA_023531295.1 Papaver armeniacum | reverse complement strand
ATTAGTATTATGTTTGGATGTTCTAGTTAAAGAGCTATAACTGATCATTTCAATTAAGATGTAAGTTTTGTTGTTCATATTATATTCAATTTATCCAGTTCCACTTAGTCTACAGTAGCTTTTTCCTACCATCTAGTCTGCTTGCTTTGTTATCTATTTGATACTGTATTTCCAGCTTTCAGATGAAATATGTTAGTATTGTATCATGTGGTTTATATGGGAATTATATATTATCAGCTGGATGAAGAAGATTAGATAATATCCCGTGATTCATAATGCATTAATGCCCAGACTATCAACTTAGTTGTCCGCTGCAGGCCTGAGCTGCCAACTTGGAAAGTGCAGGCTTGGTCTTGATTTGTTATCGCAAACCATGGAAAAGAGTTTAACAATTGGAATGTTGTTTCACTGTTACCTGCTTGTCTGTTTTATCTCATGACGATGTGCAAGAACTAATCTGCTAAGGAGAATGGTAGAATGTGGTTGTTTCTCGAAATTTAAACAATTGTAACCCCGAACATGGGGATAGTGGTGTGCAAATAATGAAACACATGAGATTATAACATCAGCAATTACCTCGTTCTCTGCTTTCCCGTGAACATTATCGCATTGTACTAACGCATATGGTAACTTCTTAATTTAAAAATACCCCATATTCCTGATATTTTTATACTAAGGACTTATATGTTTATTTTCGTGTTGCGCCATCCATCCCTAGCGAGACTTTTCAAGTTGTGTAATCCGTCCGTAGCTGAAACTTCGATGCCGCAGAAATGTTTGGTGAATTCCCCTCAATGAAATGGTTGTCTCAAAGATCGTAACCGAGAACCGAGGGACACCATGGTGCCGCAAAGTGGTGGTTGCATTAAATAAAACCAAACAGATCGATGCACTTAGGTCCAAAACAACTCTTGTAATTGAAATGACGAGCTGGGCATCAGATGTTACTTCAGAGGATGGTCTAGGATTACTTCTCCACTTAGGTGTAGGTAACCAATCGTTATTCAATAGTGATTGAGTAGAAGATTCCTGTTTATTTGGTGAAACCTTGGTTGCAGTACGGTTCCTGTACTACTTCTTTGATTCTTAGCCCTGATTCTTCGATGACAGCGAAAATGTCCGTAGTTCTTCACAGTTATACCGAAAAGAGCTCTATTTAAAAAACACATGAAATATTTTTGATGAAAGATTACAGCTTGGGCATGGGCCTCCACAACACCTTGTGAAATCACATAACCGTAGTATTAAACCATTGTGATGGATGCCGTCGCTTTAGAGGAGTAGTAAACCGTACTCGTGACTACCGAACAACATTTCCATTTTTATCGTGATATTCATACTCGCGTGAATCGGATCTTGCATAAGTTAAAT
This sequence comes from Papaver armeniacum, assembly GCA_023531295.1. Lineage (NCBI taxonomy): Eukaryota > Viridiplantae > Streptophyta > Magnoliopsida > Ranunculales > Papaveraceae > Papaver > Papaver armeniacum. Next base: position 59,615 of record JAJJWW010006976.1, on the reverse strand, counting down.
CAAGAGCTTAACATTAAAGAAGCCAAGATAGCCCAATTCTTACGTACCCACATACCCCAAGATATGCCAATTATAGCCCACATACCCCTTACAAAAATGAAATGTGTACTTATTCGACAAATGACCGAGAGGAAAAATCATTGTTACAAAGAATGGTCATAGTTACGAAAAGAAGCCAATGCATATGCTTAGAATACGTATCTCCCGTAAGTTATAACATTTTAGAAACATAACGTGCACCCGTGAAGTCGCCGGTTACATCACATATCTCCCGTAAGTTTAAGCATTTCGTGCAAACCTAGTAAAGCTATACCTCACGCCAAGCAATCCTCGATCCCATCAGTGGTGTTTCCACCACATACAATGCTCTGGCTTAATGCCGCGAGTCTTAGACGGTTATGATCCCCGATACATCTCGTGCCATCGCATGTATCCGAGATATGCGCTGCCTTGGATAATGGCCATATAACTCATCGGATTAGGACTTCATATAGCCATTCCAAGGTCTTTTAGGATTTCATATAGCCATTCGAAGGACCTCAGTATTTCCGAAAACAAACTACGTTGTTAGAGGAATATAATTTTATTACTCTAAAGTAGTTCGATTATTGAGAAAAACGTTGTGTACCTTCATGGAGATTTCGAAAGATACCTCCATGCCATTCAAAACGGATTGAGGACCTATTACAATACGAATCGTAAAACAATTTTCATATTCATAAATGACATCCAAAGAACATGAAGCACTCGGTTGCCAAATCCTTAAACTTACATACCTCTCGATAAAAATACCGATAATATCTCTGCAATTACGTTCCGCCGTCCGTGAATTGTCATCTTCCCTTTTTGTTGTGTGAGGAGAACTTTGTGCTTTGGATTCTCAGCTTAGAATGACCTATTTAGTTGTCTTGTAATTGGTCGAATGAAGTAAGTATGATGGAAAACCAAATTTTTTGTACATCAATCAAGCGGGTATGGTATGGTTTCTCCTATATATGGCATTCACTCGAGTTTAGATGAGATCATAGGTCTGGATGAAATATTGGTAGAAAACATAATGGTTTGGATGATGGTTCTTCCATTTATAGGGGCATTTTGTGGCTTGTACTGCACAAAGTGATTAAGACGTAATCGTGTTTGACCACCGTGATGACACATGACGCATGGGTAGTTGTGGCGTGTGCTTGCTATTGAATATAAAAGTGTCTCACACTGTAGCTTCGTGGAGTACAGCTTAGGAGAGTGAGCTGTTTGGCATTATAGTAAAGCATTGGATGTTTGTCAATGTACGTAATGATAAGGCAGGAGGTGTGAAAGAATAGTTATGTATTCTTTTCCGATTATAGGTTGCTAGAGCAACCTATAATTTGTCTAAGAGACAATGACTGCTCCCACCGAACCATAACTTGCGTGAACGGTCATTTACTATTAACGATTATTCTTCACGTAAAAACAACCAGCCAAAACAACCCCAATGTAAGATAAAACATGTCGTTGATTTTTCACCCGCACTTGACTATACCGAGCCTGCCCATTTTGATGAGTACAACCACGTAAGTTGGATGACACATATTTTTAAAACCATAACTTACTCGTTCACTAACACCCTATCATGTTGCATTACCGACACCATATCCTCTGTCCCCCTACCATGTTGCATTACCGACATCCTGGTCATAATTTTTCCTTTTATTTTATCCTTATTTCGTACCGCCACTTGCGGGCTTAATCGTGGATGATAATCCATGCCTGCAAGAGGTATGTGGTAGGCTAAAGAAAGTTACAAGTAGTCGTGCAATTCTTATATAATTAGCAAATCCGATTACATGATTAGAAATTTAATCATACAATACATATGTTGCGATTACATCATCAAAGCATGTTCCTTTTAAATTGTTCACATAGTGCATTCTCCTCGAGACCGCAATTGCTTATGTTCCGCAACAAAGCGTGCATCTCAAACCCACCGGAATGCATTGCATTCTTTACATTTTAGGTAACTAATACCATAATTCCAAAGTGTTTGAGCTGTCTTCATCTTCATGTACTTTCTCGAGTTACATTTCTTGTTTTGGCAAAAACATCTATGCATCGGACATGTCGCGAATCGATGCAAACCATCACCACAACCGTAACAACTCCCTTTCAACTTCACTCCCATTGATTTGACCTGGCCGCTTGCATCATCGAACCACTCAAAGTAATCACAAATGGGGCTAGAACATGTTAGGAATCTTTACCAACGATTATCACCTTCTTTTGCACGAAGAAGTTTTCTAATTCCATTACAAGTTGAGTTTTTGCATCTTGAGTATAGCCAAGGACAATCAATGGCTTCATGATCATCACATTTGTTACACATGGAACATTCCGACAAATGAATCAAATTCATGATTATCTTGTGTATATGTTCAAATTGGATGTTAAGAAACCTTATAATCATAAGTGTTTTCATAATAGAGCTTCATTAAACCTTAATTTACGGTAAATTAAATTAAACAAATTAGAAAGTACTCACCATTAAAGTGCTTGAAGTAGCTGCCATTTTCGAAGTTGTCCAAGTTTTGCATCCAAATTCACCTAAAAGATTGATCGAACTTGTCCTAATTAAACTCACCTCACTTTGCACACATCCTTTAAAGAGAGAGACACACTACACCGTAATTTATAGAAATATGGGTGAAAAAACAAGAAGATGACCGTTTGAAAAGTCCCAAAATCAACAAGAATTCAGATAAGGCTCGAAAACTCATGTAATACTCGCCATAATATAGTTTGGATTTTTTAAAGGTTAGTTTTTTAATTTATGTTGGGTACAATGCAACATCGACCCAATTAAATTTATTGGGTGTTGTTTGAATAAGGTCGAATGAATTACATTGGCCAACTATGATTTCAGTTAAATCATAGAGTAACTCTGGGCCTGAGCGTTGAATAGTTATTATCGACATATAACGCTTGAAAGTTATAGATCATTTTTGAGAATAAGGAATTCATACCCGTGGAAACGATATCGAAGGCTCAAAACCGTTAAAGGTTAGGTTTTTAATTTATGTTGGGTACAACGCAACATCGACCCAATTAAATTTATTGGGTGTTGATTGAATAAGGTCGAATGAATTACATTGGCCAACTATGATTTCAAGCTAAATCATAGAGTAACTCGGGCCGGAGCGTTGAATAGTTATTATCGACATATAACGCTTTGAAAGTTATAGATCATTTTTGAGAATAAGGAATTCATACCCGTGGAAACGATACTCAAGGCTCAAAACCGTTAAAGGTTAGGTTTTTAATTTATGTTGGGTACAATCGCAACATCGACCCAATTAAATTTATTGGGTGTTGATTGAATAAGGTCGAATGAATTACATCGGCCAACTATGATTTCAAGCTTAAATCATAGCAACTGGGCCGGAGCGTTGAATAGTTATTATCACATATAACGTTTGAAAGTTATAGATCATTTTTGAGAATAAGGAATTCATACCCGTGGAACGATACCGGCTGGGCTCAAAACCGTTAAAGGTTAGGTTTTTAATTTATGTTGGGTACAACGCAACATCCACCCACCAAATTTATCGGGTGTCGATTGAATAAGGTCGGATGACTACATTGGCCAACTATGATCTCAAACCGGGTCGTTATAATGACACGATACAAACCCTGGGTCACGGTTGCAACATACTCTCCTTTTTATCATATGGTCTATACTTTTCTAATTAGCCCGACTCAGGGCAAATTACAACAGTACAGGTTTCTATAACGGAAATTTTATAGAAACATCATAAGTGGTGCTTACAACCGGTTCCTGGGAATTTTGCAAATGGTACCGTATATGCCCGAATACGACGTGTTGTGCAATAAAAGCGTGCATCGGAAACCCACCGATCGCATTCCATGGTTTAGAGCAACTGTCGTATAAGTGATCAAAACCAAAGACTAAAGAGGAAAAAAAAATACTAAATTTCGGGGTTTTAGTCCGTGTTCAAACACTACGGGGGAAAGAGAAATTGGTGGGGATCAACTTAAAGTTATGCCTCATCGAGCGTAATATTAACTTGCGTTTCATCCTTTGCTTTTTTATTTTTTCATTGAGGTTGCAACTTGAGTTAAGCCCAATCGCACTTGTCAATTCCAAATATATTTCTTTTTGTCTCCTATCGACTGAAGTAGTTATAAATTACGCCTGCTCGGCTTAACTTTAAGTTACGCCCGACTAAAACCAAACTAAACACTATATTTGTTATGGTTTTTAGTTTTTGTCTCGGTCTTTGATCTTTACTCCTTCTCCACTCGTCTCGCTTTTTGGACCAAAATTTTAGGTTTAGGTCTCCCAACGTGGATGCTCTTACATATTAGATAACTATTTAGTGCCGACACTAGCTAAAAGATGCCCTTTTTTAATTACTCGTCCCGATTGACAAAGCCCTCTGAGGAGGTACACCGGCGCATTTAATTGGAAGATGTGTACATAGCTGCTTCAACTCGACCTATAAAATTTATTGGGAATCTAATTGAAGAAGTTTTTTTACACGCTACATACCCCAATACTCGAAAATGGAATATCATAATTGTGTTAGCCTCGTTTTCCAATGGTCTCGTCTCAATCACACCGTAACGTGGGCCATCTTTCCTTTAAGGCCGTCTGGTTAATGGGTGTTGTGACGGTGTCTCCCATCTAGTATAAAGGTGTGTCCAAGAGGTTTTTGCATAGACTCCCTACTGGACTCTATCTACTTGTACCACCTGATGACCTTGTGCTGCAGCTCATGCAAAGACAATGTTAAAACTCATAACTCATTTCCATAGTGGTAGACCCATGTGCGCCGACTAGACGTATCACAGCCTATTCATCAATCAGTCTTCCATGCTTCCAAAAACAAAAATCAATGTGACTGCTATTCATAATTTTGGGGTTACAACCCAGCACAAGAAGACCTATTTGTGGTGGAGCTAATCTAATGGGTGGGTGGTAAAAGTTATGAGGCATTTCATGAACACACCGAACATCTCCGATGCTAGAAGTCAAGTTCATCCTATGTGAATGTCTTATTTATACCTTTTGGTTGTGGGTAAGTTACTACATGACAAAAATAAATAAAGTTAACACTCTCTACCTATATTGCATCTCCAATGCCAAGGGTCCTATTTAACACTTTTTACGGTAAATTTAAAAAAAAGGGCCGTTTGGACTTATGACCTAATGTCACAGTAAATTTTATTTTGACTTTATCCTTTACCTCAACCTTAGCCATGTCATCTTGTCTATGACCCTCAAATTTGCATTGGAGATAAACTTTGGTGAAAAGGATATTAAATTCTATGTGTCATACTAATTTAAGACCTCTACCCCTTGCAAAGGAGAAGCTATAATCTATCTTTCTGTCTGGGTTGTTTACATAGATCAGATCCACGTGTTTTATGTTTGTGGTTTGTTACGACCTTTGCGTGGTTGATGTTTTTATTTGGCTTTTTTATTTAGGTTCATCTATGTCTTCAACTTAATGCACTTTATGGTCGTCTCAAGTCACACCCTTCTCAACATACCATCTCTTTTATACTATAAATAGAAGAGAATAGAAGACACCTTCTATTAACAAGTCTATCAACTTATATCCTCTAAACAGTATGGTCTAATATCCTCTAAACGAAGGTCCCTTCTATCAACAACTCCATCCGCATTTCAGCTTCCATACATCGATAGCTTCATACCTCTTCGATTAACTACTCTATCTACTTATATCCTCTTAACATACCAAAAATAATCAACATTTCCGCCGATGGATCCCCGTAACCAGCCTGTTCCTCGATGTACCAAAGAGTTATAACAACTACCCCAAAACTCGTACCGGTCTAGCAATCCACGCCACGTACTGCACTCGACGAAAACACTTGCGGTCTCTTACAATTGTCCAATGCATACGGAGTCGAACAAGGTTGGATAATATGCGATGAGTTGGTCGATGCCAAGGAAGAGCATTTGGCGCTTTACCATCGTTGTCGCACTCGGGCATTGGTTTCCCCTCCCAATAATGTACTACAACGCAAACTCATACGAAACCCTCAGCCTTTGATTTTGAGGATTCGATCTCTAAACGAGCGAACTGTGGGCCGTGTGGATGACCGAGTTTTTGAGATGCAAAACCAGGCCACCCGTGTGGAGATACTTGGTAGACAGCTGAGGGTCAAGGCAGCTTTATGGCATGAGAGAGCAAGCAGAGGTGGTTAGACGTAGGGTGTACCCATCTAGGACTCGCACGAACACCGGAAAGGGTCGCAGCTAGTCGCAGATAAAAACCTTCAGCATTGTTTTAGTCACACATCCGAGTGACACGTCGTTCGATCTCGGTGGTTGGTGTGTTAGTTCCAAGTTAAAATTTTCTGTTTGTTGTCCAATTATCTTATTTTCAAGTAATGAAATGCGTGCATGTAGTTGTACAAATCAATTTTAATTTCCAAACATAACTCGGTAATATAACAAAAGGTAATCGGTTGAGTGAATAGGTAAAAATTTAGCCCAAATAGTCGACGGCCCTCCCGACTCTCCAACTGCTCCTCTTCCATGTTCATCTTTTTCTCGCCGCATCATACATGTACGTATAAAAAAAAAACCGAAACCGCCCGTCTTTCTCGTGTTTCCGACCATTGATTAACAATATAAAATATATAGTAGCTGGGTGGGTCGAGGGATTGGTATGTTCAAGTTAATATAAAATTACTGGGTAGGTTGAGGGATTGGTTCACATAACTTTATCAACCCAAAAAAGATCCCACCCTAAATATTATAGTGGGTTTTTAAGCATGGCCATTACGTGGCCATATATGTGACACGTGTGCGATTCGAAGCCTACACCAAAACTACAAACCGAAACATAGCCCCGAAACATCACTCGCCTGTCGTCTTCTTTAACCAGCCTCCTTCTTTCGTGCCTTCCTTCTACATCTCGTGACTCCATCTTTGTTCAATCCTCGCAAAGACGCACCTTACTTCGCTTTACTCCGCAGAAAGGTGAGTCCCTTGAAACGCAAAGTTCGCTGTACATTATTAGTTTATTTTTATACTAATAATTTCTAATTAGGGTTCATCCCTCGATTCCGTTTCCTTCCCAGAAATGCAAATTTCTGGTACTTTCATGAACAATAGGGTTTAATTTCATTATCCTTTCTAGTTTAATCGTCCGCAAATGAGTATAATTTGGTTTCCATTTTTCTAGGGTTACAAGTGTTCGCTTCGAATTATCACGTTGTACTCGTATATTTTCCGACTGCTCCATCCCATTCTCGTATTTATGTTATTTATTTCCCTCCTCGATCTCGTTAAGTAGATAAATTCTAGGGTTTTTTTAACTTTCAGTGGAATTCAAATTTTGGGTATGCTGATCCTAGTAGGGGGTATTGAGTAATTCTTGGGTATTTTGGTTGTCAGTGGGATACAAAATGTTTAGAAGGCGTAAGTCGGATGTATTACATTATCAAATTTTGGTTTATATATACGCCGTATTATATCTATTCATTACACATAAGCAGTAATGGTCTCACAAAGACTATGTGATCGGAAGTTAGAATTGACCATGTTTTCCTTATGTAATCATGGTCACTTAGGCGTGAGATGTCTATGCCTCTTTGACGGTCCGGAGGCCGCTCCTGCTTGACCGCTTGGCCTAAAGACAGGAGCCATCCGCATGATCAAAAATCACATATTACGGCTAAAATTCGCCAGTGGACAGGTGGAAGAGGAACTACATTTTTTTGTTATTCGTAGACACATTGTTATTGTAGACTAACATCGCCTTATAATCAATTGTGTGCAGTAAAAGGGAACTCGGTCAAGAGCTATGACCACACACAAAATCTTAAAAATGGAGGGACAAGTTGTCAAGCAAGTGCGATTGAAATGGTCGAGAAAGCTGGTTTGGTGAATTATCAAAGATGTGTGTGTTCCAAGTCGATAGGAGTCTCGATTTCAAGCATTTCTCGACAGCATGGCGCCATGAAACCAACACTTTCCATTTACCAACATTCGAGGCGACAATAACCCTTGAGGACGTTGTGTATATTCTGGGACTAAATGTGATTGGTCTTCCGCTTTTGGTACCTTCAAATGTTCTGGTCAGTAAATGCGGTCTTCAAGTTTCTGGAAAACAAATTGACACAAAATATGTAAAGTGGACAGTGGCGTTGCTTAATCGGTCAGACAAAAATTTCTGCGACCGTTTTACCCGAAGATGCATCTGGACAAAATGGTGGACCAAGATACCACAGACCTACATTTGGTGGCTCATAGGTTGTACTATTTTTACAGAGGCCTGCCTCATCCACAGCTAGTGTGCGATATTTAGGTTTGATTGCGACTCCATCTATATCCAACCAGCTTTGCTTGGGGGAATGCCGCATTGGCCCACTTGTACCGAGGCATGACTAATAATGTTACCTCAAATGGGAACCACCTGTTCGGCCTCGCAACACTACTCATGGTAAAGCAATTTCGTTTCACCCCATACTATTTATAAATAATTTGTTTTCGATGGTGGATATAAGCTAACACTTTAGCCATTTCATGTACAAGGTACTGATATTTCGAGAGGTTCCCAACTGCTCGTACTCCGATAAAGACAGCATTATACATTCCCTCCACCTGCCGATGGTCGCAACGTGGCAGAGTGACAGACCGCACCACAACTATGAGAGGATTAGAGATGCTTTGAATGGTTATGACTGGAAAGATGTAAGTTACGTAACCGTATTTGAAAATATTGTATACTAGCGACCCTTTTTTAAAAAACCAAATATCGTGAAAACTATCAGTTTTCTCGCTTATAATATTTACCTGATTTATGACTATTTTAGGCAATTAATTTATTCCAAACTTTCATCTATTTCTCGACAACAAAGATGTAACTATATTTGAAAGTAATAGTAACCGGCCTAATAAAAAAATATTCATTATCAGTTTGTTTGGAGGCCGTACGAAGACTGCCAATTTAATGAAAACACACACACATTCGAACTTGTGGCTGAACTTTCTGGAAAGGCAAAGACTTGGCTGATTAATTACAACGAGTGCGAGCCGCAACTGACTCAGTACGATGCATGCGTCGCTTGAGCTGATACGACTAAACTCCGAAGCGCCTATTGTATATACAAGGCCGGTAGGTGGTCCACCAAACAAAGACTTCAGCAAATTGCTAGGGTGTATGTAAAGCATTGGAAACTGCATCGCAAAGATCTAGTCTTCATGATAGTAAGGTGAATCAGCTGAACCTCAAGAGTGTAAGTGCCGTGTTCCCCGAATACAATGACTCGGTATTCTGGCATTACCGTGCCTCTGATCGGACTCCGCAAATGGTGTACATGAGATACCGCACAACGCCTATGCACACTTGGTGAGTTGATCGCATACCGTAAAGCCGCCATAAAATGGGTGAAATTCTATATTGTATACACCTTTTTTTGTAACCACCTAATTAATTGGATTTTACATTCTCGCAGATGGGACTAGCAACTTCCCGGTGGACAAGGTTCGATGTATGGTTAGCCGGAAGCCAACCCCGATATTGTGGACATTATGGAGGCAACCGTGAAACCGCCCAAGGATTTAAACTCTTACATCAATACAACCAAGAAACCAAATGGAAAGTTGGGAAAGAAAGGGAGACCGAAGGGACAACAGCCTGGCATGGGGGAACCATCCCATAGAGAAGATTTGGACCGCTCTGGGGTGCGCACTTCTCCGCTGGCTGCATTCCGCACAAGCACTCCGAAGATTAGTCGGGAGAACCGATCCAATAGAGGAACATGGCAAGTGGTGATACGAATGTGGTGGTGAATGTAATCAACTCGTACATTGGTATAGTACAACCCTAGAACACGAATAAGTAAAAGTAAATAAATTAGTTACGACACTAACATAACCATCGTTTAATTTATTATAGATGTCAATGAACCTGACTCCCCGGCCCTAATATGGGTCAACCGAAGACACAACGGAGACGGCGGATGGGGATGTCATTGCCATAATTGGGCCACGTACTGCTGGTAAGGGTCGCCACCAACCCATTAAAATTTTCAAATTTATCCGAATGAAAATTCATTAATTCACTTTGTACATTCGATCCGCAAGGACAGAATCTTTAATGATACAAGTAAGGAACTTGAAATATCCCAACACTCACCACTGGACAAACGATGAGTCCGCCTTGGTAGCATGTCCAATACGGCCACAACCAAAGACATATCAAGCATACAAACAAGCCCTGGGCCGAGGATGGGTTGGGTCTAGAGGAAAACACATCCATACCCATTTCCTCTAACTGTGGACAAGGAGATCAACTTCCTGATGATAACAACCTCATCTCTGGGTTTTCTTTGGAAGAAAACATGGAGCTGTTTAAGAGTCAAGCGCATAGAAGTATACAAACAGAAGCCCGGGCTGAGGATGGGTTGGGTCTAGAGGAAAACACATCCATACCCATTGCCTCTAACTCGTGAACAAGGAGATCAACTTCCCGATGATAACAACCTCGACTCCGGGGGTTCTTTGGAAGAAAACCTCGGAGCCGTTTAAGAGTCTAGCGCATACAAGCATACAAACGTAAGCCCTACTCGAGGATTGGTTGGGTCTAGAGGAAAACACATCCATACCCATTGCCTCTAACCGTGAACAAGGAGATCAACTTCCCGATGATAACAACCTCAGCCTCCGGTGGTTCCTGGAAGAAAACATGGAGCCGTTTAAGAGTCTAGCGCTAGGCGCAATTCCAAGGAAAAGAGGGTGAAATGTATATAAAAGATCTAATTTTGGGCCAGTGTTTACTTTATTGAACCTCGATAATTCGCTTTTGGGTCTATTTACGATTAAATTCGTCGTGTCATTTCAGGGCGATCAAGCTAACGTAAGTACCACACCGTAGACCGCAGGATGTGTAACCCACCGGCCCCGGAAAAACAGTACAAGTATTGTACGCTTTATATGTGTTACCTTAATGTGAGTCCTGAAAACTAATGGACCTAAGCATATTCCCTCGCCACATACTAGGACTTCATTTGTAATAGTTATTATTAATTTGGACATCATCAATCGTTTAGGGTCAACAGCGCCGAAGAAGGATAATTTAGACCGTCCCACGAGGAAAAACTCTAGCGGTGAAGTCTGGACTGGGACTCGTTTAAACCTCCGTTCGCATACAAGCAGCCTATTCGTAATCAAAGATCTGGGGAGCTGCAAAGTGTGTACTGAAGTGTGGCCCTTATTTTGTTGGTTAATTGCTCAAACCTCGTTTGCCGATAAGGTGGTATGCGCAGTACCAATGATAAGACTCGTGACCCAAAATTTTAAAGACCAACTCACTAAATTACTGGCCTCGTATGCGACGTAAGAGGAGAAGTTGAAAATGGAAAAAAAAAGAAAGCAAGGAATCAGTGGAAGGGGGGAACAAGACTTCTACTGGTACGTATTAACCTTAAGTAATTACTATTCAACCACAAGTGGTTTACATTGCTACCTTACTCGTTGGACCCTATATAATAGGCCTAGATGCGAACAAGTGGCCGCCTCGTAGGTGGAAGGATTCAGCCACCTAAAAAATTGCACTTGCAAAAGGTAGGCCACCATATCTTGCATTTATAAACTTTATATTTACTCATTGTCTCAAGTTGTACTGGTACTACATTTAGAGGTATAGAGTTCTTGTAAAGTAGGGCACGATTTGTATCATATATTCCTGTATCTACAAACTTAAACTAATTGAGGTACTTTTGATAAGAAGAGTACAGCTTCTTGTTTTTCCTTGATTGTATTTGATTAGTTTTATTGAAAGGATATTTATTAATCATGCGTTAGGTGGACCTAAAACAGCAAAGAGTAAGGGTGTGGTTGAAAACCAAGAAAATTAACCTCAACTACGAGAAATCCATCACAAAAGGTTCCGGATCCTCACCACAGCTTACCAATCGATACCGAGGGTAAGTTCATTCGATGTATATTTTCGCACTCCATTTAAGATTTAGGTTGCCGCACACACGATGTTATCTCACACATGGTCATTAACATATGCAAGATATGTAACAACCAATTTGGGACCTAGCTGAGACTTCATTGGGGAAAAAACGCACCGAATATGGGAGACAACGATCTTAGACTGCTGAATTACTACTAGCCATATACATTAAATTCACTTTCGTATTTTCTTAACATACGACTTATCGATGCAGCATGAAGCCAACTATGCACCGGTTGTTATGTTGCCAACCGGACGCTTACATGTGTACATAGATGCGTCAATTTTTGGAAATACATGTTTTTTGGAAATATCTGCTAACCGATTCATGTATTAAGTTAAATTTTTGGACCTAACTAGATGTCACCTAAAATGATGTCACTGGTATATATACTAACGTCCACAGATACGGAAATGGGGATTACAAAATCGGTATGGGCCGTTATACTGCGGTAAGAACTACCACATATGTTTTAGTTTCTGGCCTGGAAATATGTAATCGCATCTTCATTTAAGCGTAATTCAATACAATGGCATCCCGGTCGATGAACGTGTAAATACAAAAATTGCCGACACTTAAAAAAGTTTAGTGTTGGGTATTGTCTGCTTCACCGATTTTCTTCCGTATTATCACTGGATATATTTTAAATATATAACTGTGCAAAAGTAGGCAAAAACAACGGAGATAATAAACTCGTAGATGTGCCTTAAACTTATACAACTCGATTAAGCATCTTTTAAAAGGAAAAGCCGTTTGAAAAATTAATTCAAACAACATTTTGCAAAATAAAAATGGAGATTTCTCCGAATGAACGATTACTTAAACTTTACTTAATTTCTCGTCGTTGTTCAGCTCGTACACAAGTACTCTTATTCTTCGACTACTAAAGTTTTGTTCGTGTAATCGTGCAGGGGGTCAAATAAATTTGAATGGGTAAGCCACCCACTCGCTACTATAAAATTATTGGGGCCTTATTCAAGAAATACCTAAAAAATTTGATGGGTAACTCGTTGGAGGGTCGTAGAAAATTTACTAGGTAGGCCACCCATTCGCAACTATTACAAATATTGGGGCCTTATTCGAAAAATACCTACAAAAATTTGATAGGTAACTCGTTGATTAGTCGTATAATTTTACCATGTATGCCAATCCGTCCGTACTATAAAAATTATTGGCTCGCGTTGTTTTAGTTTATAATGGTGTGGTACAACACAGACGGGCCATCCGTGAACTACAACTTCACTGGTGGATAGCATGACCTAGTCTCTGTATCAGCTATTGTGTTTTATTATATGCGTTCGACTATGGCAATAGTCGAACGCCTATTAACATAGTAATAGGAAGAAAAATATTCTATAAAACTCTACAGCTTAATGGACACTGTAACAATCAAATATACCAATCGTCTACTTGAATGGAAATATTACAGCTTGGTTCAATCATTGTTTCCAACATGTAAGCAACAATCAATTCACGAAGTATCTAAAGTATGAATGGGTTAGCATCAAATGGTAAACCGTTATTAAGATACACTCGAATAAAATGGAAAATTTAAAACTAAAATGAAGACTCGGATTTGTCCGTAGATAAATTGCACCAAATATATAGGGAAAAATATTCGCTACCAAACCATGGCTCGACCACCGAGTTCACAAAGCCGGTTATAAGATCACCGAAAACGTCCCATATTATGACGAAAACACCTGCAGCTTGGTCGACCATCCCACGAATACCATCTCACGCAGCGCTTAGAATGACGCAGAGGGGGAGAAGATGCATCACCGAAATACAAAACATTTATTTAGTTATATGCCATGACCGCATTTGGTATTAAGTTTAACTCGTATTTAAACAGTGATGGCCGATGGGCATGTCCCCGCATTCATCCACCAAAAACAAAGTTACATTCATACAAGAAAGGCCGTGTTATGTGACTAGGCGCCACAAATTATACAACAAAAAGTTAACTAAACTATATGGGGCTAACTACATGCAACCGCACTTACTAAGTGCGGTAGGACGAGGGACAGGAGGTGTCCGACATGACCTTTGTTATGACCGTTCTCGTGACATTGACTCGCACCTTACCGTAACTCTCACAACACTTTGAGACTCGATCCGCTTTCTCTTCTTTCTTCGACCACCATTGCGCTTCCAAACAGTGGAATTATGTATTCGTAAGTTGGATCATAAGGCCATCCGGAGTAACCTTCACATGGGGCAAAAGTAACAGCCAGTAGGTGCGCCGATAATTGTCCATGGAATACCGACCATGGCAAGTAATCCGCCGCATCCGCACTCCATACGCATTATAGACGAGCAGTGCATGTATACAGGGAATACCAACAGCTTGGAACCAGTAAACATACATGCAAGTCCTCAATGTAAGATCCACTGAATACAATTCTCCTGTGTGGTCGACGTAAAATTTGTTGTTGCCGTGAATCGGTGGGAATGCATTGTTTGGTCTTGTTAACAACCTTCACCAATCTCTTCGATGCATATCGGTGATAGTCTTGGTACGCGTGAAACTCCTTTCATGACGCTTAGCTAAGTAAACAAATCGCCTTGACGCGGTGGTCTCGTACAAGTGCGGCAACGGATAAGACCTTGCAACACGAAGTTGAGAATTGGTTGACTCGCACATATTTGTTGTGAATATACCCCACCTTTCGTGGGAAACAGAAGGCTTGTGTCCGAGAGTGACTTGTCATACTTAAGTAACCAATCCGCACACCTTGGCGACGCTTTACTGATCTCACCCATATGGTATTCAAAGTTTCGTGGCAGAGTCAGTAGTAATGGCTATCCATATGAATTCACGTACCGTGTCATCGTTGAAAGTCGTGGTAGAAGTTCTCCAAGAAATGACGCACACAGCTCACATGCTTAACCTCGGGGCATCACGACATCCATGGCTGCAACTAACCCCCCACCCTTGTCTCGATATAACAACCAATTCATTAATCCTCTCATATCCATCAATTACATGTAACCAAAGTAGATTCAAAACCAAATACAACAATCTTTTTCTCGGACTCAACTATGGCATATGCAATTGGAACAACACCATTATCACCATCCTGCATGATGCAACCAAGTAGGATGCCGGGATAACTCCCCCGAGATGAGTACCATCCATTGCAACAACGGGACGCGAGATTTTTTCCAATGTTTTAATGGCGGGACCAAATGCCAGAAAAATGCGCGAAACATAATATCACATCCTTTACGAAGCAAGATTAAGAAATCGCTCCATCATTGATTTTCAAACTCTTCAACAAGTTTTTGACGAGTATCTTTAATGACTCCGAAATATTCGTGGACAATCTCCAATGCATGAATCCTTGCGTCCGGCTTTACAGTGGGATATATCAATATGGTGCACTTCTTTCATGAAAGTCTCCGCATAAACGTTGCTTTGTTATATCCTTGTTGTCAAGCACAAACGGGCATAATAATGACGCAATCCGTTTAAGCAGATGCATGCTTGTGCCCGGTTCCACCGTAGCGACTATGAACACCAACCTTCTTTCGGACATAGGAGGATCCGGAAAGTACATTTTCTGCCTTAGTTGCATGAATGTACCATTTACGGCTGGGTGCTTTCTAATGTTTGCACTGCGGTGAATCTTTCAGAGAAGCCTTCTTAGATTTATACCCCTCGGACCATTACGTGAACTCCCGACGTGGTATCAAACAACTTTTGTCGGTTTGGAATATCATACCAACATGTGGTCGAAAAAAGAAGCCCAGATGGAGTAACACCCATACTGTCCCATAACCAAGGATCCAAGCTCACAAGACGGTGATCATCATGGGTCAATTGTGTAATCATCACCTTCATTACTTTCGCAACAGGATTCTTTAGTGGCGTCTAAAGGATTTACTATGCTTGCGCTTTTAATCAAATGGGATAGAGACATCGGAATAACATTAAATTCTTATTCCATCGGGCCGGGCTAGCCTGGGTCCCGAGGGAGTAAGGTTTTTGGGGATTAGAAATACCATGACCATCAACAACTCACCGGATTCCCGGTTACAACATGTGTTTCCAAGTTATCAGGACTATCGACACCAATCCACCGCACCTATTGGTGGACAACCCTGGAGAGTTACTTAAAACTCGTCAACATTCACCTGCAGGCACAGTTGGCAACAATGTTAGTCACTTGACAATGTTGACAATGGTGGGTCATGGACAATGCCACTGCAACAAAGACATGTCATCTAAGACAACACTTGTACCACCATCGGCAAGGACCAATCAAGGATCTGGTGGGAACAAGCTGTAGATCTGTAGTCAAAAACATCGTCGTCACTGAATTTCGTTACGTATCTATGCAATCTTCCCATTCGGTTGGACTATCACCAAAAACGAGAAAGGGAAAACAATACTATTAGTTGATATAACAATACAGAATAGCACCCTTTGAGTTAAAAGGTAGAGCGGTCACCTAATACTATCCATCTGCATCTCCATTCGGCAACGCGGATCCCGGGCATTTCATCCATGTGGAAACTCACTGGCACAAAATGCGAAAAGGACCAATCAGTTCCATTACACATCTTGGTTTAATGACACACTGACAAGAATCGGTGATTTGTCAATTTCACAAGAGTACCAAAATATACTACAAGTTTTTATATGATACCCCTGGTCTATTTACCTAGAGGTACCACCGTTTGACCCTATCTGGGCCCTGAGAAGGAACAGGGAGACGGTCTTCTACACAAGAGCTAGCCCCATGATTTGGACATGACCCCAGACTGACTAGAACAACGCATAAGTGACCTGTGCTCAGGCCAACTTTTCAACTTACACAAATTCATTTCAAACCTCAAAGTAGTGCACAATGCACTAGTGTTAGAATTAGGATTTTCTGAATCACAAAAGACGGAGGTTGAGAGCGATAAACATCATTTATGCAGATGCTTGCACGATTGGATCGAATCGCAAAGATCACCTGGGACATTAACTCTTGGACTCCTGAAAATTTTGGAATGATAAGGTAACCAAAAAATATATAACATGGCTAACAACTACAATAAGAGGGGATTTCTCCTTACGGAAATTGTCCTTACGAGGATGACTGGGTTTGGGAATTGGTTTGGAGTTACAGTCCATTTGAATCTCCGAATGAGCATCTACTCCCATTTGTCGTTTACATTACCATCAGTAGGTGGACATATTCATCTCCAACAATCTCTTGATCTGCGTAACCGAAGCACACCGTTTAATCCATTGGGATCATTCACCACAAGGTCAGCAAGGGTCGAAGAATAGGATATATCAACAAAAACGGACACTCCTGGGACGAAACCCTCGAGTACACTTTGCCGCGCCCGGAGGGTCGAGGTTGAAAGAAACGCACCTGACTTTGATAAAATCTACACGGCAATGCGGGTGGGAAACCGGTCACATCTTGTTAATAATTGGGCCTGTATATTGAGGATCATTGCTTGAGGGATCTTTTATCGTCCCCACCGGACGTAATATCACATTAATTACTTTACCTCCGGAGGAAACAACACTGATTAACGTTAACGGACCATCGGATAAACACTCAACAAACAATTTGATCTAAAAACAACACAAAGAATTTGAAAATATGTTATATACAAAATGGGAAAGTCCAAATTACTTAGAAGTTAAATTTCATGGAAACCACATGCCCTAAATGTTATAAATCTCTTCTGACACCATTCATTTCACCATCGGACCATCGATAGTTTAAGTTATCAATATGAAACACAAATATTACATTTCACCTAATGATACATATTAGCAGGACCATCATCAAAAAAATATAATAGTTGCATGATTTGCATCAATAAACTCTTACACATCATCACCTCTATTGTCTAAACCTTGCGGCATGAAATCAAGAACCACAAGAACCACTTCGCATGAAATCAAGAACCAAAACGCAGCTCTAAAATCACTTACATATTCCCAAAACTAATCCAATGGAAAATTGAGCAAACAAACCAACAAACAAATGATTGTTCTCTATTAATTATCGCAGAATTGTAAGTTTAATCAATTTTCAATTTTCGAGCTGCACATCAGAAAAAAGCAGGCTACAAAACTATAATTAAACCTTTCACCCCTTAGCTCAAAACCATTTAATAGCACAATCTTCATTCTAATTCACCCAAACATTTGTTTTCAACTTATCAAATTCAAACACCATTTACTCTACATTCTTTAACTTCATAATCTATTCAAGAAGCATAAAAATTAAAAATGCCTATCTATCTGCACATTATCAAACTCACTAATTGATTTCTCTACCTCAAACACTAACGATTAAAGTAATGGCTACAATCAAACCCTAATTGATTTCTACAATCAAACCCTAGGGTTCGATTCAAAATAAAAACGCACGACACGAAACTAAACACGAAACTCAACATAATCATTATGTATAACGAAGTTCGCTCACCTCGAGGATTACCATCCATCGCGTCGCGATTATCCTCCAAAACGAAAGGGGGAAGTGACCGAGAGGAGAGGAGAGGGAGAGGGAGAGTGGCTGAGTGCGAGATATAAAAAGAAAAGGAAGAGTTTCATTCGGATTAGGATAAGCGGGTAAACGTGGTATGATTTTTAACTCTACCCATTTCGGTGTGGTTGGGGTTAAAAACTAGGGCTAGCGTAATTTCAAAGATCAACTAGGTGGACCGATCAACAGTCAGTCAGTAACTAAGACCAACAATGTCCGTCATCCAAAGGTGTGACCGGAGTGGTTACGTGAGGAAAAGCCAAAAGTCAAACTAAATGTTGTGTGAAGCCCAGGTTCATCTTTGAACCACTAGTGTCATTTTAAGTTAGGAATAACAACAAAGTCAGTGGATATAAAGTAACCATTTGGATTGACAAAATTCAAAATGATTTTGTGATAATTACTTGCATAGAACTATAGATTATGATACGAACAAAGAATCGATTAATTGTATGGGATGAATAAGGATCTGATTAAATGATTGATTGTTACTTTCATTAACTTTGATTGTTCTAAGAGGCACATATGGATAAATGATATCACCTACCAGCTACCACCATTAAGCAGAATTTATAAATTTAATTAGTGTTGCACATTTTGTAAAATGGTATTTGACTTTCTATCCGGATGTGGCTGAGAATGAAGATTGTGCACTTTCTCAGAAAAGGTTTTACTTTATAGGCAGGTCCGGTCAGTGGCAGAGACATAAACATGTTGTGGGGAGTAGAAACCAGATTCAGGAGCAAAAATTCTTTTTAGGAATAACAAAAATGCATAAATGGGTTTATATTCATTTTTTAAAGAAATTAGGCTTCGAACCTAAGACAATGCTCCCAATTGGCTCCGTCCCCTGGCCCAATATGTGATAAAATCAAGACTCCCCATTCCAAGGTAGATTGCAAATATGTAAATGTAAAAAGAAAGTTCATGAAGTACAAATATCTAATGATTGCAAATAAATGTTAATTTTTAATGTAAATACAAAATATATAGAGGCTAACCTCTATAGACCTCTATGTAAGTCTACAATTTTGATTAGGGCTGCTAGCAGGTAGGGTACGTTGGGATACGGCTCGGGGAGTAAATGTTAATTTTTAAATGGGCTAAATATTAAAATATATAAAGGCTAACCTCTATCGACCTCCTATGTAGTGGTGGACCCTACTAATTTTGATGTTTATTTTTTCCACTACCTCTACAAAGATAGAGGCAAATCTCTATTTAAATAAAAAATAGCACCAATCGCGGATGTTATCTTGGCTCCAAACCACTATTAAGTGAAATGTCTAACCAACCCTCACACAAATTTGATATTTCCAAATTTTGTCCTCGACCAAATATAAAATGTCAGTTTTTAAATTTGATTTGCAGTTTCGTTTGAGTTTCCTTTCGTCGTTTTTTACTGTTTAGTTTTTATCGTTCGGACACTTGGTGCTAACGGTTGTAGCATATGAATCACCAAATATATATATATGACTGGTAATCCTACTATTATTAGCTTTGATTATATACTGAACAATTCAATTTTCAGTTATCATTGTTTTTGATTAATTAGAATAGGATGGTGAAAACAATTGATAAAATATGAGCTTGATAGGGAAATCGTTGATTTTTTTGATTGTTAGAAATACATGATCAGTGGGAAATACAAATGAATTTTGGATGCACATATACCGTTTGACAAAATTACTCACTTGGTTGCAACATTACAATATAACATACTATAGTGAATTGTTCGAATCGGTGGGGAAATCCATTATGATACATTCGCGTGATTTTTATGGGCATTTTATTTTCACATTGGGAAATCTTGTTGTCGAGAATTTTCTAGTTAAGTAGCGGAAATCTGATTACTGAAGCAGTAATCAATGAATTTGCATGGAATTGTTGAATTTAATAAGGGTAAAATGAGTAATGTACAAAATTGATTACCCAATGTAGAGTTATCAGATAGTGGTAAAACAAACATAAATTTTAGAGACATTATGTAGTGGTATTTATATAGAGGTAGAGGTAAACCTCTATGTAGAACCCTCTACCTATATAGACCTAAAAACAAACATGCTGTTACTGTATCGTTACGAGGAATTTGGGAGCTAAAGCCTTGCTTGGTTAATCTTTTGTTCTGGATGTGTACTTAAAAATAATCTGAGAACAAAATATAGGATGCAAATAAGTTACAAAAAGATAAGAAAAACAAAGTACAACAAAACTTCAGTAAGTGAGTCGGTGATTATTTAATAAATTTGTTAAAATAATATTTTCTTTTGCTAATTTGGACTTGAACAGTGCGTAAAATTAATAACCTCGCTAAATTTTTATAAGATAAAAAAGAAAGTGAAATTTTTAAGGCCCAACTAATCTATTAATTATATTTATTTTTTGCCAAGTCCAATAATTTATTAAAGTAAAAAACGTAATTCCAAGTGGGCTCAAAGACCCCCACCCCATAAACCAAAGGGCAAAAGTGATAACATCAGAAAAATCCTCAATAAAGAGCTAAAAAATAAAACAACAGTTAAAAGAACATAAAAAAGAAGAATCTATCTACGACTTTCTTTTCTCAATCTTCTTTTATTACTAATCTTATTCTTGGATAAAATGGTACCCATGATGTCCAAATCCTCATAATTTTCATAAAATTCCCCTGCATCATCTTCATCAGAAGAAAAGTTATAAGGAACTAGCTTGATTGGAGATTGAGCATGTTTTTCACTAAATTGAGTAGGTCTAGAGGATCTACCCTTGAACCCAAACCTGCTAATTTTAGAAGCCTCTTCCAAATCCGTCCTTCCTTCCAATATCGCTTAGCTAGAATAGACACTTCCCCGATGAGATTTCATGGCATCCAATCTTGCACGGAATGCCATCTTCTTTTCTTCGAACTCGTACACGGTTACAACGAAACGACCATACTATCTTCCTTGGCCTTGATTAGAATTATCCAAGCATTAGAAACCAAATTGGACTCTTTTTCATGCATGGACTTATCCAGACCTTGCAACGAAACGCCCATACTATCTTCCTTGGCCTGAATAGAATTATCCAAGCTTGGTGAAACGCCAATACTATAAATTATGAATTACTATAATAACTTATGGTGTCCCGTTAAGATAAGAATCTAAATTTGTTTGTTTTTGCTCACATTTATAATTATTTGTAGTCCCTTGAAAAGTTTCTGAGTGCGTTTTGATACCGTTGGAGAAAATCATTTAGCTATGTTATTGATAAAATGACTTCTTTACGAGAAACCCACTCCACAACGCAAATAATTCCCCTTCTTGGAAATTTGAAATGAGCCTCCCAATAACCTCTTCTGTAAAATTATTTGAGAATCGAAAATAAAAACTCAAATATTTGTTATCATATGAATATGATCTAAAAATCTACCCACTTATCCCGAAAAACAAACCACACTAGACTATATTTTTTAAGTTCATCTTATATATTTTATTTTATTTTATTTTTAAATTGAAATTTATAATTTTAATAACTTATTAATTTAACGATAAAATAATCCTTCACTAAATTGATAGAATTTAACAGCCACAAAGCAATTAATTTATTGAAATTTTACGGTGACAACACGATATATTGTCTGTTGTACATTGTTCTCCTTCATCCAATACTTCAATATTGGAATATAGGTAGAAGGAATATTGGAACTTTAGAGAGTCACGCTCTCTCATAGACCACTGTATTAGGGAATTTTTGGTTGATCTAGTTGTATTAGGTATAATACAAATAAAGTGAAAGTTGGGGTATTTATGTGAGCTAAGAGATCAAAATCGTGCAGAGCTCGCCTAAACCCGAAATGGTTGTTCAAGCACCGTTTTGGTCACAAAGATAGGTGATAAGGTTGATCTTAGGGAGGAAGTAAAGAAAGAATGAGAGATCCCAAAGTGGTGATGCGATTTAGGTGGTGTCTTTGAACTATAAATATCAAGTTCTTATACTTTGTTGTACTAATATGAGAATTATCTTTTCTTGAAGAATACTTGTTGCAAGATGCCCCATGAATAAGTTAACTTGCTTATTTATAGTAGCGATGAGTACACATTTCTCACGTAAGAAGTGAAAACGTGTATAAAATAGAAGAATCGAGAAGATGCGAAAACGTGGTAAATCCTTTTCGCGATACTAGGAAGACTAATTATTACATGTTCACTTATCCCTCACTCTATAAACGTCTATCACGACTTAGTTTATTTCTCTTATGAGTGTGAGTTGGCATACCGCATCTGTCATAAACCGCCATGTTAGATCAATGTTCGGCTGTCTTAGTTTTAGAACTCAAAGTCGCTTGATTTTATTACTAAAGTCAGCTTCATTAGGTTAGACTAGGAAAATATACTCACGAAGAATCTGGAAGACGTATCGACAACAACGAAAACATAATCATTAGGTTCAAGGTTAATAACTATTGACTTGATTTGTTTTATTCTATTATTTGTTCTTTCAAGTCAGTATTTATTAAAAACGTAACATACAATGTAAAAAGAAATTTACAATGACTTTAGCATTGGTAACTTGGTAATTATACTATGATCAAAGTATCATTAAGGAATGATATATTAATTGTTCCATAATTTGAGTATATAGATTTACAAAGTATAATTTATTTATGGACTTCGTATTATTGACATTGCACTAAATGGTAATTCGTGATTATCTACCGTGTTGAACTTCGGATGAATCAATACCTTGGAATTATGTTTAAAATTAATTTCAATTATACAGTTTATGGAAGTAGACTTGCGAAACTTATTTCTTAGTTGAAAATTTGATTCAAGGATATGTTCTAAGGACCGATCCCTAACAAGGATTTATTCTAAGAACCGATTCCACAGGAAGGATCTAAACTAGGCTCAATCCCTACTAAGGATTTAAACTAGAGGCGATCCTAAGGATCTAACTCAACCGATCCATGGCAAGGATCTAAGTCAAGACTAATCCTAATACGTCCGACCGAACTTTGGACTTTGGATATATATCAGTTATCTCCGGGTTTAGGAGACATCGAGGTGTACATGGATTAGAGTAGTAATGTTCATAAATGTCGACATAGTGATTTGGACATGCTAAACTCTAATACCTTAATATTCAAGTATTTTCCTTTGATACTCAAAGGCATGATCTTGAAACCAAAATTTCAATATCATTTTAGACATCGAAATTATATGCTTGCCATATCACATAGATTTACATATCTCTAGTTACTGTATTAGTAAAGTACATGGATGTGGGATTATATTAGTTGTTTGATAGATGGAATACGATTGTTATTTGTTAAGTTCATAAATAAATCTATATTGCATATCTTGAAGATTTTCAGAGTTGATAATACCTTGTATTCCAATCAAGCCTTGGTCCCTCGATACACATCTTGATTAATCGTGTAGGAAGCCAACTTGTTAAGAGATATAAGTAACCTAATCAGGTGAAACATCTTGTGTCGTATTCGTTTAAATTCTTGTTTAGGATTAAGAAGTTTTTAGTAGTACCATTAGTGGGAAACTAAATCATATTGTTATTTTAGTTTTTCGATTGATTGATTTGATTAATAACTAATGTTATGCTTATCCTTGATAGATCAAACTTGTTTGTTCTATAGTCATTCTTTAAAATTATAAGGCCACTCAAGTTTTTTTGAGATTTGATTATTACAGATCTCGTGATTCAATACTTGTTGATGGACTTTTTGATCAATCAACGTTCACGTACTCCTTTATGTGTGTGTTAATCAATAATGGAAACAAGTTGTTTACTTTTTGTGATTACGTTGAAGATTGAAAAATTGAATACTTTTCTCTTTGGTTTATGATCTTT
Organism: Papaver armeniacum; assembly: GCA_023531295.1. Lineage (NCBI taxonomy): Eukaryota > Viridiplantae > Streptophyta > Magnoliopsida > Ranunculales > Papaveraceae > Papaver > Papaver armeniacum. The sequence goes on along the minus strand of JAJJWW010006976.1, from coordinate 35,277 downwards.
GTGATTTTTTTGCACACTTGATTCTCTCGAGATCCCAACAAGTAGTTTATCTCGATAGACATAAAGGCTTGTGTAAAGATCGAACAAAATGTGTAATAATTGCTTATTGTTGCTGAGTTGATTGGGTAAAGCTTGTTCACTAAGATTGATTACTTCGATAATCTTTGTCTTGGTTTAATATTTGACCAAAGGAGTTTATATTGATTAAATAAAGATCCTTTGCTCTAATTTATATATGATATAGACATTGATTTGGGAGATTCATAAGTGAGTTGGTTATTCTTGAAACAGATTTAGTCCTTAGTTGTTTTGGTTACGATCCAAAGGAGTTGTGAGCTAAGTCTTTTACAACAGTGAAGCAACTCAAGATATTGGACCCGTCTTTGAATTCACGGGTAGCTATGATTGGTTGTAGGCGCGGGATCTGAAGGAACCGAGTAACAAATGAGTGTTTGGTTGTCTCAACGTACGAAGTTGCGATAGTCAATTTGTATAACGGCTTAATTATGAGAGTATTTAAATTATAGTGGACTAGGTTTCAGGGTTTCCTGCCAGGAATATTTTCTCATTAACAAAATCTTGTGTGTTATGTCATTACTTTTCTTTACGAATTATAATTATTGTTATAATTATGATTCAATAATTACACTTGTACATTAATCCACTTGGTAAATATCTCATAGTTTGTTCGGTTTCGAAGTCTCATATTTACCAAGTACACCTTGTTTGAAAGAGTCTTTTGGCGCTTATTGTTTCGTAAAAGTATACAAGGTGTGTTTTCTTAGGTTGATATCGAAAATATTATGGTGTACTCAGAATCTCTTCATTTCACGCCGTACCAAAACCCTAAAGAATATCCCCTCATGTGACATAATTGACGCCTCATAGAAATTCACAAGTAGAGTCAATATGCTACTACCGTTGAGTAGACTCCGAGTCGATAGGACTATTTGATCAAAGAGTTGGAACCAAAATTCAACATGACGACTAATAGTTTATACCGAGAATGTCGAGTCTATTAATCTTTGAGTCTTGTAAAGACTCGGAATGTTTAGAAATCCAAGTATAGTACACTATTAATTCTAGTAAGTTTAAGTGATGCCAACTGTTACCATTTGATTATGCTAGGTACTCAGTGATATAACACTTTATGTCATTGACGCATGACCACCACTACACCATTTTGAGCGTTTTGCAACTGTGCACCTCTGTTGCAATTGGGGTCCTGAATCGGCCGGTACAATTTGCGACGAGACCCAAGCTACGCAATTTTCAGAAGGGAAATGTAGTCATTGCGAAATTCGATTCGCACCAAGCTGCAGAATCGAAGAAGCGATTTAGGAAAAAGTGCAACATCGATAAAGCTGTTGCTAATTTTTTACTTTTAGTTGCTAAATAGTGACTAAGTCAACATAGCTGACCCAAAAAGTCGCTAAAAAATGGCAACAGAGTTCAATAGATTTACGAAATTTTTTGTGCGATTCTGAAAATGTTAGGCTAAGTCAACCATGACCGACTTCGTATAAAAGTAGCAACAGTTACTTTGTCTAATGTTTTCACCAAAATTTCCCACCATTCTATTTTATCCTACAATTACCCATGACCCGAGATTCAATCCATGAATCAATTCCGCAAATAACTCTTTAATAAAACAAGAAGAGAAACCACATTCTGCAAATACTCATATGCACTATTGCTTATTGAATATTTTCAATCATACATACGAACAACATTTAAGATAATCCCAGAAGAAGAGAGGTAAACAACTATTTGAGCATCTGCACAAGGTATACATATGAGGTACTCTTGATTTCAATAAGGCTAACTTAGTTTAGTGTCGAACTCTAACAACCACAACGATAAAAGTGTTGTATATTTAAATTCATTGTGTTGGATGCAAAAGTGTTGCAAGACTTACCATCTTACATTCATTAGCTCGTACACTTGTGAGCATCATATGTATATTTAAATATCATCGTAACAACTCCTTGAGGATGGTTCTCGCATACCCGAAAAAAAGTAACATGTCAATTTTCATCTGCACATGGTATACATAAGAGTTACTCTTGATTTCAATAACTTAGTTAATGTCGAACTCTAACAACTATGATGATAAAAGAATTTTTGACACGTATGTTGCGATTTACCATCTTCCATTCATGAGCTCTATACACTTGTGAGCATCCTTAGTATCTTTAAATCTAACTCCCGAGGATGGTTTTCCCATACCTGCAAGCAAAAAAGTAACATGTAAATTTTTTGCTCAACAATCAACACTTGTATTGGAACAATCTATTCCATGTCGTAACAACTCTTGTATTCTTTGTCAATAATCTCCAAGACTCCATCAATATATTTCAGACAGGAAAATTAGGAAAAACATCACAAGGGTTCTCTACGTACCTTAACTAGCTCCACTGGGCCTAGTTTCCAGCATTCCTCCTCAACATCCGACTTCAGCTCGTCCTTTGAATTAATATCGATCGCAAAGATGGATATGGATATATATAGTGAGACAACTCACATAGTAAACCTATTGCAACCATTCAATCTCAGTTCACAGCCACTGCACAACAGCACCAACACCTGCTCCACTGCCTCGAAAGAACCAATTAGAGCACCAAAAACATCTCCTCCTTGACTGCATCTCTAAATCTAAACTAACTGATGTAGTTTTACAAGTGGTAAGAAAGAAGGTTCGATTCTCGGACTTGGGAAGTTGTTGATTTTAGGACTTACTTAAATAAAATACTTAAAACTAGCGAATAAAATAAAGGATGATAATAATATTGAGAGATTACTGGGAATCGGGATTTCACCCAACTCTTTTTCCATGGTTCAATTATTAATTCTTTGACAATTATAGCTCCAAAATAATAGTTATTGACTCTTAATCTTTGCCAAGGTAGATTTTATAAAACATTAATTGTAAATGGTAAGCATGGATTATCAAAACACCTAAGCTAAGCATAACCCATCAAACTAAATCACAACTAATTAATTTAAAATCATAATTCAAATTATATTAATGCAAAAGTCGTAAAAAGAATTTAATAAAATTACCATAGTGTTGAGAATTGGCTTCCTCCGTCATCCCAAATACATGGGGTTTAGCTCATCATGGTAGAAACACGCTCAAAAGAATTTTTCATAGCTCTAAAAGGTGTTTTTATCAAGAAATAGTATAAGATAGAGATTGCAACGCCGTAAATATGTTACGTACGTCATTGTTAAAGAACGATAAATCTTTTGTGTGGCAAGATAAACGATCGCCTCCCAGTCCTGTTCTTCGTGTTCTTGAGAATGACACTTCAAGTGTCGGTTCTTCGTCTTCTTCACCTGTTCGCTGCGTATTATTCCCGCAACTCCTCTCGCTTTGATTGATCCCGCCTCCAATCGACCCCAAAACTCCCGACTACCTTCCCGGGACTCGAATACACCCCCTATATAGCAAACAACGCCTCTAATTCTAGAAATAATCTTCCCTTTCTTTCACCTAAGTCTTGGGAATATTTCCTTACTTCCTTTAGCTCCTACGCGTCTTCCGGGATGTTTGTAAGCTTCCTACACTCTCTTAATAGGTATAAAACAATCGACTTTCACCACCGTAATTGCCAAATAAAGCAATACAAATCCGATATAACTCACAACCCCTGTTTTGGAAATCTTCCCATATCTCCCTTTATTTTCGATTCTAATCCATGTACCTTGCTTGTCGATCAAACCAAGCCCAAACCAACTTGGTCCACGAAAATCCACGAGAAAGTCACGTCCAAATCCAATTCACGGAGTTCGCTGTGATAATATTTTTTCCCGCCATTTTTTTATTTCAAGCGAATAGGATGGTACTCCCCTAATAGAGATGGGGTGCGGATAGTATTTGCCATGGGGTGTAACCAACTAGTGGGTGCATATAGCAGTTAGGTGCCCCTTAGTAATTGAAGTTCCCCTTATCCAAACCGAGAGTCCGAATAGTAATTTTCTCCCACGAGCGCAAATACCACTTTTCAAGCCAATTTTCCCGCAAAAGCTTATTTCTCCAAAAACACCTACAAAGACATAAAATAACCAAATAAGTACAAAATCAAGCACTAACAATATACATAATTGAGATCAATATGACACATAAATGCGTCTATCACTAACCATTGCAAAGCAACCATTCATTATGTTCACCACCTCGTAATCATCTTCTCAAAGACTGGTCTCAAACACCATCTTTTCATGACTTTCAATCTTAATCTCCTAATCGCATTTCAAACACAACTCCAGTTTCACTCAACAATCAGTCCACCGCAACTTTCTACTATCTCAGGCCAATCACCCACCAACAAATTTCAATTTCATCTTGACCAAAGACCACTATCATCCTCTTTATCATCTCTCTCAACTCTTGGACTCCCTGACATTTACAATCTTTATTAGCCTGACAATTACAAAGCCTAACAAAAACGCTAGAAACTCTAACATAAAAATAAACAAAATCATCTAAGAAATAACAATCACATCGTAAAAGCTAACCTTTTGAGTCTTTTATATTGGGTCAACAAACCGAAAAATGCACGCTACCTCACAATCAATAAAGACTTCGCCTTTCTCCATAATCCCGATAAGTATCTCGATGAGATCCTGACACACTCGACGATTCAAATCTTTTGTTGGATTCAATCAGCATCATCCACAAATTTCTTTTTAATAAGAGGATGCACAAAATATTTCAAAACAAAGTAATTCATTTCAATCTGTATCTACAAGCCTCAGATTGAAGCGCATTTAAGAATTAGATGTGACCACGTAACTATAAGATCTCGAGATGGAGATGACAATGACGGTACCCCAAAATTCACCGAAGTAAATGAATAGGTAAAACACAATTACACTCTTAAACTTAAAATTCCCCAACTATACAATGAAAGACAGCTAAATTCTATCTATTGTCAGATAGAAGAATTCATTAGATCTATCTAAACCACAAAATCATAACAAGTAAAGACAACAAACTAGCAAACTAACTCAAGTACTTCAGAGCTCTCTAGGTGGTCAGGTGAAGACTCATGTTTGTACAGTTTAACCTTGATGCTAATTTGTATTCCGAGACTTTAAGTACCTTGAAGTTTGCAGGGTCTCCGGGGTAGAGCTGGGTGTTGCAAAGAGTAACAAAGAGGGAAGAGAAGTTAGAGAATTCATGGATCAGGTCTCGTTTCGTCACTAGAATAGATAGTAGCAAAGGATGATGATGAGATTTACCGATTGAAATCACTTAAAGATTCCAGAATCTTGCCTGGTACTAACGGTGAAAAGCGCGGCTTAAACTCGTTGAGACACGGATCGGCCTCTCCGACTTCCCCAAAGAGTACACAGGGAAATCGGGGATTACCAAAAGCTGGGCTTATTGAAAACGCAGCATCTGAGCAGGATAATTGCTAACAAGTCCAAGTAAAACCAGGAACTGACAATGATATCGTAAGAAAATTTCCCTCCATAGTATTTATGTATTTTCACTGCTCAGTTATTTCACTCCTCACTTACCTTGGTCAGTAGTAGTGTGTGGCACAAAGACGCCCAATTATTCGTGTACCTCCAATTGAGGTTTTCACCACAGGAATAACATCAGCTAACTCGGACTCGAACACAATACAAAATTTGATAAACTGATTCAGTAATCAACTAATACAAACCATTGCTCTTTCACACAAAAACACAATGAAAAAGAAAAGCTAGGGTATCATACTGACCTGTAGAAGTTTCCTGAGAGCTACTACTCTTCATCACCTAGTCATACAGATAACTAATAAGTTTTCATAGAGACCTAAGTCCATACAAAACCTGCTCCAGCACCAATTTCACCACCACCTCTACCTCCATCCTATTCAATACCTAAGATAAACACTGAATTACTCCAACATTTCATGTGAAGAACAACAATAATTAGAACCTTCGTCTAACAAATCATGAAACAATTCATGTGCACTTACGTATTTTACAAAACACAAAATTGAAGTTTAAAATCAATCAATAAGTTTAAATTAGAATGACAAATCACTACTACAACAAACCCATATCTTTACACAATGAAACCCATATACAGAAACACCAAACCAAGTCATAGAAATGAAAGTAAAGAAAGATATAAGTAGAGAGATGTGAAGAACATTACTTTATGAAACTTCTGTTTTTTCTTCTCTATTTTGAATGAATGCAAAGGACAATAAAATTTGATCGATTTAATGGCGTTTTCAAAGAAGTTTGAACTCGTGATTTATGAAATATACAGAAGACCCTAACAAGAAAATCAAATCTCTCTTCATCAAAGAAAACCCTAAGAATCAAAATCAAATCAAATATAGTGAAAGAGATTTGTTACACGTATTTCCAATTTGCATCCTTTTGTAGATTGATCAAATTAATCTCCTGCTCATATCTACAATTGAAACCCTAGATAACGATTAGAAATACTGGATCTAGGTTTTCAGCTGTAGAGTAAACAAGAGCTCAAGTTTTAAGAAGAAGAAGAAGAAGAAGAAGAAGAAAAAGAAGGTAGCGGTGGTATCAGCTCAAGAATTTCCTCACCACCGATTAGAGAGAAAGAGAGGAAGAAGGTATCAGGCTAGAGTGAATCGGAGAAAGAAAAGAAAGAAAGAAAAACTGAAAGAGAATCTGCGTGGGATCGATAATAAAGAGATAAGAATTTCAATCACCACCCTTGGTATTTTTGATTAGCATCTAACCGTCGAACGATATTGGGGTGTAATAATATTGCAAAATAAAAAAAAAAAAGCGGCATGGGGCGAAATATACCACTCAAGTGTTTTGCGTGTTTGCCGCCACACGCGTAATCCAGCATGCGTGAAAAAATAGTTGCTAATAACAACCGAATGTCGTAGCAGATTGCGAAGTTATGGCGCAATCAGTAGTAATTGCGAATATTTAGCAACAGAAATTCAAAATTCGCCATAGCTACATTTCCCGTTGCGAATTTGAGTTGTTATCTCACCAATATGGTGTAGTGACACGAAGAGGACGATTCCAAATATTCACATATATGGTTGAGGTACTTAATTATTAAATACCAATGAGTTCGGGGCATCAAATTAGAGTACTAACGGTTCGCCATCAAATGAACAGGTTCGAGCACAAACACGGGAGACGCACACAATGCATCGAGTAAAGGTTAAAGGAGGCGTCAAAAGAGGTAAGGCCACTCGTGTGCCATTAGTCTTTGCCATTGCTGTCACGCCTTCAAATGCTCCAAGCAATTTTTCGCGAAGGTATAACCCGGCAAAGACAATGGTTCGATCTCTTATCACGCACTTGTATTTCCAAATTTTTATAAGTTTGCACCAATGCAAATAGCCAACTCTACCAAGAGTATGCAACGGAAGTCTTACCTCGATTTTCTCCACCAGACAATATAGCCCATACTACAAAGAGGTTCTTGCCATGTTTATACTTCACAGAAATGGGGGAGTATAATCAAATCGACAGCAAACCAAAGCCAAACATATAAGCCAACGAAGATACAAAATCGTCCAACCAATGGACTTTACAAGCTTATTCTTTAAGCCTACAACAAACTCACTCTTTACTGCAAAATGGTTCCTCAACACTCGAACTATTGAACAACCTGATTTGTGTAGCTTCTCTGGCTATTTATAATGCCAAGAAGCCAGGGCCAATCTGTATGCAACTTCTGTTGCATGCCCCATGAACAACCATCTGTCCATGGGAAGTTCCTAACCGCTAGTTCCACTTTTTAAGCATAGCTTTAGTGTGGCTTGCACAACGGCGCCAAACCTGTCTTCAACGGTTAGGATATGCCAAGCTCGGTTATAAAGCACTTTATAACCGTCTCCAACTTGCTCTTTGACTTTGGCATGCGTGTGATGCACACACACTCGCATCTGGCACTTGCACTCAAGTCCCGCAACATCGCAACGTGCAACTCGGCTTGCACTTCTACCAAGCCTTCAACAATACTGCTATTATGGCTTGCGTTGCACTATTATAGCTTGCGTTGCGCTATCATGGCTTCGTATTGCACCATTACGACGAAATCTTGACTTGACTTTGCAACTCGTGATGCACAATCATTATGCTCACTTGCAAACATGTCACTTGCATAAATTGCATCTCATTTGACGAGCAATAATCACCAATGGCATGCTTGGCATCACCATTGATGTACATGCACAGTCCAAGCCTTGGCCAAAGCTTAAGACCATGCCAAAGTCATTTCATGACTTTGCATCTCATCCTTTATTCCTTCATTGAGTTGGGCTAACTCTGAATAAGGATATGCAACACTATCGCATAATGTTGCATGTGCCAAGTAACCTTTCTTGTCTCAGCCATGTTGGTGCTACATCGTCGGATTGTACAGCTCCATCTGCCAGGTTACATATTCTGTAACGCAATATCATTGTGCGCCACTATACGGACTGGTCATAGACCTCCCCCACCTAATCTATTCAACGTCCTCGTTGAATGCAACATCAGTTCATCCTTTACTGAACTTTTCTTGGCCTTGCACGCATCTGAACCTTTTTCAGAAATCAGCAACTTTGTCTGGCCTTTAACCTTGCCAAAACTTCTTTGCCTAGTGCTTTATGCCGCCACTTAGTTTATTTGCCTTGCCATTGAGCCTATGAATTCCAAAGATCATTGTCACATCGTCGACTATGCTTCATCTCTACTTCATTCACATCTCAACACCCAAATGCTACTTGCAATCTGTTGCTATGCCTCTTGCATCAACACAATTTTTTATTTTAAGCCATTTTGTGTCTAAGTGTACACTTCAAACAGTTAACATATCACCCTAATATGCATGACTTAGCTTACTTGCCTTTAATTCCGACTAATAACAGGTCTTACTGTAGACTAAGTGTTCTTCAATCTTTTTGAAACACTCTTGTGCAAACTCGACTGAAATGCATGACATTAGCCATGACTTAGGAAACCTGCGTGACATCACAACGTCTCTTTAGACCGGGTTCCTCTTCACACGCCCTTGAAACTAACAAGGCCTCACTTGTTCTTTCAAAGCTACTACGCTTTAATGTAAGCGGAAAACAAAGATCATGTTCTTCCTAACTATGAGTTACTCTTAACTCATATGCTTGATGGACTTACATCTTCATTCTTCTTTGCGTTACTCCATGCTATCGCTGCCAAATCTTTGTCGCGCTTCTATGTAACTCTCCCAACACAAACTTGCCTATTCCACCAACTTCACTTCTTGCTTGGTTTTGCTTTAGGCGTTTCTTCTTTGCATACTTTGGCTAAGTATACTTGCAGTGCTTCCCCAATGAACTTAGCTTTACATTAAGCAAAAAGAGACAAGGTTTTTGCTTAAACTCCTCTTTCATTCATTACACTAGCCTTACATAAGAAACATAGGGACCATTCCCATTACACCACTGGCCAACACCCGGCCTTACTGAAAGAAAATACATTATCAAAGCAAATACACCAACTAAAGTGTGTTATCTTCAAAGACCGTAAGATTAGCAACACCCAACTTAACTTGAAAACAGAAACAACAAAACGATAATATGCCAAAGTCTCCATACTTGACAACCTTGCGGGTTCAAGCACTTGCAAACAAGATCGCAACGCCCCCGCTTCATACATGCGCTAATCATGGCGAATAAGGGACACTAAGATACATAGGACATCCAAATTCCATGTGAATCTCGGCTAAGATTTCTTCGAACGAGCGGACGGGGGCAAACTCACTTGCCTTTCCCACGTCGCACTTCATGTCAACCGGACTAACTTTCCTTACACCTTTCACGAAACAAGGTGTACTTGGACTTCGTATGAAAATCGCGCCAAGGTGAGGCATCACTGTTTCCTCTGTTTCTTTGAAAAAGTTGTTACCAAGGATCATCTCAAAGTCATTGAGATGCATCACCATTATACTGATCTGGCCATGCCATTTTCCCACTTTAACATTGGTCACTGCCATCCCCTTGATTGGCTTAGCTATATCATTCTTGTATTCATGCGGTGACCAACTCGATCTTCCAAACCCAATAACTCTGCCAATGACAAGCTCATAATAGTATGCGACGCCTTTGTATCGGCCATGCCCCGGAGAGACGATGATTATGTATGCCACCTTTCACATAAACTAGGCCGGCCCACTTTCCGGCCCTTGTCTTCTGTCAAGTGATTTGTGCTACTATGTTGCATAGTTGAATAGGATTCACATGCTCCACTTGATCGCCTTCTTCTTTGTCACCACTACACTCGTGACGATTGAGGACAATTTTTCTTTCTTTGGACAATCACGTGCAAGGTGAGGACCCTTGCATAAGAAATGACCACCAGCCTTGTTCTTCGAGTGAAAACTATCATCCCTTTGATAGCTTTTCTCATTAGCGTCGAAATTTTCTTATCCTTGTCCTTACACTTCGGTTTTTCTTGTCCTTGCCCTTCCTATTAGCATCGGTTGAGGTATTGACTAACCTAAAATCAGCAAGGCATCCACGATTGCAATGGCCGTAGGTAGGTCTTTGGCACCTTTCCTTCGCACTTCGGCTGAGCCCATGCTTGCAAAACAGATGTAAAATTGAACAACTTGTCTTCCTCGACATGTTGTGAATATCTAGCATCGAGAGATGAAAACTCTTTCACGTATTCCCCGTGGTGTGCCCGTATGCCCCGACTTACGCAAGTTCTCTCTCGGCTAACCAAGCCGCGTTGCTTGGGAAGAATTGACTCTTCAATTCTTCTTTCATGACATCCCCATGTCACGATACTTGGACGACCAACGGTATAAGGTCATCATCAGTTTCTAGTTCTCCACCATAACTTCGCATCACCCTCCCGGTACATGCTAACGAGAGTAACCTTTTGTTCTTCCGGGGTTATGGCAGCCTTGAAGTATTGGTCCATGTCCCACATGAAATTCTCCAATGCCTTCGCATCTCTTGTGCCATAAAACGACTTAGGTTCTGGGACTTTAATCTTCGTAAAGTCACTGCCACTACCACCCGCAGTAGCTTGATATGAACCAATTACACTCACCATTTTCCTCAAGACACTTAACTCATCAGTTAGTTCTTTCAAGGCTCCTGTGAACATGGTATTAACAACATTGATTTGGCCTTCCAAATCAGTATGCTTCTTAGTTGCTTCTTGGCTTGACTCCAGCATATCAGCAGCGTACTCATCAAGAGCCTGAATGCGAGCCAACACCATTGTATTATAATTGGCATCGTTAGGATGGCGCACCTCATCGCCAATCTTGTCTTCCAAATCCGCTTACCCTATCGGTTAAGGCATCCAGGCGTACTCTTCTTACCGGCCATTATCTCTTGCAATTTCGGAAATAAACTCGAGCAAAACAGAAAAATCTTCCACACAAAGCTAAAACAGAAGCAACTGGGGCTCGATACCCGTATTGTCACGCCTTCAAATGCTCAAGCAATTTTTCGCGAAGGTATAACCCTAAATACAATGGTTCGGTGATCTCTTATCACCCACTTGTATTTCGACCTTATAAGTTTGCACCAATGCAAACAACCAACTCTACCAAGAGTATGAAACGGAAGTCTTACTCGATTTTCTCTACCAGACAATGTAGCCCATACTACAAAGAGGTTGTTGCCATGTTTATACTTCACAGAAATGGGGGAGTATAATCAAATAAACAGCAAACCAAAGCCAAACGTATAAGCCAACAAACTCACTTTTATTAGCTTAAGGGGAAGATAAAAAATCGTCCAACCAATGGACTTTACAAGCTTATTCTCTAAGCCTACAACAAACTCACTCTTTACTGCTGTTTATGGGTAAAAATCGTTTCTGCCGATTTCGGTAAATTCGGTAGGTGAGTGAGAAACTGGTTCAAACCCTAAACAAATGTGCTGCACGTGAGCACTTTATAGATTCGAGAGATCAATGCAGACAAGTCCTAGCCTAAACCAAGAAATGGCCGTTCCGGACTTTGCCGGTCACAAAGTGGAGGAGAAGGGTTGATTTGGGAGGGAAGCAAAGAAAGGTGTTGAGGCGAGAATAATTCGGGAGAGTAGTATCTCGACTTGTATCGAGAAAGTGAAAGCTTGGGAGCTTGCAGAGGTGGAAGCTTTTGGGAGATCTTGCAAAGTTGCCTTTACGAGAGTGTAGTATTTTTCTCTGACCGAGACTTGTCGTCTGGTGGAAATAGGTAAGACCTATTTATACAAGTCGAGATTTGAAACGTACCACTGACCTCATGAAGGAAGAGAGTAAAGGGTGAAATAATGGGAGGGAGGTGGTAACCGCATGGTGTTAATGGGTGAAAACGTTTTCACCATTATTTCCTCTTTTATTTGACCGCTTTATTCCTTTTCACGCTTTCTTAATGTGAGCGTAGTGTCTGCCGCATCTTTGTGACCGCCAAACCAAAACCCTAGAAAGCATCCCCGCTTTGTGTTGATGTCTCTCGAGTGTTGGTTGCATCTTGCGTGCAAGTGGTGCTTTAGGGGACGCATGTGGCATGTGCCAATGGCATGTGCGGAATGCCTTCGTTGCAGTTGCACTCGGCGTAAGTGGTAATGCCAGAGCTGCTAGTGGCGTGTGTGGCATGTGCCAATGGCATGTGCGAATGCCTTGGTGGTAGGTTGCACGGTTTGCAAGTTAGGCTACCATCGTGTGTGTTTGGCATGTGCGGAATGCCTTGGTGGTAGGTTGCACGGTTTACAAGTTAGGCTACCGAGGCGTGTGTGTTTGGCTTGTGCCAATGGCATGTGCGGAATGCCTTGGTGGTAGGTTGCACGGTTTACAAGTTAGGCTACCAGCGTGTGTGTTTGGCATGTGCAGAATGCCTTGGTTGTAGGTTGCACGGTTTGCAAGTTAGGCTACCAGCGTGTGTGTTTGGCATGTACGGCCATGTTGACCTAGTTGCAAGTCTTGCAAGCCTAGGGGAGCTATATTTTGGCGTGGGCCAAAGGCATAGCGGCTTGGAAATATGGCTGCGATACGTGTTGGCATGTGCCAATGGCACGTACGGCCATGTTGACCTGGTTGCAAGTCCTAAAGCCTAGGGGCGCTATATTTGGCGTGGGACAAAGGCATAGCGGCTTGGAAATATGGCTGCGATACGTGTTGGCATGTGCCAATGGCACGTGCGGCCATGTGGACCTAGTTGCAAGTCTTGCAAGCCCTAGGGCGCTATATTTGGCGTGGGCCAAAGGCATAGCGGCTTGGAAATATGGCTGCGATACGTGTTGGCATGTGCCAATGGCTCGTACGGCCATGTGGACCTAGTTGCAAGTCTTGCAAGCCTAGGGCGCTATATTTGGCGTGGGCCAAAGGCATAGCGGCTTGGAAATATGGCCTGCGATACGCGTTGGCATGTGCCAATGGCACGTGCGGCCATGTTGACCTAGTTGCAAGTCTTGCAAGCCTGAGGGGCGCTATATTTGGCGTGGGCAAGGCATAAGCGGCTTGGAAATATAACTGCGATACGTGTTGGCATGTGCCAATGGCACGTACGGCAATGTTGACCTAGTTGCAAGTCTTGCAAGCCTGGGGTACTATATTTGGCGTGGGCCAAAGGCATAGCGGCTTGGAAATATGGCTGCGATACGTGTTGGCATGTGCCAATGGCACGTACGGCCATGTGGACCTAGTTGCAAGTCTTGCAAGCCTAGGGCGCTATATTTGGCGTGGGCCAAAGGCATAGTGGCTTGGAAATATGGCCATGATACGTGTTGGCATGTGCCAATGGCACGTACGGCCATGTGGACTAGTTGCAAGTCTTGCAAGCCTGAGGGCGCTATATTTGGCGTGGGCCAAAGGCATAGCGGCATGGAAATATGGCTGCGATACGCGTTGGCATGTGCCAATGGCACGTCTGCCATGTTGACCTAGTTGCAAGTCTTGCAAGCCTAGGGCGCTATATTTGGCGTGGGCCAAAGGCATAGCGGCTTGGAAATATGGCATGCGATACATGTTGGCATGTGTCAATGGCACGTACGACCATGTTGACCTAGTTGCAAGTCTTGCAAGCCTAGGGCGCTATATTTGGCATGGGCCAAAGGCATAGCGGCTTGGAAATATGGCCTGCGATACGTGTTGGCATGTGCCAATGGTACGTGCATGGCCATGTGGACCTGGTTACAAGTCTTGCAAGCTAGGGCGCTATATTTGGCGTGGGCCATAGGCATAGCGGCTTGGAAATATGGCCTTGTTGCCATGGTGCGCAGGGTGCGGCTTGGTTTGGCATTGTTGCCATGGTGCGCAGGGTGCGGCTTGGTTTGGCATTGTTGCCATGGTGCGCGGTGCGGCTTGGTTTGGCATTGTTGCCATGGTGCGCGAAGTCGCGGATTGGTTTGGCATTGTTGCCATGGTCGCAGATGATATGCGGCTTGGTTTGGCATTGTTGCCATGGTGCTTGCAGGCGGCTTGGTTTGGCATTGTTGCCATGGTGCTTGAGGTGCGGCTTGGTTTGGCATTGTTGCCATGGTCTTGTATGCGGCTTGGTTTGGCATTGTTGCCATGGTGCGTGATATGCGGCTTGGTTTGGCATTGTTGCCATGGTGCGCGATATGCAGCTTGGTTTGGCATTGTTGCCATGGTGCGCGATATGCGGCTTGGTTTGGCATTGTTGCCATGGTGCGTAGTGTGCGGCTTGGTTTGGCATTGGTGCCATGGTGCTGCGCTGATGCGGCTTGGTTTTGGAATTAGGGTTACGTGTTGAAAACCTAATCTCGGTATTTTGAAAAATACCCCTATTAATTGTTTACACCCGAGTTAAATGCTCTTAGTTAATGTTTACGGTAACACTAGGTCATGGGGCTTTACGATTTTACCCTTGTCTAAAAAACCACCATCAACATTAAGTCCCCGCTAGCTCGAACAAAGGCTTTGTTGCGAGGTAAGCATAAGATGGTGACAAACTATTAACGGCAAAAACGTAAGGAAAATTGAAGGAGGCTTGTCGACCTTTTATAAATAGGATTTGGAATCCATGCCTCGGTAGTTTTGCACAAATCGGGAGGCCGGCACAATTGGTGCTTAGGTGCGGCTTGGGCGGCGTTGGGAAGTTGGCATGAGTTGGGAAGGCCGAGTGTGCTAGTTGGTGGGACCGGCGCAAAGTGTGGAAGTCTTGCGTGCTTGCGGCGTGACTTGTGCGACCATTGGGAGGTCGGCGCAATTGGTGGGGCTTGCAACTTGGAAACCGTGCTTGCAGGCGTGACTTGGGCGGCATTGGGAAGTCGCACCCTTTGTGGGCCCGTTTCTTACACGCGTGATTTTGGTGAAAGGGAAATCCTTCCCTATTTCAAAGTCTTTCACGCCTATATATGTATATATATATAAAGCCCCTTTCTCCCCATCCCGTTTGCTTTATTCTTTCCTCTTTTCATACTAGCGGCAAAGAAACCGGAAACTTCCGGGTATGTCTTGAGTACTTTTCTCTCTCTTTTTTTCTTTTCACGTAGTGTAAACCTTAAGAGTAGGCGCTTCCACAATCCTTGCATATGATTCCTTGGCGTGCCTCTTGTAGAAAATATTGTATGTATGCAACCAAGGGAATACTGCATATATTGTTTGAACCCGTAGGAAATATTGCATATATGAATTTTCGGTCCTGAACCACATTTCACTTCGTCGAGGGATGCTCATAATTCCAAACCGAACATAGATGATGAATTCTTCACTAGAGCCCTCGCCCCTGCTCGGAAGAATCACCCGGGTTTCGTGCCAATTTTGCTAACCGGTGGTGAGGATGAAAGGAAGACACGTTCGGTGCGCCTGAGAGAGCACCATTCGATTCTGTCTTCATAAAGGGGTATATTCTTCTTCCAACATTGACTTCGGGATGTGTCAAAGCCCATTGCGTTCTTTTGATAGATGGGTTGAGTTCATGGTGAGCAAGGAGCATATAAATACCAACTTGACTCGAGCGCGAGGTCATTGATCTTTATCAAGACCTCGGTAAATCTCCAGATTAGGAAGGATATCCCCGAGGCTTGGTTGCTTTCATCTCCTGATGGTGTTCGGACACCCATACAATCATATGTGGATGGGGCGAGATAACCTTCTCATTGGAGAGTGTGGCTCTCTTCATGTGAATCTTCCGTGAATCAGGAATCTTAAAATCCAATTATCTCGAAAGTGAGGTGAAGATGCGGGATGACCTTACCGCTAAGTTGGGATTTTCGCTCGGAAAGACTCCATTGCGAAGTCGAAGGACTACGCCCGGAAGAGGACGAAAGGTGCCCTTACGGTTGGTGGATATCTCAATGGTTTCCTGGACGAGTTGGAGCCCGAGCAGAAGCGAGTGATCTTCATGTCGCAGCATTTTTGGCTCTCTCAGTTGTCTAGAGACATTTTTGATGACGGTTCGGCAAGAAGGGAATAAGACCCGAGTTATTAGCGATTGCTTTGTGAAGTTGGCAAAGGGTGAAGTTCTTCCCATTGGCAAGTCAGTTCCTTGGTTCCCTGTATGTGCATCCGGATCACCTAGTTGCGAACATGCGAGTTTCGAATGGTTTCATGAAAGTGGATTCATATGTGCACATTTGCTTCTCGCAAATCTCGCTGGGAGCACTTTGAGAAGTATGCTCCGAAACCGTTTGCCTTTCGCTTCCCCGTGAGTTGGGGTGGCTCCGAATTCTTCGATGGGTGAACAGGGCGTCCAAGAGTTGGCGTGAGCTTGGTTAGTTTTCTTGATAAGTTGCATGAAATCAATTTTCGTCCATGGGGGCGGTCCATAAGTCGGTGACTCAAATTGACACTTTTTGCTTCGCTCCGCTCATGTCTTTGTCTTCGATGACGATTTGAGCGTTGGTGGCTGTTCATTCAAAGCGGCCCGGTGCTTCTAAGGATTCATTGCGTGCCGCCTCAATGCCAGTGCCCTCGAGCCGGTATCCGCCTTCCCCTTCTTACAAATGGGAAGAGTAACTTCGACGACCTTTGGCTATAATGAGTTAAGTGCGACGAGTTTGTTATGATCCGGGCTTTTGTGAATAACGTGGTGGAGAACGTTCGTTGTAAACCTTCCCCGCCAGTTTTGAAGAAGTATCCAATGTTGAGAGATATCAGGCGAAAGTTGCCTAGTAACTCGGAAAGTCCCTGTGCCAAGGAACGGAGAACGAAGAATCGTGGCTTGGCGGGTTCCTGACGGTTTCAAAAGATCCTCCCACGCCTCTCGTGTCCTTCGCCTTCAATAACCAGGTATGTGTCGCCTCTTCTTTGGTTTGTCTCAAAACACGTGAATTTCACGAAAAACATGTGTCTTGTTTCCTCCCAGAGGCTTCGGTAGTGTTAATGCTTTCGCTGCTCTTGCACGTTGCCGAGAGACGGCAATTTCTTCAAAGAACTCCGACAGATTGAGCCTTCTCATAAGCGATGATGAGTCGAGAGAGAAGAGGGTTCAACAAGTGAGAGTGATTCCTCAAAGACTTAGTACGGGTTGTTTCTAAGTGGTTCGGTGAGTTTTCGCACTTCTTTTCTTTCTTCTTTTGTTTCCTCTTTTGGGAAATATCTGACTCAAGTTCGCAGGAGGAATCCGGTTCGGAGGATGATTCCGGGGTAGAGCCGCACGAAAACTTGCCTTTGGTGACCACCGCTTGTGACTTGGAGATGGGCGTTAGCCAATTGCGAGAACGGATGTGGATTTCAAACGGTGGATGATTCTCGATGGTTGCTGTCCGTAGACATGGAAGAAGACCCTCTGCAGTAGTGAGGCCAGGTGCAGGCGCCATTTTTGATCCCCCGTACTTGGTTCCTTATGTAGTTGCGGGAAATCCCACACTACACCCCTTACTCAATTTTGCTTAATTAATCCATTGAAAGATGTAAGATCAAGAATATTTATTGATTGAGTTCATGAAGTGTTTACACAGGAAAATAGAATTACACTTAGAAGTTAAAAACTCTTAAACTTTCTCTCTCCTAATGACTTGCTTAACAATTCCAAAAAGATCCTCCCCCTTACAGACTCATTTAACCCTTTATATAGGGTAGTACATAGTGGATGACAGACTAAGCTCCCCTTTATTTTCGGAATGTCTCGCGAAGTGTCGCAGATGCACAAACATTCACTCTCGCGACACTTTAACCCTCGCCAGGTCTCACGTCTTCTTTTATGTTTTGCCAGTCGTTATTCATTGCGTCGTTTATTTTAGCTCACTGCGACTCCCTCGCGACACCGTCGTTCATTAATCCTGCGAGCCTTGTACGTTGCGATATTATGATCCTACATCTTGCCTCTTTTTCCTTGAATATTGCTTGAAGAGCGATTTCAAGGAAAAATTCATTGTTTGTAATATTCCTTGGTTTCAATTGGTGAAGGAACAAGCAAAAGAATATTTTTCTTGAAAAGTACGTACTTGCCTCTATTCTTTTAGCGAAGTTCAAGCTTCTTTGTGGTATATATATGAAGTTCCATCTCCTCGTCTCTCCTTATATCTCCTCTGCCGAGGGGGAGAATGTCATGAGAATCAATATTTTGATTTGCCGCAACTACTTATCTTTATCTCTGCTTTCGGCTTCGTACTATTACACAGATTTTGACTATTAAAGTCTTTTCTTGACACGTCTCTTCCAACCATTTATTCTCGACCGTTCATGTCTCTTCTCGCATTAAATGCCCTCGTTTTTCTCAAGAATCTTTTTAATTTTTCTATATATAGTTTTCTTTTCCTCCTCTTTTCTTCCTTTAGTTTCTCTCTGCAACTCTTCTTGACTCTCTCCTTCCGCAATTTGCGCTCCTGCTACTGTAATTCTTTTCTTCATCCCTTCTAACGCTGATCCTATTCTCCAATCTCCCATCCATTCCCATACTGATAATGGCTTTCATCAGTCGTGCATATAAAGCTTCTTTTGAAGAAGTTCAAATGTGTTGCTCGAGAAGGGTTTTACTCTATCAACCATTCCCGATGAAGAACCTTCATCTATCCTTTCGCAAAAGTTGTTTTCCGATCATCAATGTGATGATCAAAAAAATTATAGTCTCGCTAGGTCGAAACTTCTCGCAGACTTCCCATTCCCTTATACAATCTCGAGATGCCCTTATTTTATGAAATCTTGGCCCATGAAAAATTCTCTCTCGTTTATCAATTATGTGGCGATTGCATTCGCCTAATGCTTGAGTTCGCGAACCGTGGTGCTTTGGCAAAGGATCTTTATACCCTAATACTGTTAGAAACCCCGACTTCGGCAGACTTGGAAATAGATCTTTGAGAAATACACCGTAGAGAACTTTTTTTGAAAATTATTCAAGATAAAGATGAGAAACGCGAAATCTTTTGGGGCATTCGCTCAAAAGAAGGATAATGTCCCCGAGGATAAATTACTCATGCAAGATATTGACTGCACCTGGCAATAATACTTCTCCTCGCCACCAAGGATGAGAAGTGGTGGGTTGTACCCTTGATTTTAAATGGCCCTTATATCGCGGGTCCGCATATTCTTCCCTGCGAATCTCGCAGATATCATCCTTGGGAATTCAAATGGCCTCGATAAGGCAAAAGAGGTATGTTTTCCACTTCAAACCTTGTCCTCGCAAATTTCTTTTTATATTTGCCGATTTTGTGGAATTTTTCAGATCGCGTTGAGAAGAAGTTACAAGGATGACCGGTTGGAGAGTACTCGACGATACTTCGATCGCTTTTACGAGTGAAGTAAGAAACATTTCCTTTGTTATTTTGTTAAACAATATTATTGCCTCTGTTTTTATCTTTAACCGTATGCGAAGGTTGAAGTTGAAGAAGTTTTGTCGCGAAGATTAAAAGTAAGGGTAAAACCGTGGATTGTCAAAGGTAGATCTTCTGCTCCCTTAACTAAGAAACAAAGACTCAATCTTCTTCTCGCCTTAGCTCAAGCCCCGAATCTTATGACGAGGATAATCGTGATTCGAATCCTCTCCTATTAAAGAGATTCCATTGGCGGTTCTTCTATGGATCGGTTATCTAGCATCTTCTCGGACTCTTTCCAAGGAATGGGAAATGCTCCCCTAGCTTCCCTTTGCGGGTTCTCGCAAATGTGTGTAATCTTGCTTTACTAGAGGGCAATAATTCTTTCAATGGAGCCTCTAAACTGTGTCTCTCGACTTCTTGAACTCACTTGGGTCTTTGGTATGCATGTAATCATATTTCCCCGTTAATTTTAAATTTTTAAATATATATGCATTAACGATTTTTCTATCTTCTTTCATAGGTTGGAAGAACTTCTTTTGTAGTTGCCTCGGATCTCGAGAGAAGACGCAATAATCTTGAAAAGAGAAATTTACAATTGAACAAAAAGACCCAAGAGCCGGAAGTCAAGTCGCGTCATCTCGCGATAGGGTTCAAAAATTAGAAGCCGATCTGGACTCCCAAAAGGATAGAGTATCTACTCTTCGAACTCAAATCAAGAACTTTACGGTATAGTAATTTTCAATTCTCAAATCCTTGTCATGTTATCTTCCTCGTCTTTCTTTGTCGACTATTATTCTCAGACGTATATAATCTCTCCAAGAATCCATTCTTCTCCATTCATTTCCCGAGCCTATGAATGATGATGTCCTTCTTACTTATCTCAATCAATCTCTAAGTAGTTCCTCAAATAAAACTAACCTCCTTTCATTAAAGGATCTTCAATCCAAGCATCATCTCTTAGAAATCGAACACAGATCTAGTTTAAATTTAACTAATCGCTTTAAACGAATGTACCTTGATTCCGAGAAGAAAATCAAGACTTTAAGGAAGAAAATTAGTGATCTCATAGATGAGAACGATCCCATTACTAACAGAGGTGCACAGGCGTTAGCAGAATTCCACAAATCTCTTCTTGGTGTGCAAGTTGAACGAGATGAACTCCTTCATCAAAATACCATACTTAAGCAGCGAGAAGAGCAAGTTCGTTCTCTTCTTGTTATTAATAGTGATGATGAATTCGCCGGGCTGCGAAAGTTTTAGATAATGCCAGAATAACCTAGGTGTTGATGTTAGTCTTCATGCTTCGAGCATACTTCCTTGATTAAGGATATGATATCCGATAGAGAAGGTTATCTATTATACTCATCGCTTCTTACTTTTGTAATATTGCTTGTAAATTATTAACTTGTTATTGCTTATTTGCAACCGAGAAGAGGCTTCAGAATTAGAGAACTTGAATCGAAAAAACAACTGCTCACGGAATTTTCCAAATGAGAATTGAAGAACTCAAACCGAAAAAGAACGGCTCGCAAAGAGTCTCTCCTTGTGAGAATAAATATTTCAAGTTGAAGAAACAATTTCTAACGACAAGTGGAGAACTTTAATAATGATGTTTGTTCGTTTCTTAATGGAGCCATGGAGTATGTTTGTAAGGACCACAATATCCCTCTGCATTCATATCCCCGGCTTCTTGAAAAGGTTCCCGAGAATCGCCTGTCTCGGACGTTTCGATAGTGAGGTCAAGCGAAGAAGAAAATTCTGGCGATGAGAATCATCAGACTGAAGAGTCAGATGAAGGAGAAGAATCACCAAAGAGATAGTTCTTTTTGTTTTCTTTCACTGTCTGTAATATCTGTACATTTCTGTATCTCTTTATTATAGTGTACTTCTTGAACTGTTCCCCTCTAAATTCAATCTTTATTCCCTTTTTTTGGTAGTTCTTCTTTGTAATATAATTGGCTAATATTATTGATGTATAACTTTTTCATCAGAAGATGAATAACAATATTCCATCTTTCCCATTCCCATACTTGCCTCTGTTATTTATCTTCAGATGAAAGATTTTAGTTGTCATCATGTATTTTGCCTCTGTTATTGAAACATATCGTTGCGACGAGGTCGCGAGTATCTTTATAAATCAAGAATCCTACTTGTCTCGCCTTACCATTTCGGTAATCTTTGTTTTATCTTTTCTTGTTGCGACAAGATCGCAGGCCGCCTTTACATTTTCATGCAATGGCCCATTGACCTTGCCTTATCATTTTTGTGTGGTCTTCCAAGTCAGACCTCCCTAATTAGAGGTCTTCCCGCCACCTTTCATCACGACAAAATCACAGGACGTCTTTACACTTGCATGTAAAGACCCATTGATCTTGCCTTATCATTTTCCAAGTATTTTTGCCTCAATGATGTTTTAGTTGCGATAATATGACAGTCTAGATATCCTCAGAACATAAAGCCCCATGACATTGCCGTCGTGCGTGAAATCGCAGACGTCCGTACACCGTCGTGTAAAGACCCATTGATCTCGCCTTACCCTCGCGTTAGTATTATTGCCTCTCAGGATTTATTGCACAAATATGACAAGCCTAAATTCTCTTGCGAAAACATAGCCTTATGACATTTGCGTCTGTTTTGACACCCCCTAATGGAGAGCATCGCCCTTATCATCTCCCTAGGTTGCCCTTCAAGGAGGCGAAACATCGGCCATACAAGACTAGCTCCTCCCATCCGGTCTTAACAACAACTGATTGTTTTCGCAGCCTCTTATCCCTTATACCTATATGGTTTATGGTTACGAGACTGCACCTAAGTGGAGTTTTCTTCGAGGTGAGTGCAACATATGCCAAGACTTGCCAAGAATGGCCAGGGTAGGTTCATCCATCCCGGGCACTCGCTCAACCGTACCTCGGCGCCTTGAGCATACATCGACTCCTAAGAAGAGACCCTCATTTTTACGCCCAACCAGGTATAACCTTATATATATAGTTGGGAATCCAAGGTACCTCTTCCGGATAGGCTTTCATGGGCCCCAAATTTTCATGACTCGAGGCTTCGGGAGCGGTGTAACCTTTCCCCCCATGTTGAGAGATACCCCCTTATATGACGCACTTTAGGTCTTACATTTGCCTCTTACGAAATGTTATTCGCGAACTAGGGTGCACGCCATAAAGGTTCGTCCCATTCTTTTACTCATTCATATTTGTTAAATCATTCAATCATTCATGTTTCATTACTTGCGATATTGGTTTACGAAGTATTCGCACAATCTGTTTTATTTGTTGTATTTTCATTTTCTTTCTTAACTGAATTCCCATATATTCTTGGGGTGAGATTCTCGCACATCATTTCTTCAATTGCTACTTTTTTCCTATTTTTGTTGATTATTCACTTCTTATGCCTTTTGTTCCTCATATCCTTTGCTTCTTTATTACCATAATATTTGCTCGTCTCTAGGTATTCACCTCGCGAGGTATGTTCAAATCCTTACTTCTATAACGTCCACCATCAATTTTTCCTTTCTCTGCTCATCTCTCACATGTTGCTTCCAACCTTTTCTTTTGGCATTTCTTTCTTGCAGCCTTTCTACATCGACCTCATGACATTGTTGCGACTCCTTCCAATCTCCCCGTATAATACCAATGCCATTTGGATGTGGAAATTTTATACATTGATGATATGTTGATGCGACTCCCAAGATTTCATGAAGCCATGGCCTCCCAATCAGCGCATTATATGGAGATTCCACGTCAACCACACGAATAAGATATCGCTGATAATCCTTGTAGAGGTATTCTCATGTGAACCTCTCCTTTGGTTTGTTTGCGGTGCCATTAAAGCCATATATCTTGTATGTCGAGGGATCAAATCCTCATCTTTTCCTCCCATCGTCTTGTAAGTATGGTAAAGAGAATATTCACCGAACTTCCGTGTCGATTAGATTCGGTTGATCGCCCAGCAAGCTTCGCTTCATCATCTTCCCCATCAACTGGTTTCGGGTTAATCTCTAGTTTCACAACCAACGGCTATCATGTGTTTCTTTTCCTTTTGGCACTTCATCTGCAGAGAAAGAAATAGTCTTCACCGCCACTTTTCTAAATCAATTCGTTCTCGCCAGGACTCATTATTTCTTTATCATTAGCATCTCTCGCAAAGACTCTACTGAGCACGTTGTCATGAAAATCTTCGATTGTGCGATAAGAGTGGACGATAGAGTTGCAATTCAAATTTTTAGCTTTTGTTCCGACTTCTATCACAAATGTTTCCTTTCCTTTCGTTGACACTGTTCTGTGCATTTACGTGGTGGTGGTAATGTCCGGCCTTTTCTTCTCCCTTTAGAAAATGATTCAACTTCCCTTGATCAATCATCTTGAGAATAATTCTCTTTATGTTTCTGCAATCGTTTGTTTGATGTCCATGGAAGCGATGGTAAGAACAAAACTCATGACTTCTGTCGCCTGGCGGTGGTTCCATTCCCACGTTCCAAGGTGCTGGTACATCTTCCATCACAAGTATAGCTTCCCAGATCTTTTCCACACTAGCATTCAATGGAGGCATCTTAATCTGTTCCCATACTATTCTTCGACTTCTCTGCCCTCCATGGTTATATTGCCTTCGCCCACCGTAAGTTTCTTGCATGATCTAGCCTCCGAATCTTATTACTGTTACGGTTATAGTAGTTCTTTTCTCGTTCAAACTCTTCTTGGTCGTGGCTCCCCATGGCTACTATCTTCCGCCGTCCTCATCGCCCTTCCCCGCTTGCTGTCCTTGCGAAGTGCTCGCCACCATTTATGAATTGAGGCAACAAGCTTGCGTTATGCAGCATTCGAGTTTGTGTTCGCGACCGGATAAGAATTCATTTCATTCTCGTCTTTCTTCTAAGGCGATATATTCTTCCCGTAACTCTGTGTAGTTACGCCATCGTGATTGTATTTTTGATTCTAAAAATTTGAATGTATAACAAGTTAGTCGCGAAGAGAGCATTCACAAATGAGAGGATGAGATATCTTTCCTCAACCCCGTCCCCGCCATTTCGCTACACATGGTTCTCCATCTTATTGTCAATCGCTTTAAGCTCTCGCCAACCCTTTGTTTCAACCCGAATACATCTTCGATACATGGTCGTGAAGAGTTGTTACTTATGTATGCTCCCAAGAATGTGGCTTGTAAATGATTAAATGATGTGATTGTGTTCCTTGGTAGACCCTCAAACCATTTTAGTGCTTCTCCAATTAGGCTTGATGCGAAATATTTGCACAGTATAGCATCATGATCCTCCCACTGCAACATACACCTCATATAGGCCTTGATATGTTGTACCGCACAGGTTGTTCCATCGAAGATGTTTGTTAACGCAGGAAGATTGCACTTAGGAGGTATTCCTCCCATCTCTGCATTTCTAGCGTGAAGGGATTCTTTTTCAGCCTTCTCGCGATGGCTTCATCCAATTGTTTCCTTCCTCCTTCCCTTCTATTGTTCGAAGAATCCTCTCATTTCAGCCAGTTCTCTTAAGATTTGTTCATTTGCCTCGGAATTTGATTCTACTTGGTCTTTTTAGCTCTTCGCTTCTCTCCTTCTTCGCTCGTGCCTTCATTTTGACCTTCTTGCTCGTTATTTTCTTCTCTCCTTTCCTCGCGACGCTCTTCTTCGTTTCTTTCTTCAATTCGCACGCCATTATATCGGTTGTTCTCTCTTCTTGGCTGTCTCTCAGCTCTCATCTGCGCCCTCTCATATTCTTCATTAATATTTCTATTGGCACGATTTTGTTCCCTCCTTCTTTCTCGGTTATCATGGTTATTCTGCCGGATCGCCTCTTCCATCTCTTGATTTTCCATTTCTGCTCTTATCCTTTCTCTCTCGCGAGTTAACCGTGCTTGTTCAATGTAGTGCCTCTCAATGTCATCCTCAATCTCTCGGTTTCTTCTCAATTCTTCTCTCCCGTGCAAGATTATTCTTCCTTCAATTTGGGTCATTCGGCCCTTGGAGTTGCATGTTTCCTTGATTTTCCTATTCCGCTCATCTCGAAGATTTTCAAAGTGAGGAACATAACGACCTTCCATCTCCCTCTTCTCTCGCCATGCTCCGTGCTTGGATTTTGTGTTTCTTGTTGGTTTTCTTCTTCGGTACTTTCGTTGGCAAAACTCTCCTTTTTCTTCCCTAATCGATCTTGAACTTGATCTCACACTACTTCTTGATCTCCTATTTTGCAATCTCATATTTTCCATCCTCAACTCATGATTCTTTGTCTTGTCAAGTTTGCTCGTTCCTCTCGCCTCTAGTCGTCTCTCTTCATGTATAGTTTGTCTCAATCTTTCTAACGCCTGCGATCTCTTCGTTTCCTGGATTCACTTCTCCATTCATACCTTGCTCTCCTCCTCCTTGTCCATTGTTCATCAACCGTGCTCCTCTTCCCTTTCGTCTTCAAAATCAGACCTCCAAGTATGTACACTTACTCTATCATAATCCTCAGCCGCGTTTGCTACTGGGGAGATTGGTGGCTGATTTTGATCTTCTCCATCATTTCTCCTATTCATCCTTGATGATTCTCCTGTTTCATTCCTCCTTTCTCCAAAGAAGTCTCCACTTCTTCTTACAATCGTTGGTTGCCCTTGTACATTTCTTCTTCTAGCCATTTTTCTTTTTCAATGAATTCTTGAGTATCTTCTCCAAATCTTTTTTTCTGTTAATCCAAATTCTTTCCAATTTCTACGTCAATCACTGCTCCGTCCCTGTTTCTAGCGCATATGTAGTTGCGGGAAATCCCACACTACACCCCTTACTCAATTTTGCTTAATTAATCCATTGAAAGATGTAAGATCAAGAATATTTATTGATTGAGTTCATGAAGTGTTTACACAGGAAAATAGAATTACACTTAGAAGTTAAAACACTCTTAAACTTTCTCTCTCCTAATGACTTGCTTAATAATTCCAAAAAGATCCTCCCCCTTACAGACTCATTTAACCCTTTATATAGGGTAGTACATAGTGGATGACAGCTAAGCTCCCCTTTATTTTCGGGAATGTCTCGCGAAGTGTCGCAGATGCACAAACATTCACTCTCGCGACACTTCTTAACCCTCGCCCGGGTCTCACGTCTTCTTTATGTTTTGCCTGTCGTTATTCATTGCGTCGTTTATTTTAGCTCCCTGCGACTCCCTCGCGACACCGTCGTTCATTAATCCCGCGAGCCTTGTACGTTGCGATATTATGATCCTACACCTTATCCAGGTCATGTGCTGGTTGGCGGCTTCAGCGTGCCGACTAAGCATGAGGCGTTGTACACCAGAATCTGGGAGAAGCACGGACATATGGCTACAACCAAGAAAGTCACTAGTCGATTTGGGCCCCGGTTAAGCGTGTGGAAGAGGCTTTATCTTCCATTGAGGACATGCGTGAGGTAACTCGGTCACACCGTTTCAAGACGTTATTGCCGATCGGGAGCACCATCGCGACGTGTGCGTGGAAAAGGAGTTCAACACTTCGTGGTTTGTCGAAGGCCTTGCCGAGATCCAAAAGTTGAAAGATGCAAGAATCGAAAGCCTTTCCGCTAGGAGATTGCACGACGGAGATGGAACTCGAAAAAGCTTTCCAAGATGTTGACTATGAAGAGAGCGGCTCTTGAAGATGCGAAGTTGACTTTATCCAAAAAGAGTAGACTTCTGTTGGATGATTTTCCTTGAACGTTTCTCCGTTAAACTTTCATTTAGGTTTTTTTTTGAAAGACATATTGGATGTCCGGTTCAAAACTTGACCTTTGATGACAAATGGTAGCTTTTTAGGTATTGGATTATTTACGATGAATGGTTTTGATAATATGACTCGATTATGTTTTGGGAAAGGAATATTGCTTTTATGAAAGTGTGTGCTAGCAATAGGCACAAGACTCGGTAGTATGACGGTTTTACTAAGGACCTAAAAATAGATCGTATATCTTGTGCGGTCTAAATTTACTCACTTCATAGGTTTTGTGAACACGCCCCTTTAGTGTAAGGCGGCCTTGCCGGTAGCATCGCCGATTAGTCCCCAATTGCTGGTAGCGTATTCGGCGAGTTTCCGACTTTCTGGTGTAGTTTTAAACAACCGATAACCGGTTGTCTGGCGGTTGAGTCGGACTGAGTCACAAGTCCCCAATTGCTTGGTAGCATCTTTAACGAGTCCCCGTTTTCAAGTGTAATTTTTCAACTGGTAACCGGGTTGTCCGGTAGTTACGTCGGATTGAGTCGCCTTCCCCTACCATCTTGATATCTGGGTCGAAGAACGAGATCGACAGTCTGACATTGTAGCCGATAGATCAATCCTCCCGCTGTGGTCGCCAATTGTTTATGGGTAAAAATCGTTTACGCGATTTCAGGTAAATTCGGTGAGGTGAGTGAGAAACTGGTTCAAACCCTAAACAAATGTGCTGCACGTGAGCACTTTATAGATTCGAGAGATCAATCTGCACAAGTCCGGCCTAAACCAAGAAATGGCCGTTCAGGACTTGCTTCGGTCACAAAGTGGAGGAGAAGGGTTGATTTGGGGAGGGAAGCAAAGAAAGGTGTTGAGGCGAGAATAATTACGGGAGAGTAGTATCTCGACTTGTATCGTAAAGTGAAAGCTTGGGAGCTTGCAAGAAGTGGAAGCTTTTGGGAGAGCTTGCAAAGTTGCCTTTCCGAGAGTGTAGTATTTTTCTCTGACCGAGACTTGTCGTGCTGGTGGAAATAGGTAAGACCTATTTATACAAGCCGAGATTTGAAACGTACTTACGACCTCATGAAGGAAGAGAGTAAAGGGTGAAATAATGGGAGGAGGTGGTAACCGCATGGTGTTAATGGGTGAAAACGTTTTCACCATTATTTCCTCTTTTATTTGACCGCTTTATTCCTTTTCACGCTTTCTTAATGTGAGCGTAGTGTACGCCGTGTCAGTGACCGCCAAACCAAAACCCTAGAAAGAATCCCCCGCCTTGTGTTGATGTCTCGAGTGTTGGTTGCATCTTGCGTGCAAGTGGTGCTTTCTAGGGACGCATGTGGCATGTGCCAATGGCATGTGCGGAATGCCTTCGTTGCGGTTGCACCTCGAGCGTAAGTAGTAATGCCGGTCAGGCTGCTAGTGGCGTGTGTGGCATGTGCCAACGGCATGTGCGGAATGCCTTGGTGGTAGGTTGCACGGTTTGCAAGTTAGGCTACCAGCGTGTGTGTTTGGCATGTGCCAATGGCATGTGCGGGAATGCCTTGGTGGTAGGTTGCACGGTTTGCAAGTTAGGCTACCAAATGTGTGTTTGGCATGTGCCAATGGCATGTGCGGAATGCCTTGGTGGTAGGTTGCACGGTTTGCAAGTTAGGCTACCAGCGTGTGTGTTTGGCATGTGCCAATGGCATGTGCGGAATGCCTTGGTGGTAGGTTGCACGGTTTGCAAGTTAGGCTACCAACATGTGTGTTTGGCATGTGCCAATGGCATGTACGGCCATGTTGACCTAGTTGCAAGTCTTGCAAGCCTAGGGCGCTATATTTGGCGTGGGCCAAAGGCATAGCGGCTTGGAAATATGGCCTGCGATACGTGTTGGCATGTGCCAATGGCACGTACGACCATGTTGACCTAGTTGCAAGTCTTGCAAGCCTAGGGCGCTATATTTGGCGTGGGCCAAAGGCATAGCGGCTTGGAAATATGGCCTGCGATACGTGTTGGCATGTGCCAATGGCACGTACGGCCATGTGGACCTAGTTGCAAGTCTTGCAAGCCTAGGGCACTATATTTGGCGTGGGCCAAAGGCATAGCGGCTTGGAAATATGGCATGCGATACGTGTTGGCATGTGCCAATGGCACGTACGGCCATGTGGACCTAGTTGCAAGTCTTGCAAGCCTAGGGAGCTATATTTGGCGTGGGGCCAAAGGCATAGCGGCTTGGAAATATGGCCTCTGCGATACAGCGTTGGCATGTGCCAATGGCACGTACGGCCATGTTGACCTAGTTGCAAGTCTTGCAAACCTAGGGCGCTATATTTGGCATGGGCCAAAGGCATAGCGGCTTGGAAATATGGCTGCGATAGTGTTGGCATGTGCCAATGGCACGTACGGCCATGTTGACCTAGTTGCAAGTCTTGCAAGCCTAGGGCGCTATATTTGGCGTGGGCCAAAGGCATAGCGGCTTGGAAATATGGCCTGCAATACGTGTTGGCATGTGCCAATGGCACGTACGGCCATGTGGACCTAGTTGCAAGTCTTGCAAGCCTAGGGCGCTATATTTGGCGTGGGCCAAAGGCATAGCGGCTTGGAAATATGGCTGCGATACGCGTTGGCATGTGCCAATGGCACGTACGGCCATGTTGACCTAGTTGCATGTCTTGCAAGCCTAGGGCGCTATATTTGGCGTGGGCCAAAGGCATAGCGGCTTGGAAATATGGCCTGTGATACGTGTTGGCATGTGCCAATGGCACGTACGGCCATGTTGACCTAGTTGCAAGTCTTGCAAGCCTAGGGCGCTATATTTGGCGTGGGCCAAAGGCATAGCGGCTTGGAAATATGGCCTGCGATACGTGTTAGCATGTGCCAATGGCACGTACGGCCATGTGGACCTAGTTGCAAGTCTTGCAAGCCTATGGCGCTATATTTGGCGTGGGCCAAAGGCATAGCGGCTTGGAAATATGGCCTTGTTGCCATGGTGCGCGGGGTGCGGCTTGGTTTGGCATTGTTGCCATGGTGCGCGGGGGGTGCGGCTTGGTTTGGCATTGTTGCCATGGTGCGCGTGGTGCGGCTTGGTTTGGCATTGTTGCCATGGTGCGCAGATGCGGCTTGGTTTGGCATTGTTGCCATGGTGCGCCGCAGTGCGGCTTGGTTTGGCATTGTTGCCATGGTGCGCATGGTGCGGCTTGGTTTGGCATTGTTGCCATGGTGCGCGATGTGCGCTTGGTTTGGCATTGTTGCCATGGTGCGCGATATGCGGCTTGGTTTGGCATTGTTGCCATGGTGCGCATATGCGGCTTGGTTTTGGCATTGTTGCCATGGTGCGCAGGTGCGGCTTGGTTTGGCATTGTTGCCATGGTGCGCAGATATGCGGCTTGGTTTTGGAATTAGGGTTACGGTTGAAAACCCTAATCTGGTATTTTGAAAAAATACCCCTATTAATTGTTTACACACGAGTTAAATGCTCTTAGTTAATGTGTTGCGGGTAACACTAGGTCATGGAGTTTTACGATTTTACCCTTGTCTAAAAACCACCATCAACAACTGCAAAATGGTTCCTCAACACTCGAACTATTGAACAACCTGATTTGTGTAGCTTCTATGGCTATTTATAATGCCAAGAAGCCAGGGGCCAATCCTTATGCAACTCTGTTTGCATGTCCCATGAACATCCATCTCGTCCATGGGCGGTTCCAACTGAACCTAGTTCCACTTTTTAAGCGATAGCTTTTGTCTTTGGCTTGCACAACGGCGCCACACCCGTCTTCACCTGTTAGGATATGCCAAACTGGTTATAAAGCACTTTATAACCGTCTCCAACTTGCTCTTCGACTTTGGAATGCATGTGATGCACACACACTCGCATCTGGCACTTGCACTCAAGTCCCGCAACATCGCAACGTGCAACTCAGCTTGCACTTCTGCCAAGCCTTCAACAATACTGCTATTATAGCTTGCGTTGCTGTTGATGGTGGAATTTCATTTAAGGTTAAAATTATAAAAAGCCAGAAAACTATTCGCTGATATCTTGTAAAGATAAGGCCATCAATAAGTGTTGGATACTCCCTCACTTAATTCACCTAGAATGGAGCATGTGGCAACAATCCCATTCTCAGGAATACACGAAATTCATCCGAGGTTGGAGCATGTAACAACAATCCCATATACCCTGTGAATTTCTAGCATTATTAATTAATGCGCAATCAGCCTTGTATTTCCTTACTCATTATCGGTGCGACATGACGGCGCGGTGTTGCTCTTACTGAGCAACACGAACCTCAAGCATTATAATAAAACCATGTACGAAATACCCGTCAGTGGTGACTCTCGGTGTGTTATACTAGCCCGATTGAGCCCCTCTCGGTGTGTTATACTAGCTGATTGAGCATCCGACCGACCGTATTAGTCCGGATATGATCACGCCATCCAACTCCACAAGCATGATTGGATGACCGGATCAATTCCATCACCCCAAGCGGGTATGGAATATCCACCGCCGAACCAACGCGGACCCCGCATGGTCGGCCTCCTCCCGTAATTGGCCTAGCTTGCCAAAACGTCCAAACCATAGCAAAAGTATGGGCTTTAAAAACCCTAAATTAGGGTTTGCGGCATATTACATGTGTCGCAAAATGCAGTCTCAACCATCCATCTTCGCAGTATAGATGGAGGGTGTAGATGTAGATTCAAAGGGACCGAGCATGTCAACACAATCACCGTGGGCCCGCCTACATAATCGACCAATCGTTCAGACCAACCATGGTTGGTTATTCCACTCGCACCGAATAAATCATGGTCGCACGGCCTTGAAACCCAAAATTAGGGTTTTGAGCATCACGAGCGTCCATCTTCTCCGGCTTAATGGAGGGTCCAAGATTAGATTAAGCAGTCCAAATCATACCATCATGACCACCGTGGACCCATCTATCCCCTCACCAGATCGGCCAAGGCATATCATGCCTGGTTGTTCCAAGACGCGTGCCCAAACTAGCGTGGTCACACCTCCCAAACCGCAAACTGATCTCAACCGCTCAACTTCGCCGGACGATTTGAGTGCCCTGCATCACGTTTTCATGGGATATTTAGGTATAGGCGTGAACACTAGCCTACCACCTTCACACTGCACCGATCGGCCAAGACCGACCAAGATTGGTCACCTTGGAACGTGCGCCCGGCGTGGGCATGACGCGCGCTCTTGCGGCACTCGGTTTTTCGTCACAAATTGATCTCGACCACTTAACTTCACCGGACGGGTTGAGTGGCCCAGATCATACTTTCGTGAGGTAATGGGTATAGGCGCCTACACCGTCATGTCGTCTACACGCATGTACGGTCGGCCTGGCCAAAGTCATATCCCAAGCTGGGATTCGACCTGGCTGAAGAGGGATGCTTGCGCACCTCTTCTAAAACCCTAATTCCACCAACGGTCGCAGATGAGTGTCTCAAAGATCATCTCGTCCGTCCAACTTTACCGCTTGGTTATACAACCTCGGTCGAGTTAATTGGTCGGTGAGGCGTCATCTCCCGTCACTTTACCACACCATGATGCATTACACATATAAAATACACACGATACTTCACGGGTATCAACTTTATGAATAACGAATTATTCAACTTAGCATTACATGCTACCTTTTGTGGATCCACGATCCACATATTCCGCATATCAATCATGTCACAAACTGGGGGATACATATTGGGGTATTGGTCTGGCGGTTTACATACGTGCGGCGTAACGTGCCATCACAAGAACGTGTTAGGAAGTTATGGACGGTTAGTGATGACAGGAGAATTGGGCAAGACTGATCGTGTAGCACCGACACACAACTCCACTACTCCATCACTCCACTTCCCACGAGAGACGTGAATAAGGCTCAATGACTTGTATAAATAGGTTCTCCTCCCTATTTCCACCAACAAGAGCAAGTCCAGACGAGACAGAAATCAAGTGTTAATACAAAACGTATTCAAACACCCAGAGCCTGCTTACATCAATCGTGAGCCTGCTCACCTTTCATTACAAGTCATA
This sequence comes from Papaver armeniacum, assembly GCA_023531295.1. Lineage (NCBI taxonomy): Eukaryota > Viridiplantae > Streptophyta > Magnoliopsida > Ranunculales > Papaveraceae > Papaver > Papaver armeniacum. The sequence goes on along the minus strand of JAJJWW010006976.1, from coordinate 1,947 downwards.
AGCAAGCCAACACCTTCACAATCTCAACACCTTCTTCGCTTCCCTCCCTAAGATCAACCCCATCTCCTTCACTTTGTGACCGAAACAAGTCCGGAACGGTCATTTCTTGGTTTAGGCCGGACTTGCCTGATTGATTTCCGAATCTACAAGCACTCACCGCGCAGTTGCATTTGTTTAGGGTTTAGATTCATTCCTCATCCACACACCCCAAATTACCAAATCCGGCAGAATAGTTTTCACCCATAAACAGTTGCGCTATTATAACTTGCGTTGCGCTATTATGGCTTCGTATTGCACCATTACGGCGAAGTACTGACTTGGCCAGCAACTCTGTGATGTACAATCATTATGCTCACTTGCAAACATGTCACTTGCATCACTTGCATCTCATTTGAGGAGCAATAATCACCAATGGCGTGCTTGGCATCACCATTGATGTACATGCACAGTCCAAGCCTTGGCCAAAGCTTAGGACCATGCCAAAGTCATTCCATGACTTTGCATCTCATCCTTTATTCGTTCCTTGAGTTGGGATAACTCTGAATAAGGATATGCAACACTTTCCCATAATGTTGCATGTACCAAGTAACCTTTCTTGTCTCAGCCATGTTGGCGCTACATCGTCGGATTGTGCAGCTCCATCTGCCAGGTTACATATTCCGTAACGCAACATCATTGTGCGCCACTATGCGAACCGGTCATACTTGCCATAGCTGGAAGGCTATACTAGTGCAGTATGCACCAGCGATAAAAGAGCATGCATGATAAAATGTTGAGATAAGATGATATCAAAAGCGTATATCACCCGGTGGAAAGGAAGTCTTACTCCGATGATAGGAGCCGAGAAACCCCTAGTGTCAGCTTGCCAACTAGCACTGGGGAATATCAATACGTAGTTGTATATTGGACCAGTGCTGGGAATTTTGGAAATTTTGGTACAATATGCACTTGTGGTTATAGTATGCATGCCATCGTTAGGGAGTTGGCGGAGATGGTGCAATGAGCATCAGCGGCGAAGTTAAGATAATGATGTTGATGCCTTGTCCGTTGGCCTTTGTGTTCGCATAATGAATTTTACTTCGATACATTTGTGCCTGTATTTCAAGTCGCATTAATATTAGAATTTGGCACCGGTGAATTCTATTGCAGAATTACTATACTCGGGATAGATTCAAGTCGCTCTATATTAGCGGGAAATTCGTTTAGGAGCTTAATAATCGTTCGAGAACGTTAAGGAAAATAGTAGTGAAGAGCATATTCGAATATTTATTTTGTATAGTCGAGAAAGTCCGAGAAAATTACAAAAGCAGTCCTCTTGAAATTCCTGTACTTAGGAGAAATTTAATACGTACGCAGATACCAAATTTCAATAAACACGTTATATATATACATAAAATATTGAGAGTTTAGCTGGGTAAGGTTCTGGTGTATATGGAAATGTATATATATGTAGAGAGGCTACATGGCCAGCAGAAAGTACCCGTAGGGTATTTTTATTTCTTTTTGCAAAGACAAAATTAAATATGCATACTACGTATATTTGATACATGACCAAAAATAATTTTATAGATTTTATACTTTTACCACGGGCTGTAATTTTATGATTTTCTCATTCGTCAAAAGTCCACCATCAACACTAGCCTATTCTTTTCATAAAGTTGGCTCTAAGTACTCAAACTCTATTCACCTTCTCATGTGCAGTAAAGAGGACCTTGAAGATAATATAAGCATTATCTTTCCTAACAGTGTTGCATAAAGAACTTAAAACTCTCTAGGCTATGCGAGACTAAGTTGTTTCTTTAAAAGTGTTGTGAAGTGAATTTAGAAAGAAATTTCTGAGCTATGTGGGACCATGGTTCGCCGTCTCGGTATTATATTGGCCATCAAAATATAGAAAAGATACTTCAATATCGGTAATGCTGACCGATCTAAGATACAAAACAAAGC
>JAJJWW010006975.1:0-353530 GCA_023531295.1 Papaver armeniacum | reverse complement strand
TGAAAATGGTTTCTTCCGATTTCGGTAATTTCGGGTGTGTGGGTCGAAACAATTTAAACCCTAAACAATGTACTGCAAGGGTACTTTAGATTCGAGAGATCAATCAGTACAAATCTGGGCCAAAACCAAGAAATAGTCGTTCCCGGACTTGCTTCGGTCATAAAAAGGAGGGAGAATGGGTTGGTTTTGGGAGGAAAGCGAAGAAAGTGTTGAGACCAGGTTGATTACGGGAAGAATAGTGGTTTCACGACTTGTATCGAGAAAATGGGAAGCTAACGAGATGGAAAACTAGCAAATGTTTACGAGTGTTTATTGCTCTGGCCAACTTGTTGTTCGGTGGAAATAGGTAAGACCTATTTATACAAGTCGAAGTGAAACGTACTCCGGTCTCATTAAGGATGGAAAAATGGGTGAGTAAATGGGAGGAGGTGGTAACCGTTAACGCATGGAATTGATGTTCCATAAAAAAGAACGTTTCACCATTACTCCTTGTATTTACTAACCGTCTCATCCTTATTACACTTCCTTATGACGGGCGTAGTGTACGCCGCACGTTGTAAACCGCCAAACCAATACCCAAAGTGGATCCCCGTTTGTGATATGTATTGATGTCTCGAATGTTTTCGTGGAAAACATGTAGCATGGTTGTTGTCGGCAAGTCGAGCTTGGGAGACTTGCTAGCTTGGTGACCTTCGACGGTCGAGATTTTGCATCTTAAGAGGAAAGGTAGTCGTTGATCGTTTGCACGCTTAGTTTTGATAAATGTACGGAAGGCCGGCATGGTGGCGCGACAGAGTTGGCATGCCATTGGCATGGCATGCCTTGGCGCGGTTTGGCGCGGCCAAACTAGGGTTTGGGGTCAAAGGTTACCATGCGTTGTCTGGTAACCTTGGACGGATATGATTTGATCCTGGGATTGAAGGACAACTGTTGATTGTCGCACGCCTTCGATGTAGTAGCCGCATAGGGAAGGCCGACATGGTGGCGCTGGCTAGGTTGGCATGGCATGCCTTGGCGCGTTTAGCGTGGCCAAACTAGGGTTTCGAGCCAAAAAGGTTACCATCGTTGTCACAGTAACCATGGACGGCTAGATTTGCTCTCGAGATTGAAGGGCGGCCGTTGATTGTCGCATGCCTTCGTTTTAGTAGCCGCATAGGGAAGGCCGGTATGGTGGCGCGGCTAGGTTGGCATGGCATGCCTTGGCGCGGTTTAGCGTGGCCAAACTAGGGTTTCGGGCCAAAGGTTACCATGCGTTGTGCAGTAACCTTGAAGCGGCTAGGATTTGATCACTGATTGAAGGGCAACCGTTGATTGTCGCACGCCTTCGTTTTAGTAGCCGATAGGGAAGGCCGCATGGTGGGCGGCTAGGTTGGCATGCCATTGGCATGGCATGCCTTGGCGCGGTTTGGCGTGGTCAAACTAGGGTTTCGGGCCAAAGGTTACCTTACGTTGTCTGGTAACCTTGGACGGCTAGGATTTGCTCCTGAGATTGAAGAGAGACCGTTGATTATCGTACGCCTTCGTTTTAGTAGCCGCATAGGGAAGGCCGGCATGGTAGCATGGCTAGGGCCAAGGCAAGGTGCGTTTGGCTTGGCGAGGTGGGGCCAATGGTTTGGCATGCCGTTTGGCACATGGTGCGGCTAGCATGGCTAGGGCCAAGGCAATGTGCGTTTGGCTTGGCGAGGTGGGGCCAATGGTTTGGCATGCCGTTTGGCACATGGTGCAGCTAGCATGGCTAGGGGCCAAGGCAAGGTGCGGTTTGGCTTGGCATGTGGGGCCAAGGGCTTGGCATGCCGTTTGGCATATGGTGAGGCTAGCATGGCTAGGGCCAAGGCAAGGTGCGGTTTGGCTTGGCATGGTTTGCTATTCACGCGATGAGTGCGGCATGGTTGGCATGCCTTGGCGCGCGGAGATGGTTTGGCACGGTTTGCCATTGGCACGGTGGTGCGGATGGCATGGTTGGCATGCCTTGGCGCGCGGTAGATGTGGTGTACGGTTTGCCATTGGGATACAATGGGGCCGCATGGTTGGCATGCCTTGGCGCGGAGATGTGGCTGGCATGGTTTGCCATTAGCCTGATGGTCTGGCGGCATGGTTGGCATGCCTTGGCGCGGTAGATGTGTATCCACGGTTTTCCATTGGCACGGTGATGCGGGTGGCATGGTTGGCATGCCTTGGCGCGGTAGATGTGGCTATGGTTTGCCATTGGCGCGGATGGTGCGGGCGGCATGGTTGGCATGCCTCGGCGCGGTAGCATCTGCGGTTTGCCGGTGGCACGGTGCGGCTGGTTCGACAATGCAGTATGGACTTAACTGCAATATAATTCCAAGAGAATCAACTAGACAGTCAGACTCAACCAAGGAAAGATATACAAGAGTTATCTCTGTTTCTAAAATCAATAAGCAAATCAACAGAATCAAATCCGCGAACTGATTATTATGAGAAACAACTTGGACGGTATCAAAAACCACTATCCAAGTGAATCAATTTCTATCCAACAACCAAAGGTCGAATTTTCCAATCAATTGAACTACGCACAACCTGTGATATTTCAATTATATAAACAAATATAATGCGGAAAAAGAAATAACACAGTCACCGAGAAATTTTGTTAACGAGGAAACCGCAAATCGAGAAAAAAACCACGGGACTTTGTTGATTTGAACACCACAACGTACTAAGCCGCAATGACACTAGCCTACTACAAGTTAACCGATCTTGGAATGTAGATGTGACCTAACCAAGTCTCACACCGATTAAGGTACAGTCGCGTTCCTTATGCCTCTAAATCCCAGGAATCTACACACTTGATTCCCCTAGTTGATCTCACCCATAACTAAGGGTTGCTAGACCCAAAGTAGAAGACTTGTAAACAAATTTTTTCCACATAGAAAGCCTATTCTGATAGATAAATCTATCTCCCACAGAAGTACCTATGAAGTTTTGTTCCGTCTTATGATAAATCAAGGTGCACAGGAACCAATTAATAATCTGGACTTATATTCCCGAAGAATAGCCTAGAAATATCAATCACCTCACAATAACTTAACTATATGGTAGTAGAAGAAAATATTGTGGAATCACAAAGAATGAGACGAAGAGCTTTGTGATTACTATATCTTACCTATCAGAGATAAATCTCGAGCAAATCTTAGAAGAGAGTACTCAACACGATAGAACAAGTAAGATCAGAATACACAATTACAAAGAAAATAGTTGGATCTGGCTTCACGAATCCCAAATGAATTCTTCAAGTCGTTAACCTATAATGGTTTTGGAAAAATCTAGGTTAAAGGAGAACAGACTCTAGTCGCAACTAGGACACAGGAAAGTGTCGGGATTAGGTTTTCCAGTTGCTAGAGTTCTCTCCCTTATATAGTCTTCAAATCAGGGTTTGATAGCTTAGAAACAAAGCAATTAATATTCACCGTTAGATGAAAACCTGATTTAAGATTCAAGCAAAGTTTGCTTAAAACCAAAGCAATATTACCGTTAGATGGTCTTAGCTTTTTACACACAAATGAAATATACCTTCATTTAGATATGGGTAACCGTACCTAAACGTGTATATTGAGTTGGCTCAACAATAGTTAACTGAAGTTAGCCATATGAACACTTTTGTCTTAACCACATTCATCTAACACTTCTAGATCAAATATGATGATCAATAAAACATGAATCATAATCAAATGAATCTAATTATGTTACTCAAAGAGTTGTTCAATTGTATATATCTCATAGAAGTATATAAGAACCAATTGAAGCAAAATCGGATTGATTCGTAATCGTACAAAGTACTTATACCAAAATCAATTCATGAACATTAAGCCACGGTTTGCAAAGATTGCATTCCTTAATTTATTAATATATTTGTTCATGAGTATGGAAACATACTTAACCGATTTTAAAACATTAACCACTAAGTTTGCAAACGGGTACGCAAACTTTAGTTCTGAACATTGGTCTTGTCCAGCAGTTTGCAAACGGGTATGCAAACTGCAAACCCGGACCTAACTCGGGTAGAACCGTTAAGCATCTTTGGTATGCAACCTTGGTTCCTGGACTTTAATGATTAAAACCGTTCGCATACTTGGTATGCAAACAAGGTTTCCAGACCTGAATCATACCAAACAGTTTGCATACTGTGTATCCAGACAAGGGTTAATCGTTCTCAACTCCCATTTCAATTATTGAAACATCCTTAAAAGACGCCAATAGCTGTCACACACAAACTATTAGCTTATAAGTAGTTATCAAGTGATTGAATGATCAATACAAAATTTTTTCGAGTCGACATCAAATGATTGTCTCACACAAATCATGTAAGATGTTTCAAGGCAATTTTCACATGATTATCTTTTGACTTATTATTTAGTTTCCAACAAATAAATTGTTTCCAACTAAACTCGTCAAGAGTTATGATGAACGTAGTTAAATCAAAAAGCTTCCAACACATATTTTGAGAAATATATAAGTGAGTTATACTCAGCTCGAAATATCAAATGTGTATAATATGAAAGTCTATATAGCTATACGACTTAGTCTCATTAGGAGATAGAATATAATAGACTTCTGAGTGATAGATAAGCTTAATTCTCCACATACCTTTTGTTGATGAAGTTCCTCAAAGCTCTCCTCAGTAGATTTTCGTCTTCAATTGATGAACGATGTGAAGTCTAAAGCTCAACTACACATTGTATCCTAATCTGAGATATAGGTATGAGTCGACTAGAAATTAAGACTTATAGTTTTGATCACCTAAAAATGAAAAACAAGCTTGAGAAAGCAACGCCTGCGAGTTCGACCGAGCAGTGCTCTAACAATCTCTCCCTTTGTCAATTTTAGTGACAAAACTATCAATACATATGGATTACAAAATAAATAAACTTTGTAGATTGTCATCCAACATGATTGATTTCCTTGGTTCTTCAACATTCCTTGAATTCTTCTTCACCTTAAGTACTCCAGCGATTCTGAACGTGTTTAACTCAACATTGAAAAAGCGGGGGTCTAACAACCTCACCCAATATTTCGTTTAGCAATCTGTATGGACTGACTCCAATATAATTCCGAGTGCACCAACTAATTAAGAGAGCTCAATCAAGATATATATCTAAGAGTTGTATCTCTGTTTCACAATTTAATCAGCAAATCAAACAGAAAGAAATCCGTGAGCCTGATTATTATGTGAAATAACTTGAACGGTACCAAAGACCAATGTTCAAGTGTCAATCAATCTATATCAACAACCAAAGGTTGGATTATCTAATTGATTGAACTACGCACAACCTGTGATATTTCAATTATATAGAAAATATAATGTGGAAAAGAAATAACACAGACACCAGAAATTTTGTTAACGAGGAAACCGCAAATGCAGAAAAACCCCAGGACCTAGTCCAGATTTGAACACCATAATGTGTTAAGCCGCTACAGACACTAGCCCTAACCAATCTCACACTCATCAAGGTACAGTCGCGTTCATTACGCCTCTGAATCCCAGCATGACTCTACGCACTTGATTCCTTAGCTGATCTCACCCACAACTAAGAGTTGCTACGACCAAAAGTCGAAGACTTGATAAACCAATCTGTCTCACACAGAAAAGTCTATTGAATAGATAAATATGTCTCCCACATAAATACCTACGAGTTTTGTTCCATCTTTTGATAAATCAAGGTGAACATGAACCAATTGAAACACCGGACTTATATTCCCGAAGAACAACCTAGTAATATCAACCACCTCACAATAATCTTAATCCCATGGTAGCGAAACAAGATATTGTGGAATCAAAAACGATGAGACGAAGATGTTTGTGACTACTTTTTAGCTTGCCTATCGGAGATTAAATCTCGAGCAAATCTTAAAGAAGATAGTACTCAATACGATAGCAAACATCAAGATCAGAACACGCAACTACAGAGAACATAGTTGGGTCTGACTTCACAATCCCAATGAAGTCTTCAAGTCGTTAACCTAACGGTTTTAGAAAAACCTAGTATAAAGAAGAATCGACTCTAGTCGCAACTAGTATCGATCACACATGAGGTGTGGGGATTATGTTTCCCAGTTGTTAGAGTTCTCCCTTATATAGTCTTTAAATAAAGGTTTGCAATCAATGCTACCTTGGTAACAAAGCATTCAATATTCACCGTTAGATGAAAATCTTATTAGACTCAAGCTAATATCTTTCAACCGTTAGATCGAACTTAGCTTGTTACACACAAATGAAAAGTGACTTCATTTAGATATGGGTAAATCGTACCTAAACGTGTACACTTTGTTGGCTCAACAATAGTTAACCAAGTTAGCCATATGAACACTTTCATATCAACCTTATTCATCTTAACCATAACTAGTTCAAATGACTCAAATGAAACTAGTTCTAGAGTTGTTCAATTGTTTATATTCTAAAGATGTATACAAGACACAATTGAAGCAAAATTGATTTTGATTCACTCGAATCAATTCATGAACATTATAGCCACGTTTTGCAAAAGTTTGCATTCCTTATTATATATATAAATGTATTAGTTCATCAACAAACCGATTTTAGAACATAACCTACTCAAGTATGCGAACTGTACGCATACCTAAGTAGCCGGACTATGTTTGGTTTCGCCAGTACGCGAACGGGTACGCATGCCCCCAAACTCAGTTGAATTCCGGAACTTGAACTTACGCCAGTACGCGAACGGGTGCGCATACTAAGTTCTCGGACTTTCATTAACCAACTAGTACGCGCACGTGTACGCATACTGTGCTATATCCAATCATGATTAATTTGTTCTAAACTCTCATTTCAATCATTGAAACATTCTTAGAAGACGGGAATAGTTGTCTCACACAAACTATTAGCTTAGAAGCAATTTTCAAGTGATCAATTGATCAATACGAAACATTCCGAGTCTATATCAAATGACTGTCTCACACAAATCATGTAAGATGTTACCAGGCGATTTTCACATGATAATCTTTTGACTTTCGTCAAGAATATAAGATGAACTTGGTTAAAGCGAAAGCTTACCAACACATATTTCGAGAAATAGGTAAGCGAGTTAATCTCGGCTCGAAATATCAAATGTGTATAATCGAAGTCTATATAGTTATACGACTTTGTCTCAAATAGGAGATAGAGTAGATAGACTTTAGAGTGATAGATGAGTTCAAGTCTCCACATACCTTTTGTTGGTGAAGTTCCACAAGCTCTCCTTAGTAGTTCTTCGTCTTCAATCGATGAACGCTCTGAAGTCTAAATCTCAACTACACTTTCTATCCTAATCCGAGACTTAGCTGTAAGTAGACTAGAAATCAAGACTTATAGTTTTGGCAACTAAACTTGACAAACAAGCTTGAGATACCAACGCTTGAGAGTTCGACCGAGCAGTGCTTTAACAAGCATCATTGTTGTTGAAGATCCGTAGCCATAAAAATAAGAAAACAGATGTTCTCAATTATTGTTATACACCATCAAAGTCCAATTGCATCAAAACTTTGAAAATAATACTATGGTGATATGTATAACCCCCCCTTATTCAATACTTCATCACACAATGAAAACCACCCCCTTACATCATGATCCATAAACCATATGTATCTAGTGTAAACTACAAAATTATTATCCCCCTCTTTGTCAATAAAAATTGGCAAAGGTACGAAAACTAAAGGGATCATAATTAAATTCTCAAGGAGATTATTCACAACTAAAAGAGAATATATCAACTTTGTTTCATTGATTTCACATAGTCGAAACTTAGTGTATTCATCAAGGAGTTTATAAAGATACAAGATAACTTCTACAATATTTCACAGCCGCACTCCCCACAAAGATTTAGCAATTAAGCACAAGTTCAATTAAGAACTCTCCTCGATAACATGTCATTCCCAAAGGAACAACAAGAGAGACCTTACTTTTACGAGAAAAGAAGGATTTCTTTGGACATTAACAAATTACATGAAACATGAATTTGTATCCAGAAAACTCGAATAAATTAATCACAAGAGACCCAATGATTAATTTAATCAGAAATGCTCAACATAAGAAAACTTACGGAGCCATTACAGTACTTTCACATAGAAGTGGATCAGGGAAAGATCAATACTGCGGAATATTTCAAAAGTTCATTCTATATTTTATCAATATTTGCATAAAGTCATAATAGACTTAACTTTTGACATATATGAGATAATCATAGTTCACGTACGTAAATACACATATCCCATAACAAATTTTTGTAATATATAAAACCAATAAAGATTAAATACTGCAAAATCATCTTCCAAATAACTTAGAATTTAAATAAATAAATCTAAAAACATTGCAAGATGAAAAACGTTGGCAAAAGCTATCTGTAATCACAATATTTGCTATTCCAAATCCTAGTTATCCTTCTTAAAAACACAAGAATAAATTCTCATAAGAAGTTTCCTAGACATTGTAGAGCTTTCTCAGAGCATCTACTGAGAATTCCTTCTCATTATTGAAAAACCCATTGATTATGGGATCATTCAATTCCTCTAAATCTTCAGAAATATCAGTTAACTCACCAAGTTGTCTTATCAGTTCACACAAGGTGTTCTTTGTCAGAGATAACATTACCATAGCCCTAAAGTTATTATCGTGATGACAATAGACAAAAGGCAGTTAGAGGAATAACCTTTTTCATCATTTGTAGATCTCTCCTTTTTCTTCCTCGAGGATAGGATTCCTTCACAGAGATACACATTAACTGCTTCTACTGCATCCCTTTTTGTGGTAACTCTAGTTACATGATCCATGATAATGTATCTTTGAAAGAAAAAAGAGTGAAAGGCATCTTGATCACAAATGAATATAAATAGAGTACCGGACAACCAAACCCTAGAAGAACTTTGAAAACTCTTCATGGTTCATGTTCCATTATTTATTTTGATTTAAATATTTACTTAACTTACATATCCTTAAATAAATTCGAAAATAAGAAATTAACAATTATACATAACTTGAGCAACCTTGATGCAATCCTCATATTCTCAAGTTAATAACGAGGATGCAAACATCACAATTATTAGATAGTGACGGAGTGAGTGGTAGGCTCAGAAACCTACAATAAAATACTGCAAGTGCACAACGTCTAACTAGTAGACAATGGCAAGTACAGGTCGTTCCCACATAGAGTGTGAAATACTCTACCAACTAATACCAAAAACCAAATAATTAAATAGAGAATGTTTAACGATTTTCAGAGATTCGGAACCGAATGAAATAACAAATATCGTAATAATAAACAAAGTATGAGTGGGTTATTAGGGTCTTCGATTTCCACCAATTCAATCATATAAAACTCTACTAATTTCTATTTATTACTAAAGACAAATATCGAAATCAATCTCATGTCTCGGAAGATGGTATGTTAAATTCTAAAATATAGTTTCTCTGCTGTAATTTCCTTCGCTTCTTAGGTAGTGATTCTAAAGCATTACATATCAATCCTAAAGCATATCATGTCAAGGTATTTAACCAAAGCACGAAATATCAATTGAAAAGCATAAATAATCAAGAAAATCACATAAAAGATTAAACACCAAGCTATATGAAGAGAAATCACTAGTCAATGAATCATTATTAGAAATATCATCATAGAGTTTATAAAATTAAATTGGCTTCCATCTAAACCCTAACAAATATTTTAACAAACCATGGAGAAAATAAAATCAAAACTCCAAACCCTTGTTTCTCCTTCTTTCGGCTCTGTAGCCGCCTCCTCCCTTTGTCCAGCTTCCTCACCAATATATTCTCCTCTTTCCCCGAATCATTGCGTGTCATGTCTAGCATGTCATCTTTCCAATCTCGTCCCATTAAATGAGTTGTATTTCCATTTGGAGGTGTTGCAATGTTCACAATTAAGGAAAGAAAATATTCGTTCTTTATTGACATATAACCATCTATTTCCATAACTGTTCACCTTATAGTTCCTCCATATCTTGACAAACTTATTCGACGACTTCTTTACAACCACACTTAGAGACCCCAAACAAACATCCATCGAAATCCAGCCCAATTCCATATTAGCACTTGATTCCAAAATCAGCCTCCTCTCAAGTTTGACCACCAATTCCGTCCGTCTGTAGCCCTTAATTATCTCCTTGCCAGACTGACCACAAGACCAATTCCGGTTCGAGCTAAAAACTCACTGTAATCACTATCCATCATTAACGCCTCAAAATCCCATTAAAATCCCTACCAGCCAACACGTACATCTGTCTATCTCCAATATTCATTCGAAACGCCATCCCTGGTTGCACAAGCTCAACCAGTTACTTTCAAATTTATCCGACTCGAACAACAGCTCCAGTCTCAATTCCCTGACCACCTCATTGCAGAGAATCCAACAAACACCAGCAGTATTGATGTCGCTGGCAATTCATTCTTCATCTCGGTTACAATCTCCACCAGCTGTAACTTTCTTTGTTTCTGCCACTGTCTCCTAACCAACTTGACCAAACGAACTTCAGTAACGCTGCAAGTATTTCACCATGACACATCTGCACCACCTTCCTTTCTCTAGCAGCTGCAATCCCAGGCATCTCGTCCGATTCATTCTCACAATACGGATCATTCACAACTACCGATAACTAACGACCAAACCCAATCCAATTCAAACGCCATTTCCAACCTCAGGCAGTTAACAAGTTTTCCTAGATCTTCATCCACCAGCAGTACATCTCCACCAGTTAGCACCCATTCATCACCAAATCTCATCTCCTTCTAACTGCATAACTACCACTGTCAGCAATGGAAGAACCAATTCATAGCTATTACCACCGATTGCAGCCAACAAATGCACTCCATCCCGGCTTTAATTCACCAGCTACGTATAACCCCACGACATGCATCCAGCCAACGTACATCTTCATTTTGGTTTGCTGCCAGCATTTGATTCATCCATTTGCATCTGGATGACTGCCCATACGACCACCAGAAGCTTCAATCAGTCACCTGTATTTCTCCATAAAGTTTCGATCTCGTCTCGCACCATGAATATCATTTCATCTCCCACCAATAGAAGTGAAGAGAGTTACATAATAGTAACGGCAGCTACTTAATTGGGAATCTTCCCTGACGATAAGCACATCACCAGCTTAATAAGAAGTGACGAGCAGAGATCCCTTTCTTTATAATTCATATTGAAATGTGTGGAGTTGCCACATCATTGAGAGTAAAAATAGTATCTTGCAGCTCTTAGTGTATTTGAGGTGCTTGAGTACGTTAACAAAGGAAACTCCTTTGTTTCCTTCAGTTCTCTGACAGTAAGCTTGTTGGAGTAGCCAGTTTTGGCAGCCACGGTCTCAATGATTACACCCGTCTCCTTCTGGTACCATCTGTCACATTGGTGATCTTTGTCGCAAACGGTATTTAAATGTTCATTTAGATATTTATCCTCCGGATGATCGGAATCGCTTGTACTTTCTACAAAAGCACTAAAATAGTGTTATTAGCCAAAATATCGAGTCATAGCTAATATAAATATGGGCATAAAATGTAGCATTTACGTGCTTATCAGTGAGTAGAATGCTCACATCTTGTGTCACATGGTAACTTACCAAGGTTTTTTGTATAAACAGATTTCTTACCTCGTCTGACTCTGGTTCTCTTAGATTTCTTCTTGTCTCCAGGAGTTCCCTGTTGATTACCCAAAGCCAGATTCATCTTTTGCATGTCATTATGAAGTTTGGCAATTCTTTTGTTGTTCTACTTGAATTTCCAACACTTACTTTGAACATGATTTGTATTCCACTATACAAACAATTCAGAAAAGAATTTTTGTTTTGCTGATTTGCCTCCTGTTTATCACAACTTTCAACATCCATTATTCCAAAACCGGCTGGAACAAAAGAGTTGTTTGTGCTCATAGTTTTGCTTTTGAACCCTAAACCATTTGTGTTTCCAAAAGACTTCTGACCAAATAACATTGTTGAGATATTGTCAAAACTTCCAGACAACCTTTGCAGGTCACACTAAAGAGTATTAATCTCTCTTTCCTTTAGAGATAGGGTTCTGGTGAATTCATCATTAAGACAATCAATCTCAAGATTTTTAACATGAAGTGTTGATTCAAGTTTCTCCAACGAAGCCTTTAGTTGAAGATTTTCTTGGTGAATTTCTTCACTTTTATACAAGAATTCAAAAATCTCAGTGTCAGACTCATATTCTGAATCAAAATTTGAGTAGGTAGAAGTTTCTGCTGCGAGAGCTGAAATTTCATTGCAGACATCGGAAGTATACATAGTTTTGACCAACTGAAATGATTTTTCTTGTATTGAATCATCTGAAGCATCAGACAGAAAGACGTTCCTCATATATTTTGCTTCTCTTTACAATATCCGTGATCTTTTGTGTAATCAGTAATTTATCAAGATCGACATGATTAAGATAACATTCATCAGCCCAAGACAAGTAAGATTCACTTGTATTTCTCACAACATTGAACACATATTTTCTGACTGTGTTCTGATCAAGATCAAGTATTTTTAACTTTCCAACAAATGAGTTTCTGGAAAGTGTTTCAAGGTTATTTCCTTCAACGATGGCATGTTTCTTAGAGTCGTATCTAGCTGGAAACGATTTGAGAATTTTCATCACAATGTCCTTTTCAGGAATAGTCTTACCCAATGCAAAAGATACAATAACAATTTTAGACACTTTGTGATTAAACTAATCAAATGAATATTCATCAGACATACAAAGGTTTTCCCAATCAGAATTTAGGTTTTGGAGCCTAGCTTCTTTCTCAGAGGTATTCCCTTCAAATACGGTTTCTAAGGTATACCAAGCATCTTTAGACCGAGTGCACGTAGTCACATGGTGCTGAAGTTCTGGGGTAATTGCATGGATGATAGCATTCAAACCGTCAGAATTTTTCTTTGCAGCAAGAATGTCGACAGGCTCATACTCACCGATATCCTTTGGAACAGTTACACCATTTACTGTAACAAATTGAGGATTATAGTCATTAACAACATGAACCCATGTTTGAAAATCACGCGCTTGAAGAAAGGCACGCATAAAAATTTTCCACCATAGGTAATTCGAGCCATCGAAGACTGGTGGCACGTTTACAGAGATATCACTTCTTTCCATAGAGTCAGATTGCTACAAACACAGTCAGACTGAATCAAGGAAATATATCCAAGAGTTATATCTCTGTTTCTCAAATCAATCAGCAAATCAATAGAATCAAATCCACGAACTGATTATTATGAGAAACAACTTGGACGGTATCAAAAACCAATATCCAAGTGTAAATCAATTTCTATCCTACAACCAAAGGTCGGATTTACCAATTGATTGAACTACGCACAACCTGTGATATTTTGATTATATAAACAAATATAATGCGGTAAAGAAATAACACAGACACCATAAATTTTGTTAACGAGGAAACCGCAAATGCGGAAAAACCCCGGGACCTAGTCCAGATTTGAACACCACACCAGTATTAAGCCGCTACTGCATACACTAGCCTACTATAAGTTAACTTGACTGGAATGTAGTTGAGCCCTAACCAAGTCTCACACCGATTAAGGTACAATTGCGTTCGTTACGCCTCTGAATCCCAGCAGGACTCTACCCATTTGATTCCCTTAACTGATCTCACCGACAACTAAGAGTTGTTACGACCCAAAGTCGAAGACCAATAGACAAATCTGTCTCACACAGAAAAGCCTATTCAGATAGATAAATCTGTCTCCCACAGAAGTACCTATGAAGTTTTGTTCCGTCTTATGATAAATCAAGGTGCACAAGAACCAATTGATAATCCAGACTTATATTCCCGGAGAACAACCTGGAAATATCAATCACCTCATAATAACTTAACTATATGGTAGCAGAAGAAGTTATTGTAGAATCACAAAGAATGAGACGAAGAGCCTTGTTATTGATTTTTATATCTTACCTATCGGAGATAAATCTCGATCAAATCTTAGATAAGATAGTACTCAACACGATAAAACAAGTAAGATCAGAATACGCAACTACAAAGAAAATGGTTGGATCTGGCTTCACGAATCCCAAATGAAGTCTTCAAATCGTTAACCTATAATGGTCTTAGAAAAACCTAGGTTAAAGGAGAATCGACTCTAGTCGCAACTATGCCACATGAAAGTGTCGGGATTAGGTTTTCCAGTTATTAGAGTTCTCCATTATATAGTCTTCAAATCAGGGTTTGATAGCTTAGAAACAAAGCAATCAATATTCACCGTTAGATTAAAACCTGATTTAAGATTCAAGCTAAGTTTGCTTAAAACCAAAAAAATATTACCGTTAGATGGTCTTAGCTTGTTACACACAAATGAAATATACCTTCATTTAGATATGGGGAACCGTATCTAAACGTGTATATTGAGTTGGCTCAACAATAGTTAAACGAAGTTAGCCATATGAACACTTTTGTCTTAACCACATTCATCTAACACTTCTAGATCAAATATGATGATCAATCAAACATGAATCTAATTGTGTTACTCAAAGAATTGTTCAATCGTATATATCTCATATAAGTATATAAGAACCAATTGAAGCAAAATCGGATTGATTCGTAATCGTACAAAGTACTTATACCGAAATCAATTCATGAACATTAAACCACGGTTTGCAAAGATTACATTCTTTAATTTATTAATGTATTTGTTCATGAGTATGGAAACATATTTTACCTATTTATAACATTAACCACTAAGTTTGCAAACGGATAAGCGGTGGAATGCGGCAATCAATATGCTTATTTGGTTTCTTATTCTTCATCTCCAACTATTGCATTTCCGAAATGAGGTGCATAAGTATTCATGGGCTACCGCGGTGGTTGGAAACTTGAATGGAAAGCTTACGAAGGCTCCATGGGAACTCATTAACCAAATTAATGGAATCTAAGTCTATTTCAGGTAAATTAATTAACTTTATCATTTATATTCATTGAATTGTGTAGTTAGTACTTTGTGCGATGGATTCTTACCATATATTATGTTGGCATATTTTTGGATATATGAGCACTTCACTTCCTTGGTGAAAGCCAATTTCAACATCGAAGTCAAGGCTGATTTGACGAATGACAAACCAATAGGACGCAAGTACAAATTTAGTGGTTGTCAGAAGAAGGATATGCCTCAAAAGCTGATCAACGCGTGAGTTGCCTCGGACAACATGACTGCGGATGAGGTAATTTTTGCTCCATATTGGGTAAAGAGAAAAGACCACATACTTGTATTTTGAATCACATTGAATTTACAAAAACAAGAAACTAAAGCAGATTACAAGAAAAAGGTTAAAGCCCACAAGTCAGGCTAAAACTTACATAGAAGAATCAAGAAAGCAAAAACAATAACTAACTCAATAAGAGATACTCTACATCAGGCATTTCAATTAGGATTTAAAAAGCAAGTGTTCCTGCATGTTGATTTCTTTCCCTTGCTCCCAAGTTTGCACCCTTCTTTGCCAAATTATCAATTGAAGAACTGATCTCCCTATAACAATTATCACATTGAATATGAGACAGATAAGAACAAGCTTTCAACAATCTAGACATTACAAAACCATGAAATGTCTCCTTTCATGAAATCATTTATCACTGCTTTGGAGTCTGACCTAATGACTTTATTTTTACGGTAGTTGTGGACTTATTGCGTTTCCCTATAAAAAAGTATGGAGTGCACATATCCCCTTGAAGGTGTCCTTTCTGGTTTGGACCTTGTGCTATAAAGGTGCGCCAACAAGAGATTTTATCTATAGAGCCGGGAAATTGCAATCTCCACTTTGTCTTTTTTTCTTCTTCTTTTTTTGCTTATGAATTGGAAACAAACTCGCTTCATTGCAAACATTCTGGAATCGGAGAGTTGCGAAACCTAAGTCAAGAAAACATAAGATTTGGATTATCTTACCTCTTGCAATTTGATGGATTCTTTGACAAGAACGAAATAACAGGTGCTTCAAGAATAAATATGTAAGAACATTAAGAAACTTATCATTGCAGTTAAGTGCACTATGTTCAATTGGTTGATTCATACCAAGACATTTGATGGTTTCCCTCTTCCAACTTTAATCTGAAATTGGGATGCTTTTATAAACTGTCCTTGACAGTTTTAGTTGTTTGCTCTTCTTTGAACCGCTGTACTTTTATCACTTGAATGACCATTTTCTTTAATACATTTTGCTCTTTCCCGTTAATTTTTTTATTACTAGCGATAATATAACCAACTAATATTTAGTCACTAATTTATCGGACTGCGAAACCCAAATACTTGGCACTTTCAGTAGACCTTCAATTTCACCATAATTTATTACAACGTCATTTCAGTTTGACCAAGTTTTTTCTGATTTCAAAGCACTTTCTTTAATTTCATCCTCGTCTTCTAGTTTATTTACCAAGTAGTCGTATTCGCCAGTCTCCCTCGGCTATAGCAGCCATATAGTTTTATATGGAAAATATCCCTTGGCATACGACGATACCCCTGATAATTTTTATTCCATACACTTGTATTTTGTTTTTTTTTGTCACTCCTAGTGACCATTTTTTAACTTAAATTTCCCCATTTTCCCCTTAAATTTTTCAAAAAACCGTTCAATAGGATTGTAGGGGAGTAGTGTGTCGTCACTTGAGCACTATGACCTATTGCTAGAAGCACACAAATACACTGCCTCTTCGAGGAAATAGACAGATTTAGGCACGTTTAGTTTTGTTCTGGACTTAGCCACCATTTTGGGTGCACTGGTCAATGGTGTCGGCCCATAAAACAAAAATATTTTTTTCACCACCACCACCAACTTGTGAAGACCACTTTCCCTTTCATCTCCTTACATATTCCCCTCTCCCAATCACATAACTCTCTCTACTTGTAATTTCTCTCCTTTCACACATCTTCCCCAACAATCCCATTTCCACACCCCTATTTAAAGCAAAAAGAGAAACCCAAAGCAAGAATGAGAGCTATTCTTAAAAACAGCAACAAGCAGCTCTGAACAACAAAAACTTAAAATTGAGTTTGCTTACCATCTCAGATTTCTTCAACAACTCTCTAGAATTCAACTCATTACCTAAAAACATTTATGTTTTATAAAGACTGGGTTTCTTGATTCTGAGCTCTCAACAACCCAAACAAAGTACATTTTCAGAGATAATTAATTCTGCATTAATTTGATTTTGGAGAAATAAAGATGGACGGATTAGGGAGAAGTATAAGTAGGAGTATGAGTAGAACGAATTGGGGAATGGAAGATGTGTTTTCAAGATCGTCAATGTCAAATAGACATGTAAATGATGATGAAGAAGCGTTAAGATGGGCTGCTTTAGAGAAATTACCAACTTATGATCGATTGAGAACTAGTATTTTACAATCGTATGTCGATAATGAACAACATCAACAACAGAATCGGCAGCAGGTTGTTAATAAAGAAGTGGATGTTCGTAATTTGGATGTTAATGAGAGATTAGCTTTTATTGAAAGAATTTTTAAAGTTGCTGAAGAAGATAATGAAAAGTTCTTGAAGAAATTCAGAAATCGTATTGACAAGTAAGTGCCTTTGATCATTTCATTAGTAAATCACAGAGAATTAGTCCATTTTTCCAATTTCTCGTTGGAATTTCTTTGGCAAAATGCATTCAAACAAATAATGTTTGCTAAATTAAATTAAATTTATATTTACGTAAGTTAAACATTTCTAACTATAGTGAAAAAATCTGCAATTGGTGATATGATTATTGCCAAACATGTTAGAAAACGTGTTGAAACGATCAAAGTATGTTTTTTTTGGACATGGTTTCATGAAAATTCATTGACTAATTAAGAAGTTTCTTTGTATCATTTTAGGGTTACTTTATGATAATCATCTTTTGTTATTTTATTCTGGCACATTATCATCATCTTCTTGTGTTTTTCTTGTAATGGTTGGAGTTGGTGTATGTCTTTTTTTTTTTTTTTTTTTTTTTGTATTCTTAAATAAGTACGTATAGTGTCTTTTTCATGAAATGCATGACTCATTTTTGCATTTTTTTGAGCATAAATATACACATTAATTTTTTTAATGGATAAAATATTCGGTGCTTGAACTCATGTCACTGGTATTATCTCTAAATTAATTATTATTAGTATTTTTGATCGCATATTATGCGATGTTCAACACATTATGTTGCATATTCAAGCTTTCACTGACTGTTTTTGAACTGAAAATCAAACTCTTATCTGCTTCATTTTCCAAGTTAGGTGACCTTGACAAAAATTTGAGCATCAATAATTAAATTTTGTTTTCTACCCTGGAAGCCACTTTACAACTTGTGTTAATTTTGATAAATTTATTTTAATTTTCTTTACTAATTACGGACAAGACCGAGTCAATGACGAGCTCGACGATTTGATTAACTGATGAATTCATTGGTTTTTGGTGGAAATGCAGGGTGGGAATAAAATTACCAACAGTTGAAGTGAGATATGAGCACTTAAGAATTGAAGCAGATTGCCATGTTGGAGGTAGAGCACTTCCAACATTGATAAACACAGCAAGAAACATAGGTGAATCGGTTCTTGATACAGTTGGAATCAGTCTCACTAAAAGAACCAAGCTCACTATTCTTAAAGATGCCTCTGGAATTTTAAAACCTTCAAGGATGACACTCTTGTTAGGTCCTCCGTCGTCCGGTAAAACGACTTTGTTACTCGCGTTGGCCGGAAAGCTCGATCCTGGTCTAAAGGTCTGTGGTTCTAAGTACTAGTTGCATGCTCATTGACTAAATTGACCTAGTAGCTGTTGACTCAAATTGTCAAATGTGTTATTTTTACTGAAGTGTGATTGTTTTTTAATTAACAGGTAAAAGGAGAGATAACTTTTAATGGGCATAAACTCAAGGAATTTGTACCACAGAAGACCTCAGCTTATATCAGTCAAAATGATGTTCATATTGGAATAATGACTGTTAAAGAAACTCTAGATTTCTCTGCAAGATGTCAAGGGGTTGGATCACGATACGGTAAATTTAAATTCAAATTCTTAATAAAAAATTCATTCCGTCTTACATTTTAGTTAAATTTTCGGTTTTAATCATATCGGATTTCGCATAAACAGATTTGTTAACCGAGTTGGCGAAGCGAGAAAAAGATGCAGGCATATTCCCTGAGGCTGAAGTTGATCTCTTCATGAAGGTAATAAAAAAGCAAGTTTAGAGATATTTACTGCCTTCAAATAAGTTATTTACTGCAGAAAACTAAATTAACTGCTTTTTTTTAGGCTACAGCAGTTGAAGGAGCTGAGAGCAGTCTTATAACTGATTACACTCTAAAAGTAAGTTTGTTAAATCACTCTCCACTTTATTATCTAATTATTTTGAAAAATACGTTCAGACTTTTGATTTGACAATTTCAGACTTTAAGTTGTATTTTTCTCTGAATTTGCATACTTTGTAAATTTCCAAGCTCTTTCCATGGTTTGGTTGAAAAGGATAATTTGGACCCTACCCTCCTTGTCTTGAAGCATAAAAAGTTGGTGAACAAACTGATTTTCTCACTAAATCATCCTCAGCCACCAATTATAATTCTTTATATTACAAATTTTATCGTGTTATTCGATATTATCGTAAAGATGAATCAATCTAAAAGTATCATTTTTTCTGAAACAAAAATACTATTTTACATTGTGCAAGTGGACAATAATTCACATTATAATTGTTGTAATGTGCTTAAAATTTACAGTTACTGGGGCTAGAAGGGTGTAGGGATATCATCGTCGGAGACGAAATGATTCGAGGAATATCCGGCGGCCAGAAAAAGCGAGTCACTACAGGTTCAATATCTTCCTACTCTCAAATTTTTTTCCTTTAAAAGAACTATTATTATGATAAATAAAGACATAATTTCTTTTTCCTTAAAAAAAATGTTATGGAAATTTTCCAGAAATTAAGATTAAAGAAATGTAAAATGGAAGTCTAGTTGGAGAGATTCTAAATGGGAGTACTAACAAAATAATAATGAAATCTTGAGACTAAAAATACAATAAAACAAGAACAACCACTCATGATAGCTAGCGCCTAGCTGCTCCACTTTAACTAAAGTTTTTTCTTTTTGAAGGAAACTTTACCTAAAGTCCTCAAAACATTATCAAAAATCATGGAGCATGATGGCAGAATATTTTTGGTCATTTGGTTTTGGGACCCCATTATGACATTAGAATAGGACAAGTGGGTTGATTAGGCATTGGATTAAGATTTCATGAAATTATAATCTTAGAGTAAATTTCAAGAAAAACCAAAGTAAAAGTGGGGTCAGCCGTGGGATAGCGATGTGGACGAGCTTTGAACTCAGATCACTGATATCATTATCCAATAACTTTACTTCTAAATGCTACGTGACATCTACCTACCATGTGCTAGCTGTGTGATTTCTTGTTTGTCTGTCTGCTCATATAGATGTAATCTTCTTGTTTACAGGGGAAATGATAGTAGGGCCAACAAAGACATTGTTTATGGATGAGATATCAACAGGGTTGGACAGTTCAACAACATTTCAGATAGTCAAGTGCTTGCAACAAATTGTGCATTTGACTGAGGCCACCATTTTGATGTCACTGCTTCAGCCTGCGCCTGAGACGTTCGACCTTTTCGATGACATTATTTTGTTATCTGAAGGTCAAATTGTTTACCAGGGTCCGCGTGAACACGTTGTCGAGTTCTTCGAATCATGTGGCTTCCGGTGTCCGGAAAGGAAGGGCACTGCTGATTTCCTTCAAGAGGTAACAAGAACCACTACTACTGTATGCTTTTAGGGGCATTACATAAAACCTCTATTAACAGGCACGTTTTTAGTTGCATTCCAGCACATTTTAGTCTAAGTCATGGTAGTGTCAGCTTATACGTGCAATGACTTAAAAATTCATATATATCTGTACTTGCGCCAGGTAACATCAAGAAAAGATCAAGAGCAATATTGGGTAGACAAGAATAAACAATACAGGTACATACCCGTTAGCGAATTTGCAAACCGGTTCAAGAGGTTCCACGTTGGGCTACGTCTAGAAAACGAGCTATCAATCCCATATGACAGGAGCGTCAGCCACAGAGCAGCTCTAATCTTCAACAAAGATTCAGTCCCTACTAAAGAACTCCTCAGAGCAAATTTTGCTAGAGAATGGCTTCTTCTACAAAGAAACTCATTCGTGTATGTTTTCAAGACAGTTCAAATTATCATAGTTGCCCTCATCACGTCGACTGTGTTCTTAAGGACAAGAATGAAAACAAGGAACGAAGAGGATGGTGCACTCTTCATTGGTGCTCTTATCTTTGGAATGGTCACTAATATGTTTAATGGGTTTGCTGAGCTCTCACTAGTCATTGGCAGACTTCCAGTGTTTTATAAGCATAGAGATCTTTTGTTCTATCCAGCATGGACTTACACTCTCCCCGACTTCCTACTGAAAATCCCAATTTCAGTACTCGAGTCCCTAGTTTGGATGATCATGACATATTTCACCATTGGGTTCGCACCCGAAGCTAGCAGGTACTTAACCTGAACAACATCTTAGAAGTTCATTTTCCAGTCTGACAATGCAGATTTTTCTGTTTGATGGTGCTAATTCTTTAACTCTTTGCAGGTTTTTCAAGCAATTCTTGCTCGTATTCTTGATTCAACAAATGGCTGCTGGACTTTTCAAAGCAACTGCTGCAGTGTCAAGGAGTATGATGATTGCTAATACTGGAGGAGCTCTTTCTCTTCTTCTCATCTTTCTACTTGGTGGTTTTATCCTTCCTCAGAGTAAGTGAATTCTTACTTATCACTATTTATGATTTATATAAAATTATATACAAATGATTTTTACTTAGTATTTGCATGGTGTTTTCCCTTCTTTTTGTAACAGACTTGATACCAAAATGGTGGATTTGGGGTCACTGGGTCTCGCCTCTTTCGTACAGTGTGAAGGCATTGGCAGTTAATGAAATGTTTGCCCCTAGGTGGATGAACAAACAGGTAGGTTGCCTTATAATTAGCACATTCCATTTTGAGTTGAAAAGCAAGATGTGATTTCCAACAAGTGTATTTGAATGAAATTTACAGGGATCTGATGGCTCTCCATTGGGCATCAAAGTTCTTAAGAACTTCGCCGTCTACCCACTGGAATATTGGTACTGGATTGGTGCTGCTGCTCTTTTCGGGTTCACTGTTCTATTTAACATTATCTTCACCCTCGCGCTAATGTACCTAAATCGTAAGTGCTTTCTCATATCTTTGGAACGTTCAACTGTTCAGCTTCTTCAATTGGATTATCCAAAATCAGTAATAATTACTTAGATTAATTTTGGGTGTAATTTCATGCAACAGCTGTTGGGGGACCTCAAGCTATAATAAGCGATGAAACAGCTGACGAAATGGAAACAATCCCAGAAGGAACAAAAGAAGAACCAAGGCTCAAACCATCCCGGTCGAAAATTGATGCAGTACCTAGATCTTTGAGGCAAGCCGACGGAAACAATTCGAGTAAGTACCAACATGACTAGATTTACTCCTCCGGTTCTGTCAGGAAGAGAAAAAAAATCTCATGCATAAAGATGATTTTCTACTTTTTCAGGAGAGATGGCACTACAAAGAATGAGTAGCGTAATGAGGTCGCATGGGAATGGTAGTAGACATGTTGATTCATTTGACGGAGCGAACGGTGTTGCTGCAAAAAAAGGAATGGTTCTTCCATTCACGCCTCTAGCCATGTCCTTCAACGCTGTAAATTACTTCGTTGACATGCCTCCTGTAAGACTATTATTTTCTGACAACTCTTTGATCTTTAAAAACTTAAAAATGAATACACTCTGACAAGAAATTTCAAATTTTACAGGAAATGAAAGCTCAAGGAGTTCCAGAAGACAGATTACAACTACTTAGAGAAGTGACTGGAGCTTTCAGGCCTGGTGTCCTGACTGCACTTATGGGAGTTAGTGGAGCAGGAAAAACTACACTTATGGATGTTCTTGCCGGACGAAAAACTGGTGGTTACATCGAAGGAGATGTCAGAATTTCCGGGTACGTCAAGAATCAGGCGACTTTTGCAAGAATTTCAGGATACTGTGAACAAAATGATATACATTCTCCACAAGTTACTGTCAGAGAATCCTTAATCTATTCTGCTTTTCTACGTCTCGACAAGGAAATCAAGGCAGAGGATAAGATGGTAAGATAGTGTTCTTTTACTTCAGCTTGTAATTAAGCGCGAACGATATTGAATTTTGAGCACCAGATTTAATTTTAACCTTTCAAATGTTTCACAGATTTTCGTTGATGAGGTAATGGACCTTGTAGAGCTTGAGAATTTGAAGGATGCTATAGTTGGGCTTCCAGGAGTTTCAGGACTTTCGACTGAGCAGAGGAAGAGATTGACAATAGCCGTGGAGCTTGTTGCTAATCCTTCTATTATATTCATGGATGAACCAACTTCTGGTCTTGATGCAAGGGCAGCTGCAATTGTTATGAGAGCTGTTAGAAACACCGTTGATACTGGACGAACAGTTGTCTGTACAATTCATCAACCTAGCATTGATATCTTTGAATCTTTCGACGAGGTAACTAGCTTCTCTCTCTTTGAGGCTTTCTCTCAAGTTCTCTCTCTCAAGAATTCATAATGTAATGAAATGCATTTTATTGCAACAGCTTTTATTGATGAAGCGAGGAGGTCAAGTTATTTACGGTGGACCTTTGGGCAAGCATTCCCATAAGATTGTTGAATACTTTGAGGTAGTCAGATGTTTCATTTCTCCGTAACTTTGTTATAGCAGATATGCAATTTGCACCGTGCTTAATGTCGGCCTCCAATTCTCATTTACCTCAGGCTATTCCTGGTGTTCCGAAAATCAAAGAGAAGTACAACCCTGCAACATGGATGCTGGAAGTAAGCAATAATGCAGCTGAAGTTCGTCTTGGGATGGATTTCGCTGAGCACTATAGATCATCTGCATTGTTTGGGTAAGTCAAAATTTACCATCTAGAATTTCATGCTGTTCATCACATGGTTCAAGCTGAAATATAACATAATTTACCTCTTTGGATTCTGAACAGACGAACCAAGGAAATGGTGAAGGAGCTAAGTACGCCACCCCCAGGATCAAAAGATCTTTATTTTCCTACTCAATATTCTCAATCAACCTGGGGTCAGTTCAAATCTTGCCTTTGGAAACAATGGTGGACTTACTGGAGAAGTCCAGATTATAACCTTGTCAGATACTTCTTCACATTGGCTGCTGCTCTCTTGCTCGGGACTGTCTTTTGGCAGGTTGGAACCAAAAGGTATGCATCAGTCCACATATCTCTATTGTCCCAACTTTAAACAAAGAACAATGATACATAGGACTTAAGTGGTAATGTGCCTGCGCACTGGAGCTAAACTTGTACTCTTTCTATGACACAGGGATTCCTCAACCGATCTGAATATTATTGTTGGCGCCATGTATGCTGCTGTATTGTTTGTTGGTATCAACAACTGTTCGACCGTGCAACCAATTGTTGCTATCGAAAGAACAGTTTTCTATCGAGAAAGAGCTGCAGGAATGTACTCAGCACTACCATATGCTATTTCACAGGTAATTTGGTGTTAAGAAGTCAAAATAGCTTATGTTCCATTTTTAGGCATAATTGTGCTTCAGTCCTAAAGATTTTGCTGTTCTGACGCAGGTTGTTACTGAAATACCTTATGTATTGGTTCAGACTACATATTACACACTTATTGTGTATGCAATGATCAGCTTTCAATGGACAGTAGCGAAGTTTTTCTGGTTCTACTTTGTAACCTTCTTTTCCTTCCTCTACTTCACTTATTACGGAATGATGACGGTCTCTATCACACCGAACCACCAAGTTGCAGCAATCTTCGCAGCCGCTTTCTACTCACTCTTCAATCTCTTCTCCGGTTTCTTCATTCCCAGACCTGTAAGTTCACTCACCCTTCACTACATTCCCACAAATGGTATCTAGAGATAAAAAATTAAGATTACTAATGATATTTAAACTGGTAAAAAATGCAGAAAATTCCCAAGTACTGGGTATGGTATTACTGGATTTGCCCGGTTGCATGGACTGTTTACGGTCTGATTTTATCACAATATGGAGATGTTACTGATACAATCACAATCCCTGGATCAACTCCTAAGGCTATTAACGTTTATGTTCAAGAGCACTTTGGATATCAAACCGATTTCATGGGACCTGTTGCGGGTGTCTTAGTCGGATTCACAGTCTTTTTTGCGTTCATGTATGCTTATTGCATCAAAACCTTGAATTTCCAAACAAGGTAGACAGCAGGATCACAGAAGAAAATGTAGTCTGAAGTTGCAACCAAGCTGGTGTAGTTAAGGGTTATAGATATCAGTGTTAAAGAGAATGTTTAGGCAATGTATGCTAGAAATTACCAATCTTTGTGTACATGTATGTATGAGGCTATATAAGTAAATATGTAATAGTTTTGATTAGATTTTTCATTGTAAATCAAAGGATGAAAGACATCCTTTGTACATCTCAGTTGTATTTGATTTTTACTTTTAACAATTTTATAAATGAAAGGAAATTATTCACACTGCTGATTAAAAAGGATAAAACACTCTTGACCCTCTGTTGATAACCCACATATGCTGAACATGGACGGTCTTCTCTCTTAAAATCTAACTCACTGAAATCACCAGCCTCGACTCCTGCCACTCCTTCTGGTATGAAGATCTGCAGAGAAAGCAAGTTTTCCTCATGACAGTGCAGCTGATAATCCATACTGGAGAAATAATTATCATAGTCACCGGAAGTAAACTTGTGCCGTGGTTCTTTCATCTTAGCTCGAAAGATAGCATCCTCTTGACATTTACTGGGTAATAACTAAATATTTTGTCCAAAATCTAGATATAGGAGTGTGTTTGTTTTTTTACTAGTTGTTCAACTAAATATTTTGTCCTAGATTTTCATCTTTTTGTTGGTTTTAGGAATTGATGTTTCAGTCTTAAATTCCTTCTATCTGTTTTTCTTGTGGTGGTTTCAATTTGCTCTGCAGTGGGCTAATTTTACAGATTTTGCAAAAGCTAGTAAGAAAACACAAAAAATGGGCAGTCTTTCTGAATTGGAGCAGCAGGAATAGAAAAATCCTAAATATATTCCCATTGCATTTTATGTCTGACAGTTGGTCGTTTTTTTTCAGCAAATTCGACTCTCAAGCACTTCAAATTTGGTGTGAAGCCCGTCTAAGATTCAAGATGGTTGAGACAAAAAGTGGAACAAAAGAGTATTTTTAAGGTCAAAAGAAATAACCTTAATTACGCTGCATAACTCTGCGCAGAAAATTCTTCTATGCCCAACTAAACTGATATTTTGTCGGTGATCTTTAAAATGCCAACAAGCACAGACACAATGCAAACTGATCAGACATGTAAGCACACATCAATTTTATAGTTCGGACATTCTAAAACACAACATACACTCATCTACATTTTTCATTGAATGTACATATTGTAATTAAGATGCACGATAGGTAGTGTTTTATCCATCCCATTGTCAAATCATATGTGCATTAATCAGGGAAAGATATTACAAAAAGACATTTTCTTTCTTTTCTTACCCAATCAAAAAGTGCAGGACACCTCTGCCATCTCCTTATATACAGTAGTTTGTTACTATTGTGCCGA
This sequence comes from Papaver armeniacum, assembly GCA_023531295.1. NCBI lineage: Eukaryota > Viridiplantae > Streptophyta > Magnoliopsida > Ranunculales > Papaveraceae > Papaver > Papaver armeniacum. The sequence goes on along the minus strand of JAJJWW010006975.1, from coordinate 326,873 downwards.
CTACACTGCTTGAATACGCTTCAGGTTCTTCTGCAAAGTTTTCCACCCTGACCCGTCCTCTTTTCTCCCCTGCAAAAGTTTGTATTTGATGACTGCAAATAAACAATAAAAAACCAGCATAAATTTCTTTATCAATCTGAGAAACTTCAAAACTGATTTTCGAAGAGCCTTTTGATTGGGTAGCAGTCCAGCTAGAAATGGATTCCTGAATATATATTGCTTCACTTGGATCCCTAACAGACTCCCTACTCTCATTGCCATCACTATGATTCTTGTAATCTAAAAATCTTATACTGTTAAGACTAACTTGGAAACACTCCCTTTAAACTATTGCCTATTAAAATATTACAGCAACTGGTAGCTGCCACACACAATAGTCCAATCACTCGCAATTTTAATGTCAAGTTAAAAATTAAAATGATCTATAAAGGAAATAAATCATAGAATGTTATTAATTTTCAGAGTATTGGCGGCATTTAAACAGATCTAGCAAAAGTGCATTCAAACAGTAGATGTTCAACTCCCCTTTAGAGAGTATGCTGAATCCCCAAATTATGGGTATTAGGAAATTGTTAAGGCACAGACAACTCAGAACTACATTAAATGTTAATTGCTAAATACAACCTGAATGCTAATCAGGGATACTAGCCTGACAAGGACTGTTCTGTGAGTGAATACGAAACACAAAGGTGCATGAGGAAAGCAAGTACGTCAAAAAGCACATTAACAATGTGGAATAGATAAAGATAATCACCACCAAACATTTAATCACAAAAACATAAATGGCCGGCCGAAATATGGTACCCTTGAATTTAATGAGGGAAGAATATGAATGATATGTTGAACCTATCAATTTCCTTGAGAATCTCAGACATGGCGCCTTGCCACAGTCACACATGTATACGGCAGGTGGAATTCAACACTTAACAATTGGACAACAAACACAAGAACCCAAACTTTCACCCTAATCAGTCGATTGCATAAAGTTTCCTAATAAACCCTGTCTGTGGACCAAGTAAAATATGATATTTTCAATCATCTACACAACATTTGAGAAAATCCAATGGAGATCAAGATTGCAATGCTTGCAGAATAAATTATAACTCACGCACATCTTAAAATTTAGCAATTACCTCAACAGCTCCCAGTTGAAGAAGGAAGAAAAAATGGATCTTGTTTGCCCTTGTAGATAGTGAATAACTGCTTCGAGTAACTACTAGCCAGCCTATTGCAGTCTTCTACTGCGCTAGGAGTGAGTTCCTCCTCTAACTCCTTGATAAACTTCTTCAGGTCACCTTTACAGTCCCCGTCCATGAGAAAGTCAGCCAAATTTTTAACCCTGTGAAGATAATAACCATTAATACAGAAATGTATCTGAAAATGAAAAACCATGAGAAAATACTAACTTAATCCAGATTCGAAAATCAATTTAAGAAGCTTTTTTTTCCCATAAAAAGATTGTGAGATTATATAGAAAACTCGAAAGTTGAAACTAACACAGCGAGGGAAGTTAAAAGATAAGAATGCAATCCGTTTTCTCTTCATTTTTCTTTGTCACTACTCTAGGCGAATAAAATGGTATGCATCTAAGGTAGTGACACCAAGTGATGTGTAGTGATCATTCTTATTGGACAACCTATGACCCGAGAAAGAACAGTAACACCATTTTCTTTAGCTAATGTGACCTTTCTAACTCTTAAAAGACTATATAGTGTACATGCATCCAACTCCCAATCTTAAGCAAACGAAGGAAAAGTGCAGGGCCTTCTTATATATACCTGACTGCATCGAAGCAACGGAAGAAACCATTTGCGGGTTTACCTTTAAAAGACTGCTGTCGGTAGAGAGCGCAAACAGCTTGCATACAGAGCTCAGGGTCCTCTCCAAAAGATGAAAGCATATCAGCCTCAAATTCCCATTTCACTTCTTTTACTTTGTTTCTGTAAGTCATCGGCATTCTGTCCATAACCTCACCAAGAGATTTTGAATCACTTTCATCATCACTATCCAAACAAATCAAATCAACCGACTTCGCTGCAGCTGTGTTTCCTACCTTGTCAGATCTTCTTTCCACCCTACCATTCACATCTTCAGCTTTCAAACCTCTGCATGACACATTAGGACTTCCAGAAAAAATGCTCATATTAGGGAATTCAACAACTTCTTCTTTCACTTGGCGATGTGCATTCGTGTGAACTTCATCCTCATTCAAGACCTTGCCTTTGGTTTGCAACTCAGACACAGGAGAACAATGCCTCCGTCCACTGAATTCAACGTAATGATCGCTCAAATCGTTGTCTCCTACCTTTTCACCACTGTGAGGAGCATCATTTGGTAAGCAAATCCGAGACTCTACACTTCCATTTTCCATCCTCAAAACCTTGACCTCCGAATCAAAAAATTTATTCCTCCAAAATTCAACCTCACCCTTCTCATGTTCCATATCTTTCTCCATCTTTTTCAATTCCCCCTCCAAGTAAGTGACTCTTCCAGATGTTCTTTCCTCCCTTTTGCCCCAACTCATTCCATCCAAGTTTGTCCTTCTTTCTTGACTCCTCTTGAACTCCTTCAACTCATCTTCAGCAGCAATCTTCATTGATTCTAATTCATCTAACTCTCCCTGAATCCCAATGCACTCCATTGCCTTTTCATCAGGCTCCGCCAGCAATCCAATACACTTTCTTTTACAAACCCCCAAAATTTTCTCCAATTTAACCATCTGGGTTTCTTGTTCAGAAGTACAACATCTCTTCAACTGATGAGTAGTTTCAACCCTTTGTTTCTTCAACTCAATTTCATCATCAGCTGAAAAACAAAGACACCCCCAACAGAGCAATTAAAGCAAGAAATTCACAATTTGAAAAGGGAAAAGAAACCCAGAGAAAAATCAAAAATGTAGTGGGAGTTACTTACAGGAATCAAGAATTGGTCCAAGATTGCTTCTCCTTTTGGTTTTATTGTGTCTGTGATGTTTATGCCAATCAGAATTGTAATGTTGATCACAGTAATAGCTCGGGTTGTGAGAACTACTCAAGATATTCTTGCATCTCCATTCCTGCATCTCCATCACTTCTCCTGCATCTCTGATCATCTGGAGGGATTACATTTACAGAATTAGCATGGGGTTTCTTCTGATTCTCCATATCTGTCAAAAATGTGATGAACAAATTCCCTAACCCTAAGAGAGAGAAAGAAACTGAAGAACAGTGAGAAAGTTGAAAGTGTTGTCATGTGCTGGGTTGCAGAAGACGAGAAGGATAAAAGTGGCCGACTGAAAGTCAAGACTTTTGACTAATAAAGTGACTTTTCTTATAATATGGAGAAATGGGGAGAAAGAAGAAGAGTTCTCATTAGATGTGTACAATAGACATTAGAGCCTCTATTTATAGGGCTAGACACAAGGGCATCCCAGTAATAAACGAGATTTACCCTAGATATTCTTAACATAATTACACGTTTATAACACTCCCCCTGATGACATTGTGTCTAAGCTAATTCTGAATATACCAGAAAACTCAAAAGAGAAAACCTGAAATTGCATAAGTACGTAAAGACTTGAAAAAGTGTTGGACACGCAAATGTTGCCTCGTTAAAACCTTGACAAGGAAAACCCAGTGGGACAAAACCTTGACAAAGGAAAAAGAGTACAACGCGATAAGTCCAAAAGAAATGCACCTTTGATGATGGCGCTCCCCACGATGAGTACTTGGTTAAATCTTGGCTTGCAAATCTTTGAGTCGCAACTTCCCAATTTGATGAACGTATTTCTTGAATGCGAGAAGACTCTTGTTCCTTCGTAAAGAAATTGCTACTTGATTAAGTCTTCTTTTATGTAAGTCTTCTAACAAAGAATTTTCTCGAGTCTCCATGCTTCTTTAAATACATTGACGACTTGTGTCTTGGGTTGCTAGATTCTTGGAGATGATTTGCGAAAATAGTTGATGTAGTCTCTTCAACAAAGTGCCAATATGCAGTTATAGTACCAAAGGTGAGTAAAGTTTGTGATCATACCTTATATGGATCAAAAGGATATCCAAATTCATAGGAGATGGTTATGTTGATGTGGTCTAACAAAACAAAATGACCTAGTTAATGGTGGGAATCCACCAAATAACTGAAATTGATACAACTCCCCCTTGGATGACCACTATGTTGAATTAAATTGCCTCACTAAAACCTTGCCAGTAAAACCCAATGGGAAAAAATATGGATCAAGGAAAAAGAACACAAATATCAACATTAAAGATAAATTTAAACGTCAGAGATGTTGCCTCATTAAAACCTTGTCAGAAAAACCACATGGGATAAAACCTGAAACCAAGGGAAAAGAGTACAACTTTTGACGTATATATCGATTCTAACTCAACTACATGAATTTTTACAAAAAATAAGCATCAAAATAATAACTCTAGTCTATCTGAAAGACGAGGACGAGTTTAAGCTAGCATAATTCTAACTGCAGATTTAAGAAAGAAAGAAGAAAAAAAATAATAGAATTTATGCTGCTAAAGCGTGGATTTTTGTGTGTTTTAAGGACTCCTCAAGAGACCCATAAAATTGATAGCATCAACTAATTAATCCGGATTTTTGGTTTTGTACCAAATTTCTAAAAACACAAAAAAAAAGGATTGTTAAAACCTAACACAATCGAGTCAGGTGGCTGTCTGAATATAATTTGAATCCTACAAGGATTACAAATTTGAATATGTTCCCAATCACATTTCTTGTGTAAATGCAATATGATTCCTTCAAGGACTACCATGCCAAAAGCATTATACATAGGGAACAAAAATTTATTGAATCAATCCTCAGGTTTGAGCAGAAATAAAACCCTTAAATCGTCCTAAAAAGGAACATATTTCTCATATAAACGCGTTATAACTACACCAACCTATAAGTAGGCTTGGAAATTTTAAGGTGTAAGTTTTGGATCCAAAATTGCATTAACTGAGAAATTAATCCAGTCTAATTGGATTGTATGCTAACCAGTCACAAAGTCGATATTTCTCTGCAGAGGGGTTCAAAACCACCATCATTTATCTCAGTAGCTACTTTAAATGAATATTCGACAATCATTTTTGTTTACCACGATCCTGCACAATTCTCAAGTATATGCATATCTTGAAGATTTTTTTTTTTTTCAATCAACTGGTACCAGCGCCCGCAGGCATTATAATCTCCCCATCTTCCAGTGAGAAGATATGAACTATGAGAATGTGGATCTTGTTTTGATAGACTCTATTGAAATACTATCTGTAGCTTATTCTAAAATGCTACTTTTTGCTATATGTGACTGGGTTTGCCTTTTAAAAGGCAAAAGCAAAATGAGATATTTCACACCAATTAGTAATGACAGTCTTTTTTCGATTTTGATCATGTTAGGAGAGAAATTGATATAACTTTTAAGTTAATTAACACAAGCTTCTGATAGTGTATGCTCTCCCCCCGATCATGGTGGAATTTTCTTTTATCTCATATACAAGTTTTATAAAGTATTATCCGATTAATTCGAGATATATACTCATTACGAAATATTTCTTTTGACATAAAAAAAATGTAGTCTTAATAGACATACATATTTACCATCAACCATGGATTACTTTTGGAACACAAACAAAAAATAAAATAAAATGATGTGTCAAAACCAAAAGCATTGAAGATATGAAAACAAATCTCTGATAACTTCGTGACCTCAAGGGCCAACGATATGAAATATGGACACTTTCTTCATCAAAAGAAAATTAAAATAAGATCAATAGTCATTACAAGGACTAATAATATTGGCTAACAAGCCGGGTGCGCACCCATTGATCTTTTGTGTCCTACCGTATTTCAACATTAAGTTGAACGGTCTTAATTAAGGAGATTAGTATTAGGAGGAAAAAATTTTACCAATATCCTCGGGAATTCAAATTGGTGTTTGCAATTGGCTTATACTGTAATAACAGTATCATGATCGATGGATAAAATCAAATCCAGTTAGTTTAAATGATTCTTTTGAGAAAAATAAAGAAATCATTATCGCTATTGTTTGTAGAGAAAAATCTACTTTTTGGTTGCTTTTTTTTGGTGATAAAGATTTCTTTGAGGGAATAGAAATCAATAACCAAAGTTGGCTAGAAGTTTTTAGAATGCCAATTTTTACATCTCATTAAGGAGAATTGACGGGGAAATACCACATCAATTGGTTTTTACAATTAACAAAATTGTATCGACAAATTAAAAAATATTGCCGTTTTCAATATCGCATAATCAGCTGATGGATGGTTTCTTACAAAAAAGAAAAATAGAAACCATTAATCACATGATCTTCGTATAATGGACGAAGATACCAATTAAACTGGACGTAGGTTTTTCAACCATGCATGTGAATAATTACCGTGAAGGCAATCAAACTGCGATATTACCAAAAAAATATTTTGGTGATTACAATTTCATTAGGGGAATAGAAACTGTAAATGGATTTTATTTTTTCTTTCTCTATGTAAAAGATTAGAGAAGAAAGGAGAATCAAACTTATTTTACAAAGTTGATTACCCACGCCCTAAAAATATAGACGATATGTCTTTTTATTTCTTTTAAGGCTAACTAATGGATTTTAATTGCACCCAAAAATAACTTCGAGAACAATTATAATTAGATTCTCGAGTTAGGGTTACGAAGATATATAAAATCCATTGGAAGGAAATATATCCTGATGTGCAATAAATTATCTTGACTGTATAACACCGTGTAACGTTGTGAGATCTCATGCTCAACATGTGCTTGTGCATGTACCGCCTCAGATTAATGATTTTAATCCAAGTAAACATTAATCATTATGTTTCATTGATGGGAGACGGTGGAGCCTTAGGATCATCTGAAAACATACAAACACACAAGGAAAGGATGCAGATGTCAGTATGTGAAAAAAGAAAATGTAGTTATGCTAGGCAACTCATAGAAAACGGTAGATAAAACAAAAGATTGAAAACTAAAAGTCGCGGTGTTCGTCATCATATTTGCATATCTCTGTTCATATTTCCTCGGTAGAAATAGGCCGAGATGTAGCTTTACAATTACAAAAGCCAAAGCCAAATCAATATGAACCGGTAGAGCACGGTAGAGCACGGTAGAGCTACGTGCATGATAACGTCTTATAATATGGAGAAATGGGGAGAAAGAAGAAGAGTTCTCATTAGATGTGTACAATAGACAAACATTAGAGCCTCTATTTATAGGGCTAGACACAAGGGCATCCCAGTAATAAACGAGATTTACCCTAGATATTCTTAACATAATTACACGTTTATAACAACTTTAAGTTTTATACTGTCTAAATTTTTTACTTTTTACGCTTAAATTTTTGTGAAAAATACTAGAACCCCCTACTATATGGGTTCAATATATAAAAGCCCCACTAAATGGATTTTCCCCTATCAACTCCATATTTTCACTTTTTAATATTTCTAAGCCCAAAACTTTAGATTTCAGGGCTTGGTAATAAAGTTTAGGGTTTGGGGGAAATACGTAATACCAAATATGCCCTTTACTATATATACCTAATGAAATAGGCTATAGATTTCATTTTCATTTTCACTTTCTCTCACTTCTCTCTCGTCTCTGCTCCGAAGAAAATTAGGGTTTTTTTATCATACCGAAAGAAAACGATTGCAGAGAGCGGGAAAACGATTCTCGCTCCATCGATATTCGCCGCTGACGTTTAATTCAACGTTTTTTTCTAGTTTTCATTGTATGATTTAGCAGTAGAATAAACGAATCCGGGAGAAGATTTCAATCAACTAATCTGCAGATTCAACTCAGATTCATCAACAAGCAAATTATACGAGGTAAGTATCCTCTTCTTGTGATGATGCTTCGGTTTAGAGATTTTAGTTGATTTATTTTGGATTCAAATTTCAAAAAGTATTTCACAACCTAAATCTTCATATGCTTTTCAATTGACTTATCTGAATCGAAATCAGAGCTTAGATTCACAATCATCTACTTACTCTGGTTTTTTTGATGTAGAGTTTTTGGAAAAAAATTGAACAAAAATTTCCGATCTGTTCATCGTCAAAATCGTTGTATACCTCTATTTCTATCTTCGATCTAATAACTGATTTGAGATTCGATATCAGTGAATCATCCTCTCTATTACCCATAGATTTGATTTGAATTTTATTCACTTTTAGTTTTTGATTTTCATTTATACATGATAGATTACATGAAATGGTGGTAGGAATTTAGTTGAGGTGAAGGATTTAGAGAAGGATTTTGAGCCGGTGGTGGTCTTTGCTTTGTAGGTAGTAGGAGTGGTGAAGAAATAAGTAAATTGAATCATGGCACGATTTTGTTTGTTATTGTTGATGTTGTTATTTGTTGTTGTTTTAGGTTTGATTTGTTGTTTTTTACATTTCAATTTGATTTTACAGGGTTGATTAATGGTGGTGGTGATAATTTTGTTGGGGAGGTTGAATAGTAAGTGAATAAAATTGAAGGAGACTATGAGAAGAAAGAGGATGAACCATGTTTAGTTTTTGTTGCTGGTGCTGGTGAGCAATTACAAAGAATTTGATTAATATTTCATTGTGATTGAGTTTCTCAAAGAATGTGATTGTTATGTCCATTCAGTTTAGGTGATTATGTATCCATTTTGCGTTAATTGTTGGCTTACACTACTGGTTTTGTGTAGGTCAAAGGGATGCATAGAAAAGGTAAATGCTACTGGATGTCTAACTGCTAGTTATCTGAACTAGCAGGATGTGTAACTGCTAGTTATGAAAAGGTATATCATGCATATATGTTGGCATATGGATGTCTAAATGCTAGTTATTCGAACTAGCGATGTGTAATCGCTAGTTACACATCCTGGGATATAAAGTTTATGTTCTATATATCGCAGTTCTTATGAAAAGGTATATCATGCATATTGGAATGACTAGATAACATTGGTTGGCGTTGCTTTATGGCCAGCTTGTTCTCAATAAATGACCATCATTCGGTTTGGATGATGATCTAGCAGTAACTAGTAGGATGTGTAACTTCTAGTTACACATCCATGGGTATAAAGTTTATGTTCTATATATTGCATGTTCTTATGAAAAGGTATATCATGCATATTGTAATGACTAGATAACATTGGTTGGCGGTTGCTTTATGGCCAGCTTGTTCTCATTAAAGGACCATCATTCGGTTTGGATGATGATCTAGCTAAAGAAGCAAGTAAAGCAGGTCAATTCTTTATCTTAAAACTCTCTCCTTCGACTCTTCCATGAAAAGGAAAAAAACTATTCAATGCACTCATATTCTTTTTGAAGTTTTTCTTTGTGAGTAGCTTAGGCACATAAGCAAAAGATAGCAGAGAAGTTGCTTCGGTGCTTAGTATTGGTGTTGATCTTAATACAATGCCGACTGAAAAGTTTGTTTATTTTGTTTCATATCGTAACAAAAGAAATATGAGAGAGTTTGGAATATAATACATTTGAGTTTCCGTTCACTCTCAAAAGATGGTAACTATATTATGCGCTACCGGGGCTGCAGTATCTTTGGAGTTCCCGTATAGAACCGTGTTGCTTATTGGCTTTGGAGGCCAACTGTGTATCTAAATCTTAATGCATAGTCATGCCATGTATCGTTATGCGGAGCAGGTCCGTGATTTGTTTTATGGATCAACATACATTATACGTCTATTGTACATTCATGATTTGATCATATTTGCAGAGTGTTATAACTTGGCAAGATAAATGGACTTGTAACTACTAGTTACATGTGCTAATTAGATGTGTAACTTATATATACACATGCTAATTAGATGTGTAGCTACTAGTTACACATGATAATTAGATGTGTAACTTATAGATACACATGCTAATTGGATTGGATATAAAGTCTATGTCATATGCATGATAATCGTTTGCTATAAAGTGGTGGTGACATGCATCGTCATAGGTAATTAGTTGATTTCGCTTAGCTACGGTTAAGATTCGATTTCAAAGAAAAGCCATATTTTAGTTAAACGAAGGAGATTTAGTTGCCATTATACTTTAACTATGAAATATCATTAACTAAAGACATAATTGAAGAATCTGGATTAGCTGAATCATTAGGACTTTCAGTTGTCTTAATGTATGAGAAAATGTTGGTGAAGCGTCTAATTGGGCTATTTATTTTCCCGTTTACATATGTGTTTGAAGTCTTTATTGTTTAACCATATTTTCAAGGATGAGATAGTTCATGAATTGACCTTATCTTTCGACGTTAACTTCAGACAGGATAGAAAAATTTGAGCTTCATATCATGGAGGAAGAGTTTGCTGATCCTCATATTGTAGTTATGCTTGGTGAAAAAGGGACAGAGAAGACGACATTTATTTGCTTGCTGGTACACCTTTTTGGATCCCTCTCTTGTTGCTTTTAGTTTCAAATTCTATGTCTAGACTGTGCATTTATTCACATTACACAAGTAGGATGCATGTGTAACTTCTAGTTACACATGTTATATGCTTGTGTAACTCCTAATTACATAATTAGGATGCATGTGTAACTCTGAATTACACTAGACAGATGCATGAGTATCTTCTAATTACACATGCTAAAATGAACAAACCTTGTAACCAAAAAATTATGCATGCCAGTTACACATGCTAATTGGATGTGTAACTGCTAGTTACACATGCTAATTGGATGTGTAACTATAAATTACACATGCTAATTGAATGTGTAATTGTGAGTTACACATGCTATGTGGATGTGTATCTGTTGCATATGCTTATACTTTGGAATGTTTGATGAGCACTTGTTTTGAGTTTGCAAAAAATTTGAATTCTTGCAGTAAAGTTGTTTCTTAAGCTCTGCTTTTTAATTACTTGATCTCACATCTCCTTATGATAGAATGTGATCTCGTGTAGGTGAAACTGAATATATATTTTTGTACGTACTATTAATTTTGATCTTATAAATACTGATTGCTTGTTGTTATATTTCAGGTTGCAGATAACTTCATAAAAGCTAATTGCTTAAATGTGATAATGGTCTCGCTGGAATTTGAGTTGACGCTGAATACACAAATCGGATGCATGTGTAACTCTCAATTACACTAGATAGATGCATATGTAACTCTCAATTACACTAGACAGAAGAGTGTGTAACTTCTAGTTACACATGCTAAAAATTATTGTAAATGAATATTAAAGTAATACGTGCATTTTTTGTATGAGTTCTTTTTGATGTCTATTTTTTCGATGTGTAACTTTGCATTACACATGGCATAAGGATGTGTAACTTTTGGATACACATGACATATGCACGTGTAACATCTGTTTACACATTCACACTATACATTAATAATTTTGGGCCTAGATTTAATAATTTTGGGCTTAAATTTAAATTTTATTTAATTCGGGGCTTGACAATATATAAAAGGGTATGAATGTCTTTTAATAACTCGTGGCCTAGATTTAAACTTCTTTTAACTAGGGGCCTCATATTATGGGTTATCCATGGGTCGGGCCTTAGCCTAATTTTCCCTAAATTTTTACTCTTGTTCGACCGTGGCAAGGTTTGGATGTAAAGAATTCTTACAATATGTATATTTACTCCCGACTCATCCCAGTCGTCAGGGTCTGAGTCATCCGGATCTGAGTGTAATCACCTGACTCATCTGGATATGACTCGATATGTTTGTTTTGAGTCATACCTGACTCATCTAATTCAAAAATATGTGAGTCAGTGGTTTGGTCACATGAGTCAGGGGTATATAAACTGTGAAGAATACTAGAACCCCCTACTATATGGGTTCAATATATAGAAGCCCCACTAAATGGATCCTCCCCTATCAACTCCATACTTTCACTTTTTAATATTTCTAGGCCCAGAATTTTAGATTTCAGGGTTTGTTAATAAAGCATTTTTTTAATAATACCAAACCTGCCCTTTTGTATTTATACTAATAAATTAGGTATAGATTTCATTTTTCAGTTTCATTTTATTTTTCACTCTCTCTCTCATTTACTTTTGCACTCTCTCTCTGCTAGAAAAACAGGAAGAGAAGAAATAACTTCTAATCGAGATTTTTGGTAGAAAACGATCTCAAAATCTAGATCTAAGATTTACAAACAAAGATCGTGATTATCTACACCTAAATTCAACATCAACATCATGTTCCTGGGAGATTCAGTGAGAATCAATGGAAAAGAAATGATAATCATCAACAACAAATGAATCAGAAGATTCACATACAAAATCAAATTGAACAGCTAAGTTTTTTTTTTGTTTAACATTTCAATTCAATAGCTAGATTTAATTCTTTGATTTTCAAATTTTTATTTCTGCAAAAAACTTTTAAAAGCTTGATTTCAACTTAAAATCTTATTGAACTCATAAATGGAGTTAGATTTGTTATCATCTCACCTTAATCAAACTGTTGAGGGGAAAATTTCGAAAAAAGAAAATTAAGAAAAATTTCTAGGGTTCTTGAACAAAATTCGATAGATCTTTTAATTTTTTATCTCGATTGAAAATCGGTTTTCAGATTTGAAACCAGTGAATCATTATCTCTTTTACCCATCTATTTGATTCGAATTTTATATAATTTGATTTTTGAACTGATTTTTGCTCATCTCTAATGTTGTTACATGTTCTTAAAAAATGCTTTGGTTGTTCAAAATTGAACAACATGATGTAGTACGATTTCAAGATTTAGATTATATATCTAATCAAAATTTTATGTCAATTTCGTCATCAACTAATATCTATAGAGCGTCAATTACTAGCAACGGTGCTGTCAAATCCACAAAGACTAAAGCTGAAGAATAAAGAGATATGGAAGAAAAAGTTGGATCGGAAGTGATTGTACATGTAAAATGGATTAGGTTACTAAATTATGGCTTGTGCTTTAATTTTCAGTTCATAGATTTTGATGGTGAAAGTTGGAGCAGGTGGTGATGTTGGTAGTGGTACTGAAGCTAGAGAGTTGTTCATTGTGCTTCAATTTTCTCATTTTGATGATTATGCACAGCATGTGTAACTTTCGTCTACACATCCAAATTGCATGTGTAACTTGCATCTACACATCCGAATTGCATGTGTAACTCTTAGTTACACTATTTAGATGCATCTCAGAACTCCCGGTTCACTAGTCATATACATGTGTAACTCCTATTTACACTAGCTAGTCAAGTGCATGTAAAACTGGTTATACATTGTTGTGTGTATTGTTCTTTTTAATCTCATAAAATCTTATTGTTTTTTGTTACTCTTAAGGTTGCCAATAACTCAATAAAGTTGACTTCTTATTTTTGTGGTATTTTTTATTGGAAATTAGTGGTGGTGATATGGTTGGTTGTGGATTTAAATTGCAGGTTGATTTTTGAACTAAATTGTTGGAGCTAAAACAAGGAAATGTGATGTTATTGATGGAATTTTCAAAAGAAATGAGTGGAGATGTGGTGGTGACTGAAATGTAAATGCAGGCTAGTATTGGACGTGAATGGCTATGTTAGTATGAGTTACAGATGGAGATGTGGTGGTGCTATGGTGGATTGCAAGTAATGTTGCAGGGGAATAGGAGAATGTCGAATTGATTTTTTTTGAGTTAATGAGTTGCGTTGATTGAATGAAAGCTTGAACTCAAATTACACATTGCAGCTCTAAGCTTTTTTCCCTCATACTTCAGGTTTAGGTTTGATATGTGTAACTCTTAGTTGTTCAGTTTTAGGTTTAAGTTCTCGTACTTCAATGAGGTCTTTTGTTGTTTAATTTTGATGTTCGTGTAACTTTCATGTTAAAATTGATAAAACAAATAGTAGTGCAAGGTGGTAGGTTCCAAGAATCGCAGAACAATTGTGGGAGGTAAAAACTAAACTCCAAAAACTTTGATTTTCTCAATTCTCAACATTCTGTGAGCATATATATGTAACTCTTAGTTACATCAGTAAAATGCATGTGTAACTCTTTGTAACAGTAGAGAAATGCATGTGTAACTACCAGTTACACTAGGAAGATTCACAACCAAGCGACACATGCATGTGTAACTCTTAGTTACAATTGTCATATGCATGGTTATTCTCTTGATTTCTTGCGATTTGTATTGGGTATTTATTGAATTTTATTGCGTAATTTCGTATGTGAATCTACAGACTATGAAATGTTGTCGATGTTTTGGTATTGAGGTAAAATCCTTTGTTGTTTCTAAGTAGTTCTGATTGAGTTATTTGTTTATGGTTTAGGCACTTCATTTTCGATGTCCTGCACCAATATTTGTTTTCTCTGCAAGCGCATGAATCTTAGAATTTTTATGTTTGTGTGAGTGAAATTCTTAATATGAAGAATCTCGTGAAGGCGTTGGTGGTGTAGGTGCAGGTTTTGGACGAGGATTTGGAGACGGTGCTGAGTGTGCCGAGTGTAGAATCTACTTTGTTGAGTATGTAACTCTGTATATCATTTAGTAACGTATATGGGAATATAAGTGGAGTGTCTTTATTGCGTCGTCATTCATTTAGTCATTGGTATAATGCATACTTACACCGACATTAGAAAATGTAGAGAATACCGATTAGTGTTTCAAGAACACTAGAAAAGTTCTTTTCACCTTTCAAGTATCATTAAAACATCTTCTGATTGTACTTCCAGTAATTTTGTACCTCTTATATTAGTATCTTTTTGCATATGAACAAGCTAAGTAGATGTGTATCTATAAGTTACACATGCTAATTTGATGTGTAACTTCTAGTTACACAAGCTAATTAGATGTGTAGCTACTAGTTACACATGCTAATTAGTTATGTAACATATAGATACACATTCATACGATTAAGTTACTTGTTCATACACATGATTGGATTTTATCGTTTTCATTTTTCATTGTTTTCTTTATTAAAGTAATGGATTGCTATTATTGAAGTGCAGATGCAGTTGGATTTGACAGGTTTGACATTGTTGAAGTGCAGATGCAGTTGGAGTCGCTGGTTTAGATGCATGTTTAGGACAGGTAAGTGCAATAGCAGGTACTTGTGGTTTTTAGTTTGCAGTTGGTTGGTTGTACTGGTGCTGCGAAGATGCAGTGTGGAGGTTGTGGTAGGATGTACAGGTGATGGTGCTTAGAGAGTGGTGGTCAAAAGATATCAAGAATGTTTGCGCTTTCGAGTGCCTACCCGCCACCACACCCGATATGACATGTATAATCGTTGATTACACTTTTTCATATGCATGTGTAACTCCAAATTACACATTTCATATGCATGTGTAACTCAAACTACACATGCGTTTTTATGTGTACTAGCTGAAATTCTTTGTACTTCACTTTTAGATGCATATGTAACTCTCAAACACACTAGACAAAAAGTTACACATGCTAAGAAATTATTGTAAATAAATCTTAAAGTGTAATACATGTATTTTTTTATGTCTATTTTTTATGTCTATTTTTTTATGTGTAACTTCTCATTACACATGCCATATGGATGTGTAACCTCTGGATATAAATGCAATATGCATGTGTAACTTCTGCTTACACATGTCATACCCATGCGTAACCCTTTCATGACATACCCATGTGTAACTTCAGATTACACATCCATATATTATTGGTAGGAGGCGGTGGTCGGTGGTGGTGGCCGGCGGCGACGGCGGTGGTGGTCGGAGGTGGTTGTTGTTAGTGGTGGTTGTTGGTAGTCGGAGGTGGTTGGTGGCGGTGGTGGTCGGAGGTTGTTGGCGGCGGTGGTGGTCGGAGGTGGTTGGTGGTGGTGGTCGGAGATGACTGACTATATTTTAATAATTTTGGGTCTAAAGTATTTAATTATGGGCTTGACAATATATAAAAGGGTATGTATGTCTTTTAATAACTCGGGGCCTAGATTTAAACTTCTTTTAATTAAGGGCCTCATATTATGGGTTATCCATGGGTCGGGCCTTACCATAATTTTCCCAACTGATACCTGACTCAAACGGGTCGGAGTTAGGGTTAGGTCTGAGTCATAGGTTTAGTCAGATTTGACTCAAAATAGAAAACAAACGGTCTGAGTGCTGTCTCGGTACGAGTCAAGGGTTGACTCAGACCTAGATACCGAGTCAGCTGCAAACAAACCAGGTCTAAGGTTGCTACGAAGGTTTTTCAAATTACATACGATTAAAAGTTGCTGGTTAAGCCATGGAAATCTTGGGAAATTTTTAGCATACCATTGGGAAAATTTTGGATTTCTTTTAGCAAATTCACAAAGCATCTTACAGGTCACATTGGTCATGATGCAAATTCTGATGTACAATGACATTTTTCATGTATTTTGAGTCACTAGAAATTCTATTAGAGCCTTGTGGTGCTTTTAGGGTATTAGCACTTAGAGCGATTCCTATGGAATGAACAAACCTAGAGTTTGTTCATTTTGATTCCACTATGGGATGAACAAACCAAGAAATTAAATGGATGTTCAAGTGAACAGATTAGTTCATTTGAACAGCGAGACACTCCAACAGGTGCGCGTCTGTTGAAATGGCGCGCATTATGATCAATAACTCTGGCGACAGCATAGGTGACGCCCGCGTTTTCCACCAAAACGCGCATTTTAGATGCTAACAATAGCGACTTATGATGAGACTCCAGCGTCTGACTCGATGGCGCCAACGGCTCCATCTGAAAGGCTGGAAAACCTGTTGATCCAACGGCTATAGTTTTTGAATTCTATAAATACTCCTCATTTCAACTCTAAATTCACACATTCTTCTCTTCATTCTCAATTCTTGATTGAACATGTCTCGACCCCGGTCAGTTTGGCGAATTCCGTTTACTAAAGAAGAAGATGAATCTATTTGCAGAAACTATGTTTTTTTATTTACTCACTTGCTTCGAAAACTATCCATGGGTGAATTTAAGGCGGTTATTCACGATGGGTTCTGCAGTGACACTCGTAATCCGAGTCGTCGTTCTATATCAGACATAGAGCATCGTTTTGGTACAATTAAGAAAGAAGTAAAAGAGTTTGTAGCTTTAACCATACACGTAAATCGATATCGACTGAGAGGTGAAACTAATACTGAGATGGTGACAAGATCGTTGTCTGAATGGCGAAGATGGAAAAATGTGGCTTTTTCTTTCGACAAATGTTTTGAAATCCTTAAGGTGTTGAACAGTTTCAACCCCTTCCTTGGTGTTGTTGTTTCCACCTAGTACTTCTTCTCATTAGTGAAGCTAATATAATGTGTAGTCCGTCGTAATTGAGTTCAGCCAATGTAAAACAATTAATTTTAAACATATGTAATTTTATCTAATTAATCGTACTTTTAAAACGAAAACTACAAATGTAGCTGATAGGGTGTAGAATACATCCTATTTATTATCTATTGTTTATGCTTTCTTTGCTATTTTTCGTGTGAATTATGTACTTCATGCGTGTTTTTGAGTTATTAGGTACTCTGGAGTCGCACGGAGGAAAAGAAGCGGAAATCATCCCAATTGGAGCAAAAAGGCAAACTATCGGCGAAGCTATCGGCGAAAGAACGAGGCCATTCCGGGTCCGTATGAGAAGGTTGTAAGCAAAGTCAACAATTAAGCTTGTCAGTTCCCAAGGACTGACAATACAAAGAGATTTATTGGTGGCCCTTATCCTAATCTTGGGGTGTCTTAAGTATCATGATACCCCTTATCCATTTCACTTGAGTAGTTATATCCTTTTACATCTCTTACAACAAAACCAATATTTCAGAGAAGTTCTTATTGTCACCTGAAATCGAGAGAAAATGTGAGGCACCTGAGAGGCGGCTAGAAGTAGAGGTGATGTGATCCTGAGATCGAGAACGAGAGATTCCGGGAAGATCGAGATGGAAATCACTGTTGTTGTTCAACACAGACTTTATGAGAGGTGATTGGTGTCATGTTGAATCCAGAAATGGATCTGGGAATTTCTAAATCGATGAGCTCTGGATTTGTCTTGAAGAACTGATGGGCACGAGAAGAGCAAGAGCAAATGGTAGAGGAATTGAAGGAACTGGGTTCTGTTAAAATGGGTTCGAATCTGGGAAGAAGGAGAAAGAGCTGCTGCAAATTTGGGGTTGAAATTTCAAAGTGATTGAGGTGTTAAAGGCGCCGTGCTGAAGCTCGGTGAAAAGGGAGTCTCGTGATTGGAGCTCTTGTCGAGTGGAATTGCAAAGAAGTCGCAAGTTAGTTGAATGGGTCGATGGCAATGGGGTTGTTATTGTTGAGCAGTGAAGAAGAACCTGATGCAATTGGGAGCTAGGGTTTCAATAATTGAAAGAATGAAGTTGTTTCTGTCAATTTGATGAGTCTGTGATGGAGATGGGCTATGAGAAGAAGGTTGGTTGATGTAGTTTGTGTTGGATCCAGTTAAGATGAATATGATGGTACTGGTATTTGTTCTTGGGGGATTGCTAAGGATTGCTGCTGTGATTAAATGGGTACTGAGCTAGTGGGACTTCAGAGCTAGTGGAACTGTTGCCTGGAAGGTGGTGATGTATGATTTTGTTTTGCCAAGATCTGCAGTTGCAGTGGATTTGTGGAGGTGGTATTGAGATTCATTGATGGTTTGGTTCAAATCTGGAACTAGGAATGTGTTTGCTCAACCGAGTGATTGTTGTTAGATGAATGTTTAGGTTTGCGCTTAGGGTGAGCTTGTAAGTGTCACAGAAATATCACTGGAGTTGTTGGAAGCAATCGATGAAGTCAATTACGAGTCGCAGGGCTGTATGGCTTCACGTGAAGTTGCAAAGTGTGATGTTGCGGGGAGGACTGAGCCGATGGTCATTGAAGTTGAGGCAAGCCGGTTCACCCGGATTCGTGTGCACAAGGAGAATGGTTGGAATATGTGGAGCCGAGAAGTCAGGAGATGACAAGGATTGCAATGGCTCAATTTGCGATTCTGTAGTGACCTTGAGCTGAAAAGGAATGTGATCCGCAATGGCTTGATGACCAGTGGATTGAGGTTGCCCGAGATGACTTGCACCGGGCAGAGCTAGCAGATGGAGTGAAGAATTGGAATGGTTGAGTCTGTACACCGATGGTGCAGTTTGCTGGGCTAGTGGCTGGCATTTGTGTTTGTTTTGTGCTGCAAATGGATTGAGACAGAGCTATAATTGGTGGGGTTGCTGAGACGAATGCTAGGAACTGAGCAGGGTCTTAATTGGTGTCAAGTTGCGGTGTTGATCGGTGGTTTGAAGCTACTGACATCGGAGATACGGGGAAGCGATTATGGTTCGGGGAGGAGGAATTGAAATAGTGATGCTTTGGTAGCTGTGGCCATGATGGTCGGCGGTGAAGTAATGAAGCACAATGATGGTGTCAGAACAAGTTTGGCTCCAGTGCAAAGTGGCAACAGCTGGGGACCAGTCAGCCGACTCAGCAACTGACTCGGTTCTGACTCAGTGATTTAGACTTTGACCCGGTCAACAGTTAACGACCGTTAGTCAACCGTTATATACAACGAAATTTAAACGGAATATTCCATGGACGGCGATTTACTTTCAAAGCACATACAACAATTCCGCCACAATCCCGCTTTTTTTCAGGCGAGCAAAAATTCCAGAATTTTCTATGGACTTCTCTCATGGGTGTGAAGACTTGGGCTAGGAATTGGATGGAGAATTGGACTCAAATTTGGAAAGAGAAGGTGGAAGAGTTGAGAAAAGCTTGGATTTGGAAATTGAGTTGCAAAAGAAAAAGGATTCTACTCCTTAGAAGATTTGGAGAATATTGAAGCTTATAAATAGAGAAGTTTTCTACAACTTCTAGTGTAGTTGCGGGATTTCCCACACTACACCCCTTACTCAATTTTGCTTAATTAATCCATTGAAAGATGTAAGATCAAGAATATTTATTAATTGAGTCCATGAAAGGTTTACACAGGAAAATAGAATTACACTTAGAAATTAAAACACTCTTAAACTTTCTCTCTCCTATTGACTTGCTTAACAATTCCAAAGAGATCTCTCCTTTAATGACTCATTTAGCCCTTTATATAGGGTAATACATAGTGGATGACAAACCTAAGCTACCCTTTATTTTCTAGAATGTCTCGTGAAGTGTCGCAAATGCAGAAATATTCATTCTCGCGACACTTCTTAGCCTTCGCCAGATTTCATGTCTTCCAATTGTTTTGCTCGTCGTTATTCATCGCGTCGTTTATTTTAGCTCCTCACGACTCCTTGCGACACCGTCTGCTTATTAATCTCGCAAACCTTGTACGTTGCGATATTATGATCCTACATCTTGCCTCTTTTCCTCAAGATTGCTTGAAGAGCGATCTTTAAGGAAAAATCTGTCGTTGTAGTAATCTTTGATCTTTGTTGATGAAGGAACGAGCGGAAGAATACTGGACTTGAAAAGTACGTACTTGCCTCTATTCTTTTTGCGAAGTTCAAGCTTCTTTGCAATATATATACGAAGTGTCATTTCTTGCCTCATGAATTACGTAAAATAATCAATTTCGCAAGCTCTTCTCGCCTATTAGGAAATACGTTGTGTATTTGGATTCTACTAAAGTTCTTTTTGTCGGTTTCCTTGATTTAGTAGTGACCGCTTACACGTGTCTATATTTTCCTCTTTTACCGGTGCATTTAATGTTATCCTGGTCATAACATTTTTCTCATCTATTTATAGGAGCATCCCCGTGAAGAATTTTCGTTTTCCTCTTCATCTTCTTCATCGTCTGCAAGTGTTCTTCTTCTTCATCGTTCGCAAGTGTTTGCCTATTGTTACCTCTTACCGTCTTCTTCACCACTTTAGCTATTCCCTACCAGTTGTTACTCTCATGGCGTCCAGTGTTTGTTAATTTTGCCATAGCTGGCCGATTTTGTGGTTGATTAAATTTGAGGTTAGCTTTTCTTGTTGAAATCACACTCGGTATGATTAACTTTGTAGTTCTCTTTTCTCGCCATTGTTGTTTAGCAAGAACCAACCCAGAACTAAATTTACCGTGAAGGACCCTCTTCTTTCTTTGGGCTCGCCATCGAAATCTACTTCGCAACAAGAATCCTCACGCAACCAAAGCCCTCTTCGCGAGCAAAATCTATGGCTACAAAAAGACAATCATGAGTGACAAGGTATTTAAGAAACATTTGTATTCTATTAACAATACATTGTTGCCTCTATTTCTTATTTAATTTGTCATTCGCAGATGATAAAACTACCGGTCATACTCCCAAAAGGCTTCGCTACTCTAAACCTCGTTACCCCCGACGCTCCATTTCCTTCATTCACGTCTTCGTCTCCTCGCCGCGAAATCTTCGCAAGATAATTTTGTGCCTCTTTCCTCTCGTAACATTACTAGCGACAATATTTCTATACCTCAACTCCTCATAGACCAAGTTCCTTATAACCGTCCTACTACAAACGATCTTATACCTCCTCCCGCTATCAATGTCCCTCGCTATTTCTCCAATCACTTCTCTCCCGAAACCTCCTCTTCTCATGAGGTTCCTTTTGACAAAGGACGACTGTCTTCTTTGTTTGAACAAATTCCTCTAATCAAGGAAAATTTGGAAGGGATAGATGTGGCCTTTAAGGTCCTTTCTCGATCTCGTGAATGATGCCAAAAAGACTTCGCCGATCCTCACAAATCCAATGTCTCATAGATTTTAAGTAAGCATCTTGGTCCCGATAGATCTCGCAAGCATCTTTAATTCAAGAGATTAATAAGTCAAGGATGATCTCCAAGTTATGGCTGAAATGCAATAATCTCCACCTTGAAAATCAAAATTTCTCAAGATCTCACTAGATCGTGATAATCTTCGCGAAAGAATGAAGAATTAAAAGGTATGCTCTCGCCACATTTTTTTTTTTTTTTTTTTTTTTTTTTTTTTTTTACAACTCAATCCCTTGCTCGTCCTCCAAGTATTAAACCAGAAACGAATAATGGAGATATATCGACGAGTCTATCGTTGAAGAAGTTCGAGTTGAAAGAGATGCTTGATGGAGCAAGATAATCTCTTAGATAATCTTCATACCTATGCAAATGACCAAATAAATAACTTGTCTAAAGAGAATTTTGATTTATCGCAAAAGCAAGACTCATTAAGTAATGACTTATCTCGCCTCTCTTATTCTTTGACTAAAACTAATTTGGAGTTGGAAACTTTATCGATGAGAATCGAACTCTTTCACAAGAGAAACGTTCATTGAATAAGGTGGCGATCTACTCACGACAAGATGATGCTTGTCAAAAATTATGCGAAGAACAAGAACAGCCATTCATACTTTGAAAAATCAACTTAAAGAGAGTTCCACCGAGAGAGATAAACTTATTCAAGGTAGAATAACTTTGAGTGTAAAAGCGAAGCAATTCCAGAACAATGCACCAAGTTAGAAAAATCCAACTCTACTCTCGCCACCGAAAATTCCATACTTGTTTCTAATGACAAGAAATTGCGATCTCGATTGAAAGGTTTAGTTGGAGACTCATTTGATGATGCCATGGACTGTCTCTGGGAATAACTTTGCGCTTTAATTCAACAACTTACTTTTCAAAGGAAGGTAGTCAAATTATTTGACTACCTTAATTCATTTATTTCACAAATCTTTAATTATTTTGAAAGTTCTAAAGATATGTTGTAAGGATCTCTTTTAATCTTTTCTTGTGTATTTATTATGCAGATTCTGAGAAGAAGCTTCGCGCCGTCGCTTTCTACTCTCAAATCGGATTATTCCAAAATTCGCAAAGAAAATGGATTGCTCGCTTCCTCCTCGCTCGTTCTCGCGATCGTGCGTAACGTAGATTTGATTACATGTCTCACTCAGAAAAGACATAGATAGTAAAACCGTCAAAAGGCGCCGCGCTTCACACCCCTCAAAGTCAAGTCCTCGTGAATGAGATTTTACCGTCTAAATCTCTTGATCCTATACATGTTGATCCTTTGGAAGTAAGTGACGATGAAGTCCCTAATTCTCCTGATAGTGATTATGACTATGAAAGCGGCGAAGATCTCCCTAGTAAGGAAGTTGTCGATGAAGATCCGAATAGAAAAATTTCTCGATGAAAGTCCAAAGAATCAAGTAGAACAAAGGTGATGAAAACATTTCAAGAAAATCCATCAACATCGCGGATGTGAAGTCGATAAAGGCGCAGAAAAGTCTCACCACCCTCTGTATTTGATAATGTCGATGTAGAAAGTTAAATTCTCTTTGTAATTTGTTAGAATTCCTTTTTGTTTGAATGACTTAACTCTTTTGATTGAGTAATTTCCATATTTCTTTCTTCCTTTCTTAGTTAAGACCACCTTGCGAGCATGTTCGCCATTGAATTTTTTATTAAGTAAATCCATCCCAATCGTGGATTTGATTTTAATTCTTCTCATCATGACAAAGTCGCAGCCGCCTTTACATTTTCATGCAGAGGCCCATTGACCTTGTCTTATCATTTTTGTGTGGTCTTCCAAGTTAGACCTCCCTAATTAGAGGTCTTCCCCGCCACCTTTTCATTGCGACAAAATCAGGACGTCTTTACACTTGCATGTAAAGACCCATTGATCTTGCCTTATCATTTTCCAAGTATTTTTGCCTCTCAGATGTTTTAGTTGCGATAATATGACAGCCTAGATATCCTTGCGAATATAAAGCCCCATGACATTGCACAGCCGTGCGACGAAATCGCAGACGTCCGTACACTTTCGTGTAAAGACCCATTGATCTCGCCTTACCTCGCGTTAGTATTATTGCCTCTCGCAGATCATTGCACAAATATGACGAGCCTAAATTCTCTTGCGAAAACATAGCCTTATGACATTTGCGTCCTGCTTTGACACTCCCCTAATGGAGAGCGTCGCCCTTATCATCTCCCCGGTTGCCCCTTCAAGGAGGCGAAACATCGGCCATACAAGACTAGCTCCTCCCATCCGGTCTTAACAACAACTGTTGTTTTCGCAGCCTCTTATCCCTTATACCTATATGGTTTATGGTTACGAGACTGCACCCTAAGTGGAGTTTTCTTCAAGCGAGTGCAACATATGCCAAGACTTGCCAAGAATGGCCAGGGTAGGTTCATCCATCCCGGCACTCGGCTCAACCGTGTACCTCTTTGCCTTGAGCATACACTCGACTCCTTGGAAGAGACCCTGGCGCCCAACCAGGTATAACCTTATATATATAGTTGGGAATCCAAGGTACCTCTCCTGATAGGCTTTCATGGGCCCCAAATTTTCATGACTCAGGCTTCAGGAGCGGTGTAACCTTCCCCCGAGCCATGTCGAGAGATACCCCTTATATGACGCACTTTAGGTCTTACATTTGCCTCTTACGAAATGTTATTCGCGAACTAGGGTGTACGCCATAAAGGTTCGTCCCATTCATTCATTCTTTTATTCAATCATTCTTCATTATTTGCTATTTTGCTTGCGAGATATTCGCCGATTCATTCATTTAATCATTCATTATCTCTTGTTGTTTTGTTAAGCCATTAATGACTTTTTTGTTATTCTTGTCGCGAGATCTTCGCGGATTTTCTCTCGCATTTTATTGAATGTCGCAAATATTTTGCGAAGAAGTACTTCATCTTGATTCATTTTTCCTCTCCCATTTTTACGGGTAATATTTCTTTAGATATAACCTATTCCATGGTCTATCCAATTTTTGTCCCACATCTTTTCCTTCTCTGGGATCCATCAATCTATATGCCCCCGTACTAACTACCTCTTTGATGATATAAGGTCCATCCCATTTTCTCGCCAACTTGCCTCCACTTTCACGTTGATATATTGGGGTTTCTCGCAACACCAAGTCTCCCGGTTGGAACTCACGTATTTTTACACGCTTGTTATATTCTCTAGCCAGTCTTCGATAATTCTCCATGTGTCGCAATGCCTTTTCTCGTTTTTCTTCCAATTCATCCAACTTGATTAGAATGTTGCCTCGCGCTAAGATTTTTCTCCTGCACTTCTTTTTTGGTTGTCGGAATCACGACCTCTCGTTGGGAGTACTCGCTTCAACTCCGTAAGTTAAGCAAAAAGGGGACATTCCCGTGGCTTCTCTTCTAGTTGTATTATAGGCCCATACCGCATTGGGTACTTGTTCGCACCATCCCCTATTGTGTCCTTCCAACTTTTTCTTCAATATATCGGCAATTGTTTTGTTTGTTGCCTCCGCTTGGCCATTAGCTTGTGGATATAATGGAGTTGATTTTCCACATCTTATCCGAAATGCATTAAGCAAAGAACTCTATATTTTGCCCTTCAAACCGCTTCCCATTATCGTATACCAATTGTGCGTGGGATCCCAAATCTGCATATAATATTTTCAAATATGAAAGTAAAAACATCCTTATCGCGAATGTGCCGGACCGCTTTCACCTCGCCCATTTTGTGAAATAGTCCGTTGCGACAATTAAGTACCTTCTTTGTCCTGTTCCCGGTAAAAATGGTCCCACAATATCTAAACCCCATTTTCCAAAAGGCCACACACTTCTCGAAGAATTTAACGGTGCTCTGTGTGCATGTATCTTCTTCCCATGTCTTTGACAATCTTCGCAGCGTCCTGGATATTGCTCTCGCGTCCTCATGCATATATGGCCAATAATATCCTTGCGTCTTTGCCTTATATGCCAAAGATCTCCCGCCGCTATGATTTCCCATCCCCACTATGTAGCATCTTCAATATGGTTTCTCCTTCTTTCCTTGTTAGACATCGGGTGAAGGCCCCTCAAAAGATCGCCGATAAAGCACGCCATCTCGTAATTCATAATTTGTTGCCCGACTCTTTAACTTGTGTGCTTCCAATCTATTTCTTGGTACCTCTCCTTTCATTAAGTACGCATGAAGTTCTACTCTCCGCCTTCCTCGCTACATTGCATTTCATCTACCACCATCATTATATCCGCCTCTTGTCCTTCCTCTTTATTAATTGATGGCGCCAAAGATGCGCCTCGTATTTTGATATTCCTCGCAGTCTGGGTCTGTCATCATACTCGATATAAAGGCAAAAAGCGTCTCATGAGTCTATTATCTCTCCTTGATATGTGCCTCCATTTTATTTTCTAGATTTGTGCCGACAACACTTCTACAAGTTTCCTCGTATTTCGTAGGGATGGATCATTTGTAGCATACTTCTCTGTTATCTGACGAATTGCCAATTGTGAGTCACTGGTAATCCTCACATTCTCTAGTTTCATTTCTATTGCAAAACGTAGAGCATGTATTATAGCTTCGTACTCCGTTTCATTATTGGTAGACTCAAATTCCAATCTAAAAGCAAAAGCTAACTTATTGCCTTCTGGCGAAATCACAACAATTCCCACTCCTTTACCTTCTCCATTTGATGATCCATCCACTAATATTTCCCACCGGTCTGGCTCAGTTAACAAGTCTTTTGGATCTCCATGCTCTTCTTCTACATCCATCATTTCATCCACTGCTTCATCTTCCTCCAAAGGAAATTTCGCGTAAAGTCCACGACAACCTGTGACTTGGTTGAAGATAATATTTCATATTTGAGTTTGCAATGGCTTATTTGAGCATTCCATCTTTCGACTCTTCCTGATCTTTTTGAATTTTTCATTACTGACTCGATTGGTACCTTTGTTACCACTCTAACAGTATGTGCCTGAAAATATATGCGAAGTTTAAACGACGCATAGACTAACGCCAGATTAGTTTTTCAATCTTCGAATAATTTCTTTCTCGCAAAGATTAAAAGTTTTGCCGATATAATAGATTGGTTTTTCTACTCCTCACACCGTTCAGCAGAAAAACCGCACTTAAGGCATGCGATTTTGTCGCGAGGTATATTAATAATTCCTCTCCTGTGTTCTCGCTTTTCCCGCATAATGGATATATCCATTAAATGCTCTTTTGATCCCTTGTAAAGCCTTTTCACATTCGTCCGTCCACTTAAATTTCGATCCTTTTTTCGCCTAAAAAGTGTTTACACTTATCGATGACCGCGAGATGAACCTTCCTAGTGATGCTAGCAACCCATTCAGCCTTTTGAACATCCTTTACCGTCGCAGTGTCGGATATCGCGAATCGCTTTTACTTTCTCGGGTCAACATGTATTCCTTCCTTTGATATAATGTAACCCAAGAACTTCCCTGACGCAACTCCGAAGGTACATTTTTCTGGATTGACTTTGATGTTGAAACGCCTCATTTGTTCAAAAATTTCTTTCAAGTCTCGCACGTGATCTTCTCGCCTTTTTACTTTTACTAGCATGTCATCTACGTATACCTCTAGTGTTTTATGTATCCATTCTCGCGAATACATTTTCTACCATCCTTTGATACGTTGCTCCAAAGATTTCGCAAAACCAAACGGCATTTTAGTATAGCAAAGATAATCCTCTTGGAGCGAAGAAAGCAAAGTGTGCTCTTGGTCTTCCTCGGCGAGAGGAATTTGATTGTAACCTTTGTATCCGTCCCGATACTCTTTCATTCCCATTCCGATTCGATTCACCAATGGAATGTCCGTAATGGAAAACTCGTCTTTAGGGCAAGCTTTATTTAGATCAAGAAATCAATGCAAATCCTTATTCCCTTGTTCTTCTTTGGAACTATAACCATATTCGCTATCCATTCAGATATTTTGCTTGTCTAATAATTCCCGCATCCAAAGATCTTCTCGCAGCTTCTTCTTCTATCTCGAGGGTGATATGTTGTTGCTATCTTTCTAATTCTTTGTTTGAATGGCTTCACATTTTTATCAATTTCCAACTTGTGACAAAGCACGATGGATCTATACCAGGCACTTCATCCATATCCCACGCGAAGATATCTTTATAATCCCGCAATAGATCGGCGCTTCTTTTCTCTTCTTCCGCTCCCATGTTAGTTCCAATCTTTAGCATCTTGGGTTTTTCCTTAGTTCCAATATTCACTTCTTTGGTTTGCTCGCCGCGACGTAATCGGCCTTCGGTTCTCCCATAGGGGTCGGTCCTTTCTTCTTTTTCGCAGATCATTTTCTTCTCCCGAGATCTCGCTAGGTATGCCTTTTCCTTCCTCCGCTCCGATCATGTAAACTCGAACTCTTCTTCTTTCTTAGCCGCCCTCGCCATCTTTTTGCGATACTTTGATATATTCTTTCGCTTGTTCACTTGTTCTTCGCAACACTTTACTTCATTTTGATAATATATTCTTCCTTTAGCAGTATCCCCTTTGATCTCGCCGATTCCGGTTGGTGTAGGAAATTTGATACATTGATGAAGCGCCGACGCCACCAACTTTTATTGCATGTACCCATGGTCTTCCTAGTAATATGTTATACGGTGATTCCATATCCACTACACTCAACGTCACCTGTGTTTCGATTCCTCCTAACGGGACACGTATTTCTATCTCCCCTTTAACTTTTGTTATGGATTTACCAAAACCTTGAATATTGTATGCCGCGAAAATCATATCTTCGTCTTTATATCCCATCTTTTTGTAAGCGTGATAAAACATGATGTTCACTGACTCACCGTATCAATTAAAACTCCATTCACTACCTATGTTTTCACCGTGTTCTCTAATTCCTCTCCTTACTTATACGCGTTTATTGCGATCACCAAAGAGATGCGTGATCCAAATTTTCTTTGGATATTTCCCCGCCGTAAAAAGTTATCTCTTGCTTTTCCCAATCCTTCAAAGGTGATGTTATTTCTCTATCCGTAATCTTCTTTCCTTCAAAATCTCGTTTGTGTATTCTTCCTCCGATATTTTCATGAAATTCGCTAATCATTACTCTTGTGTCTCCATGCCGCATGCCATATCTTTTTCATCCGATTTAAGATTTTCCTTTCTCATTTTCCCGATTCAAACAACTTTAATTGCAATTTTCTCTCTTTTACCAATGATCTCCCTGCTTTCTAGCGCATATGTAGTTGCGGGATTTCCCACACTACACCCCTTACTCAATTTTGCTTAATTAATCCATTGAAAGATGTAAGATCAAGAATATTTATTAATTGAGTCCATGAAAGGTTTACACAGGAAAATAGAATTACACTTAGAAATTAAAACACTCTTAAACTTTCTCTCTCCTATTGACTTGCTTAACAATTCCAAAGAGATCTCTCCTTTAATGCACTCATTTAGCCCTTTTATATAGGGTAATACATAGTGGATGACAGCTAAGCTACCCTTTATTTTCGGGAATGTCTCGCGAAGTGTTGCAAATGCAGAAATATTCATTCTCGCGACACTTCTTAGCCTTCGCCAGATTTCATGTCTTCCAATTGTTTTGCTCAAAGATCGTTATTCATCGCGTCGTTTATTTTAGCTCCCTGCGACTCCCTCGCGACACCGTCGTTTATTAATCTCGCAAACCTTGTACGTTGCGATATTATGATCCTACATCTAGACACCTCTCTACACACACAACACTTGTGTTTTTGCTTGCTTTTCTAAGATTTTTCTTTTTAATTACTTGTGTGAATTTGAAAATTCTTCTTTTAATTATTATTATTTGTGTGAATTTCAAAAACATGAGTAGCTAATTTTCTTATTGATTGAGGATGAATTCCTAGTTCTTAACATGATTTGAGTTTTTGTTTTCAATTCTATCTTGAGATTTTTCACATGATTATCGATTGTTTTTACTAATATGAGTGATCTTAAAGACATTCATGATTGATTGATAGATTGTTTGGAGTGCACGCTAAATTGATTTGTTAATTGATCTATATCTAGTATAAGTTAGGGAATACGTAATCGTTCTCGACACTTTACACAAGTAGAAAACACAAGACCTTGCGGAGGGATTCCGTGGAGCAATTGTGTGTAGAAACAACGCTAGAAAGTGAACCAAGCGAACCGAGTTTAACTACTAGTACTAAACCTAAATTCATAAATCTTAATGCATTCTCGGGAATTACATCTTGTAAGCGGACCTCAAGGTGGTTCTTTTGAATAGAATCTCGATAACTAAGCGGACCTGTTACTCGGTGAAATTAGGGATTTTGGGGCTAGCTAAGCGGACTGCTATCCTACCGTTGGTGATAATCTGTGACTAATAACAAGTAGAAAAGAACATAACTTTAATCATTGTTTCGTAACGAAGAAGGATTCCTTGATCTTGTCTCTCTTATTGCTTTCATCTTTCAACTTTCAACTTTCGATTTTAATTGTTTTGTTTATTTTCTTTTGTTTTTTTTACACCCCCCTTTCGTGACAACTTTTACAACTAAGATCTTTTGCTCCTCGTGGGAACGAACTTGACTTCCATTATATTATTTTTAATTGAGTGGAAACATTGATTAATTTGATTGCACCTACGACACGCATCAAATTTTGGCGCCGCTACTTAGGGGAGGAACAGGCGATTTTTAGTTGTTTTATTTTTCTTTTTGCTTTATTCTTGCTTTGTTAGATTCTATACCGTATCTAACTTAGTTTGTGAGAATCTTGTTTCAGGTGTTATACCTTTGGTGAATGCTTAAAGGGGGTAGACCGAGTCCAATACGTCTTCGATCCGGCACTCAACTAAAGGATTTCATTCGTGCGGTTAACACTCCACTTCCTCCTTCTTCATCAAGTGATTCGGACAAAGAGGAAGAAACAATGGCTGATCGTACACTAAAGGACCTAGCTTCTCACAAGCTTGATACACAACAATGGTGTATCCAAACTAATTCAACCTTCGAGATCAAGCCGGGGTTGATTAGAGAGTTACCAAAGTTCCATGGCATGGTGAATGAGGACCCAAACAAACATCTTATGGACTTCTATGCCATAGTTATGGCTATGCTTTCACCGGAGACTAATGCGGATGGAGCATTGTTGAAAGCTTTCCGTTTTCTTTGGCGGGTAATGCTAAGGAATGGTTATATTATTTGCCTTCCTAAGTATCACAACATGGAATGGGATGAAGAAACTTTTCCTCGAGAGATATTTTCCCGCATCCAAAGCTACTCAAATTCGCAAGGAGATTTGTGGATTGAAACAACAAGTGGGAGAATCATTGTATGAATGTTGGGAGCGATATAAGAGGTTGGTGGCAAGATGTCCACACCATCAATTTAGTGACGTTATGATACTCCAATACTTCTATGAAGCTCTCCACTCAAGTGATAGGTCTCTTCTTGACGCCGCGGGTGGTGGTGCACTAATGAACAAGACTTTGACCGAAACTAGAGAGTTGATTGAAAGTATGGCGGCAAACTCGCAACAATTCTACACAAGGGATGAACCAATGGTTAGGCGAGTGCATGAAGTTAGTGATTCTTCATCACATCTTGATCAAAGAATAAGTAACATGGAGATTATGATGCAAAGGATGGCCATGTAATTATTCCGGAAAATGAGACCGAACAAGTGAATGCTTTATATCCGAATCAAAGGCCAAGGTACGATCCATACTCCAATACCTACAATCCCGGGTGGAAGGATCATCCTAACTTTAGTTATGCAAACAAGCAAGCGGCGGCTCCTAATCCATATGCACAACAAGGTGGTTTCCAACAATCACATTTCCAACCTCAACAACAATTTCAACCACAACAAGTCAAGGAGCGTGATTCTTTAAATGATGACAAGCTCAATGCACTAATGCAAGGTATGCAAGGTCTTACTTCTATGTTCCAACAAAGCCAACAAAGCCAACAAAAGACCGATTCGGCCATCAAGGACTTACAAACTCAAATGGGACAATTGGCGACCGATGTGAATTTATTGAAATCTCAAGCATCCACAAAACTTCCTTCACAACCATTTGTGAATCCAAGAGAGAATGTTAATGCGGTTACTTTAAGAAGTGGAAGACAAGTGGAGGGTCCAAGTCATCATGAGGAAGTTAGTGAAGAGGTAATCAATGACAAGGAGGAAACCGCACCAAAGGAGAATTCAACATCAACCGATCAATCCAAGGAACCGGTTTCTACTTTCACTACTCCACCTCCTTTTCCTAGTCGTTTTGCTAAATCCAAGAAAGAAGCTCAAGACAAGGCACTTATGGATATCTTCAAGAAGATTGAAATCAACATCCCATTCATTGAGGCCATTAAGACAATTCCAAGGTATGCCAAGTTCATGAAGGAATTATGCATCAAGAAGGATAGGTTGCTTGATAATGAAATTACTAAAGTTGGCGAGAGTGCGTCGGCTATGCTATTGAAGAAGATGCCTACAAAGTGCACGGATCCCGGTGGTTTCACGGTGCCAATTACTATTGGTAAGCAAAGGTTTGAACATGCTTTACTTGACTTGGGGGCTTCCATTAGTGTGATGTCGGCCGAAATATATGACTCCTTGAATCTAGGACCTTTGAAAGAGACGAGTTATTATCCAATTGGCAAACAAGTCGAACATATATCCAAAGGGACTTGTAGAAGATGTGCTAGTGCAAGTAAATGAGCTTATTTTTCCGGTGGACTTCTTCGTGGTGGATATGGACAACAATGAGAACCGAGCATCTACTTCTTTACTTCTTGGGAGGCCATTCATGAAGACCGCAAAGACGAAGATTGATGTTGATAAGGGTACACTCACTATGGAATTTGACAAGGAGATAATACACTTTAACATATTTGAAGCCATGCGCTACCAAAGTGATGTGCATTCCGTTTACTCCATTGATGTGGTTGATTCATTAGCGCAACAAATGGTGGAATTGAACCAAGAGGATGAACTTGATGTGGTGTTGCAAAAGAGCATTGAATTGGATGTCCATGGCTTGTCTAACTTGGATGTTGAAATCTCCAAGGAATTGGTGGAGATATGTGGGGCTTTGGCGACATTGCAAGAAGCTAAAAAGGGTGATGTTTCATATATTTCTTTACCCATGAATGATGAAATACTTGTACCATCTATTGTGAAGGCGCCCAAGCTAGAATTGAAGCCACTTCCGGACCATTTGAAATATGCTTTCTTGGGGGATGGAGATGAGCTTCCGGTGATTATTTCTAAGAACCTCACACCGGTACAAGAAGACCGTTTGCTTAGAGTCTTGAAAGAGCACAAAACGGCTATTGGGTGGACAATTGCGGACATCAAAGGCATTAGTCCATCCATGTGCATGCATAGGATTCTAATGGAAGAGAACGTGAAGCCGGTACGTGATGCTCAACGTCGGCTAAATCCTCCCATGATGGAGGTTGTGAAAAAAGAGATACTCAAATTGCTAAGTGTGGGGTAATCTACCCAATTTCCGATAGCAAGTGGGTAAGTCCGGTACAAGTGGTGCCAAAGAAATCCGGAGTCACGGTTGTTCGAAATCAAGACGATGAACTTGTTCCTACAAGAGTTCAAACCGGTTGGAGAGTGTGTATTGACTATAGAAAGCTTAATTCCGCAACCCGCAAGGATCACTTTCCTTTACCTTTCATTGATCAAATGTTGGAGCGGTTAGCGGGCATTCTTATTATTGCTTTTTGGATGGTTATTCGGGATACAATCAAATTGTTATTGGACGGAGGACCAAGAGAAGACCACTTTCACTTGTCCGTTTGGAACGTTTGCATATAGACGGATGCCGTTTGGCCTTTGCAATGCGCCGGCTACTTTTCAAAGATGCATGGTGAGTATATTCTCGGATTATGTGGAGCGCATCATCGAGGTATTTATGGATGACTTTAGTGTTTATGGCAATTCTTTTGATGGTTGTTTAAATAACCTTGAACTAATTCTTAAACGATGCATAGACACAAACCTTGTCCTTAATTGGGAGAAATGTCACTTTATGGTAAACCACGGCATAGTACTTGGTCACATTGTGTCCTCTCGAGGGATCGAAGTGGACAAGTCAAAGATAGATTTAATAAGAAACTTACAATATCCCACTTCGGTGAGGGAGATTCGTTCTTTTCTTGGTCATGCGAGGTTTCTATAGGCGGTTTATCAAGGATTTCTCCAAAATCTCCATGCCGATGTGCAAGTTATTACAAAAGGAGGTACTTTTCGACTTCAACAAGGAATGCAAGGATGCTTTTGACAAATTAAAGGATATGTTGACAAGTGCGCCGATTATCAAATCACCGGATTGGAATCTTCCATTTGAATTAATGTGTGATGCTAGTGATTATGCGGTTGGAGCCGTTTTGGGTCAAAGGGTGGACAAGTTGTCCCATGTTATCTATTATGCATCTAGGACCCTTAATGATGCACAAATCAATTATTCTACCACGGAAAAGGAGTTATTGGCTATAGTTTTGCGTTGGAAAAATTTCGATCATACTTGGTGGGTACAAAGGTTATTGTGTATTCCGATCATGCCGCACTAAGACACTTAATAAAGAAGAAAGAAGCTAAGCCAAGATTAATTCGGTGGATCCTATTGTTACAAGAGTTCGACATAGAAATTCGTGATAAGAGGGGTGTGGAGAATACCGCTGCGGATCATCTTAGTAGACTTGTGATGTCTCAAGAGGAACTTCCATTACATGACCGCTTTCTGGACGAACAACTTTTCTCCATGGACGAATCAACACCTTGGTATGCGGATATAGTGAATTACTTGGTGACAAGGAAAGTACCTAGTACAATGTCTAATTTCCAAAAGATGAAACTTAAGAAGGTCGCTAAGCAATATGTGTGGGATGAACCATACTTATGGAAATATGGCGTTGATCAAATAATGCGAAGGTGCGTGCCTAATTCCGAATTTCAATCCATTCTCTCCTTTTGCCACACTTTTGCATGTGGTGGCCACTTTGGTTCGAAACGTACCGCTCTCAAAGTCCTCGAGAGTGGATTTTATTGGCCCACCTTGTTTGAAGATTCATATGTTTTTTGTAAATCGTGTGATAGATGTCAACGAACGGGCAATCTAGGTGCTCGAAATCAAATGCCACTCACGCCAATTCTCGCCGTTGAGATTTTTGATGTGTGGGGTATTGATTTTATGGGCCCTTTTGTCAATTCGAATGGGAATTTTTATATACTTCTTGCCGTTGATTATGTTTCGAAATGGGTGGAAGCTAGAGCCACCAAAACTAATGACTCTCAAGTTGTTTGTGATTTTGTAAGGGAAAACATTTTCAATAGGCATGGAACACCAAGAGTGGTGATAAGCGATGGAGGCTCACATTTCAAGAAGGCTTTCCACGCTCTCCTCAAGAAGTACAACATAACACACAAGATTGGTACGCCTTATCATCCACAAACTAGTGGACAAGCGGAAATTTCGAATCGTGAGATCAAGTCCATTCTTGAGAAAACGGTGAATACCACGAGGAAAGATTGGAGCTTTAAGCTCAATGATGCACTTTGGGCGTATAGAACGGCGTATAAGACACCGATTGGTATGTCTCCATATAGGTTGGTTTATGGGAAGGCTTGTCATCTTCCGGTTGAACTTGAACATAAGGCTTATTGGGCGATAAAGAAATTCAACATGGAGTATGATAAAGCGGGGAAACAAAGGAAGTTACAACTACATGAGCTAGAGGAGATACGTAATGATGCTTACGAGAGTGCCCGGATTTACAAGGAAAAGACTAAGCTTTTTCATGACAAGTTGATTTCGCGGAAAAGTTTTGTTGTGGGGCAAAAAGTTCTTTTATTTAATACTCGTTTACGTTTATTTCCGGAAAGCTTAAGTCCCGTTGGGTGGGACCATTTGTTGTTACTAATGTTTATGCTCATGGTGCAGTTGATATTGTTAGCGAAAAAACAGGACAACATTTGAAAGTCAACGGCCATAGGTTAAAGCCATATTATGAAAACTTTCCAACGGAGCATGTGGACGTGATTGGACTTCAAGATGCACTCCTCCGGAGGAGTAATGTGCCGCAAGAGCTAAGTCGGGCCGTCGACTTTAAAACAAGCGCTTAATGGGAGGCAACCCATCGGTTTTGTATTTCTTATCCTTTTGCTTTTATTATTTCTTTTTCTTGTTTCTTATCATGTTAAAATTTCCCACCTTGACTTTACTAGGAGGATTCAATTACATTGAGGACAATGTAAGGTTTAAGTGTGGGGGAGTGGTTAAGCATGTTTTTAAAACAAAAATTACAAAAAAATTAAAAAATTTTGAAAAAAAAAAAAAAGAGTTTTACTTTAAAAACTTCAACTTTTAAAGATTTTAGAGTCACTAGCATACTTCTAGGTATGTTTACATAGAGATTTTGACCGACATAATTGAACTTGGAAATGTTAGAGAACTACATTCGGATTTCTTGTTTGTTAGAGTGTTAAATAATGGATTTAATCATGCCGGTGATGCGAATTTGGTGCAGGGAGAAGTGCGTTATTAGAGTTGCTGATCAATCATTAGTGGAGACTACCCGTATTCATATCATGAGAGGCACCGAACAGAAATCTTCCATATACTAAAGAGCTTTCTTTTGAGTGTGTGTCACCGTAAGTCAATTCCGGGTAGAATGGTGAGCTACCCAACCTCCCACCAATAGAAGCACTACTCTTTGATCTCTTGAGTGCTAATTTTGTCAATCATGAGGGTGACGTCCATGGATGAAAGCTTCCTTCTTGTAGTTCGATTTGCAGTTAGCACCATTCTCTCTCGCGACAACAACGGATCCATAGAAACACTCTCATCATCAACAAGGAGCGACATCAAAATCTATAAGGAAAGTTGGAAAAGTTTAAGGTTTACAAGCAATGGAATAAGAAAAAGAGCAAATTTCAAACTCAAGTAAAGCAACATACAAATGAGCGGATTTTACATATATGTTGAAGACTTACACTACAATGAGGTAATTTTATATTCAAGTATGAAGACTTATTCATGAAAGCGAAGAAAATTAAAAGGTGAGAATTTTTGAAGTTTATGATTTCAAGACGATACAAGTTGTGAAGAATCAAGCGGTAAAATACTTCTCCCACGGCCATGGTTTATTTTTGTATTTAATTTCTCTTGTTCAAAAAAAAAAAAAAAAAAAAAAAAAAAAAAAAAAAAGAAGATGAAAAGAAAAAAAAAAAAGAGAGAGAAAAAAGAGAAAAAAAAACAAGAGAAATATTTGTTTTGTTAATAAGCCGTGGGAAAGGAAAATTTATAAGGAAGTTTCAAGCGACAAGGATTTTAAGGTACAAGAGTTATAAATTGTTAAGGATTTATGAAATTCAAGGGTTTATCATCAATAGTTGAAACCGAAGACGAAGACCAAGAAGATAAAGACGAGGAGCGGAAGACGTTTCTATTGGATGCCGTAAGAGTGGTGTTATCATAATTGGCGATCGGATGTGAAGGTGAGTAAGTAATCTCATCCTCGATAATAATGGTTGATTTCCTTTCGTAGAGATCGTTAGAAAAATGGTTTTTCAAAATATTAAAAGATGTGGGTTTTTCAAAATTTCGGAAGTTATCCTTCCCACCATTCAACGTGTTGCAGGAATTCTCTCTTCATTCCTACCTGCACACATGTGAGAACCATAAAAAGCCGTTTTTTTTTTGAGTGCAATTATCATAAAATCCTATTTGGTAAGGCAGAAGTCGAGGCGAAATGCTTATTGATCGTTTCTCAAACACGCATTCTCTCATTATGGTGTGGTTATTTCTCACTCAACATTTAAGAATGAGAATATGTTCTTTAGTATTTCTAACTTCTTATTACTAGCATGCAGAAACTCTATGTCCTCATAACTCTTTGGATGATTGGGACGCTTGAACGCTTTGAAGTTGTGAGTTTTTAGTTTGATTTGCTCGAGGACTAGCAAAGTCTAAGTGTGGGGGAATTTGATAGGGTGTAGAATACATCCTATTTATTATCTATTGTTTATGCTTTCTTTGCTATTTTTCGTGTGAATTATGTACTTCACGCGTGTTTTTGAGTTATTAGGTACTCTGGAGTCGCACGGAGGAAAAGAAGCGGAAATCATCCCAATTGGAGCAAAAAGGCGAAGCTATCGACGAAAGAACGAGGCCATTCCGGGTCCGTATGAGAAGGTTGTAAGCAAAGTCAACAATTAAGCTTGTCAGTTCCCAAGGACTGACAATACAAAGAGATTTATTGGTGGCCCTTATCCTAATCTTGGGGTGTCTTAAGTATCATGATACCCCTTATCCATTTCACTTGAGTAGTTATATCCTTTTACATCTCTTACAACAAAACCAATATTTCGTAGAAGTTCTTATTGTCACCCGAAATCGAGAGAAAATGTGAGGCACCCGAGAGGCGCTAGAAGTAGAGGTGATGTGATCCTGAGATCGAGAACGAGAGATTCAGGGAAGATCGAGATGGAAATCACTGTTGTTGTTCAACACAGACTTTATGAGAGGTGATTGGTGCTGCTGTTGAATCCAGAAATGGATCTGGGAATTGCTAAATCGATGAGCTCTGGATTTGTCTTGAAGAACTGATGGGCACGAGAAGAGCAAGAGCAAATGGTAGAGGAATTGAAGGAACTGGGTTCTGTTAAAATGGGTTCGAATCTGGGAAGAAGGAGAAAGAGCTGCTGCAAATTTGGGGTTGAAATTTCAGTGATTGAGGTGTTAAAGGCGTTGTTGAAGCTCGGTGAAAAGGGAGTCTCGTGATTGGAGATACTGTCGAGTGGAATTGCAAGAAGCTGCAAGTTAGTTGAATGGGTCAGTGGCAATGGGGTTGTTATTGTTGAGCAGTGAAGAAGAACCTGATGCAATTGGGAGCTAGGGTTTCAATAATTGAAAGAATGAAGTTGTTTCTGTCAATTTGATGAGTCTGTGATGGAGATGGGCTATGAGAAGAAGGTTGGTTGATGTAGTTTGTGTTGGATCCAGTTAAGATGAATATGATGGTACTTGGTATTTGTTCTTGGGGATTGCTAAGGATTGTCAGCTGTGATTAAATGGGTACCGAGCTAGTGGGACTTGAGCTAGTGGAACTGTTGCACGGAAGGTGGTGATGTATGATTTTGTTTTGCCAAGAGCTGCAGTTGCGGTGGGATTTGTGGAGGTGGTATTGAGATTCGATTGATGGTTTGGTTCAAATCTGGAACTAGGAATGTGTTTGCTCGAACTGAGTGATTGTTGTTAGATGAATGTTTAGGTTTGCAGTTCAGGTGAGCTTGTAAGTGTCACAGGAAATATCAGCTGGAGTTGTTGGAAGCAACTGATGAAGCTGAATTACAGAGCTGCAGGGCTGTATGGCTTGCTGTGAAGTTGCAGTGTGATGTTGCAGGGAGGACTGGAGCTGATGGCTGTTGAAGTTGAGGCAAGCTGGTTCAGCTGGATTCAGGTGCACAAGGAGAATGGTTGGAATATGTGGAGCTGAGAAGCTGCAGGAGATGGCAAGGATTGCAATGGCTCAATTTGCAGTTGCAGGTGACCTTGAGCTGAAAAGGAATGTGATCTGGCAATGGCTTGATGACCAGGGATTGAGGTTGCCTGAGATGACTTGCACTGGCAGAGCTGGCAGATGGAGTGAAGAATTGGAATGGTTGGAGCTGTACACTGATGGTGCAGTTTGCTGGGCTAGTGGCTGGCATTTGTGTTTGTTTTGTGCTGCAAATGGATTGAGACAGAGCTATAATTGGTGGAGTTGCTGAGACGAATGCTAGGAACTGAGCAGGGTCTTAATTGGTGTCAAGTTGCAGGTGTTGATCGGTGGTTTGAAGCTACAGCATCGGAGATACAGGGAAGCAGTTATGGTTCAGGGAGGAGGAATTGAAATAGTGATGCTTTGGTAGCCAGGGCCATGATGGCTGGCAGTGAAGTAATGAAGCACAATGATGGTGCTGCAACAAGTTTGGCCTGTGCAAAGTGGCCTGGCTAGGACCAGTCAGCCGACTCAAAGAACTCGACTCGGTTCGACTCGCGGATTTAGACTTTGACCCGGTCAACAGTTAACGACCGTTAGTCAACCGTTATATACAACAGAATTTAAACGGAATATTCCATGGACGGCGACGACTTTCAGGCGACCGGCGGCAACAATTCCGGCCACAATCCCAGTTTTTCCGGCGAGCAAAAATTCCAGAATTTTCTATGGACTTCTCTCATGGGTGTGAAGACTTGGGCTAGGAATTGGATGGAGAATTGGACTCAAATTTGGAAAGAGAAGGTGGAAGAGTTGAGAAAAGCTTGGATTTGGAAATTGAGTTGCAAAAGAAAAAGGATTCTACTCCTTAGAAGATTTGGAGAATATTGAAGCTTATAAAGAGAAGTTTTCTACAACTTCTAGACACCTCTCTACACACACAACACTTGTGTTTTTGCTTGCTTTTCTAAGATTTTTCTTTTTAATTACTTGTGTGAATTTGAAAATTCTTCTTTTAATTATTATTATTTGTGTGAATTCAAAAACATGAGTAGCTAATTTTCTTATTGATTGAGGATGAATTCCTAGTTCTTAACATGATTTGAGTTTTTGTTTTCAATTCTATCTTGAGATTTTTCACATGATTATCGATTGTTTTTACTAATAGGAGTGATCTTAAAGACATTCATGATTGATTGATAGATTGTTTGGAGTGCACGCTAAATTGATTTGTTAATTGATCTATATCTAGTATAAGTTAGGGAATACGTAATCGTTCTCGACACTTTACACAAGTAGAAAACACAAGACCTTGCGGAGGGATTCCGTGGAGCAATTGTGTGTAGAAACAACGCTAGAAAGTGAACCAAGCGAACCGAGTTTAACTACTAGTACTAAACCTAAATTCATAAATCTTAATGCATTCTGGGAATTACATCTTGTAAGCGGACCTCAAGGTGGTTCTTTTGAATAGAATCGATAACTAAGCGGACTGTTACTCGGTGAAATTAGGGATTTTGGGGCTAGCTAAGCGGACTGCTATCCTACGGTTGGTGATAATCTGTGACTAATAACAAGTAGAAAAGAACATAACTTTAATCATTGTTTCGTAACGAAGAAGGATTCCTTGATCTTGTCTCTCTTATTGCTTTCATCTTTCAACTTTCAACTTTCGATTTTAATTGTTTTGTTTATTTTCTTTTGTTTTTTTTACACCCCCCTTTCGTGACAACTTTTACAACTAAGATCTTTTGCTCCTCGTGGGAACGAACTTGACTTCCATTATATTATTTTTAATTGAGTGGAAACATTGATTAATTTGATTGCACCTACGACACGCATCAGTAGCAGAATTAAAAATTACAATAACGAAAACTACAAACAAAAACGAAAACTACAAACAAAAACGAAAACTACAAATGTAAAACGCTATTTCTAATGTCGCTCATCTCTATCTCGCTCATCTTTATCTCTAGCTACCCCATTGTTATTCTCAGCAGCCAAAAATTCAGAGAGTTCTGGGGATAAACCTGCAGATAGACCTTCCGACAAGATAGTTTGTAAATTTACAAATGGCGATAGACCTGATAGACCTGGCTGAACAAAATAAGGCGGTTGGTAAACACTTTGTGCACTCGGTCTAACACTCTGTGTACTCGGTCCTCCAAGCATATAAGAGGTTTGTGGTTGTGGTGGTCCTTGTGTGTAGCATTCACTTTGGTCGTATGGCACATTTAGGTTGTATGCCACATTTTGGTTGTAGGGCGAGAATGAAGATGAAATGCGCCTAGGTTCAATCCGATATGCCTAAGGTTGAGATACATGCACAATTTGTGGTGAAGAATGAGGGATGTGTTGTGTCTCTCGCACCATTGTTTTTTCACTTTCGTGCATTGTTGATTTGTTGTTTTCTAGGCTTTCGTGCCATGATGATCTGTTGGAATCGGAAGAATATGACTGCCTCCCATAATCATTTGCAGTTGGCGGTGGAGTTAGAGTCATTCTATACATTGTATTTGTATGCCATTTCCGCACTTGTTCCAAGTGCGTCGCCTGTAATTGTCTTGTAAGCCAGTGCAGATCGTTGAGTTGATTTCACATTTCATCCTCACTTGCAGTAACATTGAAGTAAGGATAATCACGTTCCATATCCATACCTTTGGAAACAATGGGGATCGTGGTTAGCTCACCTTCTGAAGTAATACTTTGCATCTCCCAACGAATTTCGGGCATATTTGACGAGGAAGATGAAGAACTTGCACCCGTCCTGGGATAAGACACAAAGCTTGGCTCTTCTGGAGGTGGTTGGCTAGGAATGATATTTGGATTATGGTACATATTTGATAACCCTGGGAAATCAACCCCATAGACGTGCATACTCTGTGTCCCAATCACAGTTTCGAATTGAGTTGTACCAGCTTTGGTACTGCGCATCACTGAAAACCTCCCTTGTATTTAGTTCATAACTCTCCCAGTTAGTTACTCTCAACTCATCAAAATCTGATGCAGAGGTTTCCATCTGTGGTGGCGGGTTAATTGCAATTACAAGTATTCCTCGTAGTTGGTACTGCAGTCTTTCTCCCAGATACCAAACCCCTCTTCTTGATTCCTGACTGTAAAAAACAACTCTACGAGAAGAATAATCAAGAATACGTAATCCAAGCGCTTCATTATACTAAGGATAACGAACGTAAGGGCGAAAAACTACGTTGTTGTGGTTCCGAGTCATCTATTGTACTCTCTGCAGAAAACTGCAACCATAGAAGTCCGACCCAGTGTTCTTCTGCATGTTTCTCCTCGTATACATGTCAAACATTGGAAATCTATATGTCCCGTCTTTTAAGATTGTTTTACCAAGACGGAAGTAGATATACTATCAATACTGCAAATTACTCCATAATTTTAGTAAATAATCCACATTTGTTCATAAATTTAAAAATAATAATTTTGATATTTACCTCTATGATGCTCCAAAAACCATTGATGTTTTTATCGCCCGTGGACGCTTTATCCAGCGCTAAGTACAATTCTCCTAAAATTGCAGACCCCCAGTCATAATCTCGTACTTTGTCGAGATCTTCTAATGCTTCAAACCAACCGACATGAGCAACAGAAGTTGAGTTTGGAAAGAAGACCTGAACCAGTACCCATAAGATAAACAATCTTTCGAGTTCATCATAGTCATCTACATCTTCTGGGTTTTTGGGTTTCATTAGGAAACTCTTCAAGGACGAACATCTAACCCCATTTCCTTTGAGACTTTTATCAATAGAGATATCTGATTCCATAAACGAGGAACAACGCGACTCCCATTTACTATTTAAGATCCATTCGCTTTGGTCGAATGGTGGCGGGTCTCCACTTCCACTTGGGATCCCACAAATGAAATACAAATCAAGGGGAGTAATTCCTATTACAAATATAATATCAACTATGATTAATTCTTTCGATTATTTAATTATTTAAAAATTTTAAGTTAAGTTAACTTAAAGAAACTTACCAAGTTCGAAATCCAGAAAATGAAATGTGTGTGTCGTCTTCCA
Organism: Papaver armeniacum; assembly: GCA_023531295.1. Taxonomy (NCBI): domain Eukaryota; kingdom Viridiplantae; phylum Streptophyta; class Magnoliopsida; order Ranunculales; family Papaveraceae; genus Papaver; species Papaver armeniacum. The sequence continues at coordinate 283,824 of JAJJWW010006975.1, read as the reverse complement.
CCACCTTTCTACCACTGTTTTTGGAATTTTTTTGTTATGTAATCTAGGCTCTATTTTATTAAGCGCACGCCAAGGATATCTGTCAACCCTTGCTCGGACGGCTGGCGGCAAACAAAGATAAACAACATTTAGTTCTGAAAATCCACCTCTCGTGATATGATATTCCTCAGATCGTTCATTATGCCCCGACACATTACCTGGAACTAATAATGGAGCAGCAACTGCGATTGGATTATTAAACTGTTCTTCTCGATTTTGAGAAAAATCTACATTTGTGTGAGGTAACGGTAACGATTCACCTTTTCGATCCCTTTTATTCTTTATACTTTTTATCGCTCTTCTCGCTAAATGCATATCGTAATCGAAATATTTGAATTTAGAAGAGTTTTAGAAGAAGGAAATGGAAGTGGTGTGAAATGGTGTGACTGAAAATAAAATGAGTAGAAGGAATTTATAGGTAAGGTAGCCGACCGTTGGAGACTTCATTCCTAACGCCAGCGACAGCATTCCCAATTTTGGCGTCAGCGTCCCTGTCGCCCAAGTCATTGGCCCGAACGCCCAAGTCCGTGCTATTTTTGCGTGTCTGTTCACCAAGTGCCCAGTGCTTTCCCATAGTGGAAAACCAAGTTTGGCCATCCACCTGGCTGAACAAAATTTTGTTTTTGGCCATTGCCATAGGAATTGCTCTTATGTGCTACATTTTGTTGTCGTTTGAGTTGTTCTACAAAAAGAGAATTGCACGTAACTAGTCCAGTCCAGATACATGACTAGTTTTTATTTATTTTTTAACTGTTTGTTCAACTAATTTTTTTTTTTAAAGAAAAAAAAAAATAAATAATTGTTCAACTAAATATTGTCCTAGATATTCATCTTTTTTGGTTTGTAATTTGTCCTTCAATTTTTTTTTTGAATACGTGTGTGGTTTTGTTCACTTACTCAGCACAGGTGATCAACACTCACCAGAATCTAGCCTTTCAATATTCAAGGTCAACGGTGTCGCACCGTAGGATTAGGTTTGGATAGTTCACTTACCTCTACAAATAGGCTTTGATAGCTCAAGTTACTTTGGATGTCTTTTTTTTTTTTTTTTTGAAGAAATATAAAATTTTATTGAAAAACAGGGAAAATACAAAGTACAGAATTCCTCCAACTCTGAAAGTCTAAAAAAAAAAACAAGATAACTAACAACAACTGATCAAAATAAAACACTTCCTCAAGCTACACAAAAGCCAAAAGAAAACAAACTAACAACAACTGACCAGACTACCAACAAACAAAACAGATTACCAACAAACAAAACACACAGACTTCTCCAAACTAGTTGTCTAAGTTCATATCATTTTGATCCTGTAAAAGGAATTCATAGATAATGTTAGGAGGATTAGATACCCAATAGCTATTACGTACTATGATGATTTCTAACGTACTTAGCTAAAGTGTCTGCAACCTTATTTCCCCTCCTATGAATAAAAAGAAATTGAACATCTTTCAACTTTCCAATCAAACTGGCACATTCCATCAATAAAGATTTGTCTTCCCATTTAACACCTTCCAGATAACCTGAGCTGAGAGCATCCATAATAATTTTGTTATCCCCTTATATTATAATTCGACTGAAATTCTTGCTAACAATCCAATTAAGAGCATGTAAAACAGCAAGTGCTTCAGCTTGATGAATATCTCTAGCTCTTATTGTGAAGGCCATGGCTTCCAAAAAGCTTCCTGTATGATTACGAAGAACAAAAGACACACCATCTATATTAGTATCAATAATCATAGAAGCATCAACATTGATTTTAGACCAGTTAAAAGGGGGAGCATGCCAGTGTCTATTATTAGAACCTTTCGACTCTTGGTGAATCCTATTAAGACTAGAATGTATGCATATGCTATTCTAATGACAAAATTCAAATATTTTCCAAATAATATTTCTAGGATGCATTTGTTTTTCTTCAAACAATGTAGTCAATTTCGGACATCTCGGCCGGAATTCCGGCGGAATTGCCGTTTTCGGATCTCCAGAAAGCGAAACACAAGATTTTGCCTAGACGGAAAGGGACCGGAAAACTCGGTTTGACTCGGCCGAAATGAGCCGAAATGAGTCACCGAGATAAGGTTATTTGGTAAACTGATCCCAAGTGCAAGGAGCTTGGTGATGGGTTTGAGTCCGAGATGGGAATATATTGAACGGGTTTTTGCTGCCATTGAACCAAGCTTGGTTTTCTGGCATGGCAGAGATGACTTTGATGGCATTTGGAGCTGCCATTAGATGTAGAGCTCGTGATGATGATGTCGGAGACTAGACGGAGAAGTGATGATGCTGTTACTCGTGATGATCATAATCTCGGTGATCAATGGTGATGAAGTTTATTCGAACTGAACTCGAGTTCGTGTATATACCAGTGGATCTTTATAGGAAATATGGGTTGCTGCTTGTATTAATGGCAGTAGACGATCAACACAGATCATCGGAGAAAAATATGCCTGAGTTTAGAGAAAATATGATGGTGAACACGGAAAAGAGCTTTCTCCAACACGTCATTTGCGGACGTTGTTGGAGAAATGATAATGTCATTGCTCTGTCCAAAGACACGTACAAATCAATGAAAAGGAATTATACATTTTTAAAATGCAATCCAATACACCAAAGCATAAACTTTCTCCAATCAGTGTTTGATAGTATTTCTTTTCACTTTTAAATAATGATCGATCGTATGGAAACAATGCAGTAGCTCTGACGCTTGTTGGAGGAAGGTGATGATCTGGTTATAAAAAAATAAAAAATTATGTGATATTTGTGAAGCATCGAGTGATTCAAGTGGATAGATCGAAATTATTTCCCATTAGCTTTTTGTTGATCAAAATTATCTAAAGATGAAGATCACAAGAACATACGGTTGGTATCCTCAAAGGATTGAAAACCCAATGAATGAGGAGACGTGTATACATTTTAAAAAAGGAATAAAATGCAATCCAATACTACTTCAAAATTCTTAACATTCGCGGGTCTTGGATAAACTCAACCAACTTTCTCTTTTTAAGGTACTCTACGATCAGTGTTTGATAATTGTATTTCTTTTCACTTTTAAATAATTTTTGATCGTAAACCCTAACTGTTTTTCTTTTTCAAATCTACTGATGAAATTTTCTGTTTTATTTAGGATTGATTCCCAAAAAAAAAATTGATTTGATTTTGGTTGATTTAAGGTGAAAGGGTAATCTTGTCAATCTACATCCCTATGTTTTGCTATCACACTTGCCGCCCCTCTACCAATTCATGCCGCCCCTTTACCAAGCTTGTTCCCAAATGATATTTGTTTTTGTTGTTTTTATCGGTTAATTTGGTAGTATTTCAATATATCATTAGCATATGTATTAACTGTATATATCAAAATTGGAACCGAAATTACGCCGAGATTTGAAAACGGAATCTCCCCGAGACAACGTTGTACCAGTGTCTCGCTCGAGACCGAGACAAACCGGAATCCGAAATCAACTACATTGTCTTCAAATACTTTCAAGCATCTACTTTTCCATATATGCCACATAGTAATGACAACTAAATTAATCAAATATTTTCTCTCAGTGCAAACTAAATGATCCTTCACAACCCATGAAAGAATCCGATCTTGAACACTCTGATACTTATAAGCATCTTGGAGAATAGGTTGGGAAACTGCAAACCATATTGTACAAGCGAATGGACAATGAAAAAATAGATGCTCTACAGATTCAATACTAGTATCACACATCAAACAATTAGGATTATTAACCTAGCAATTCTTTGAAATCTTGCGCACTCTTCGGTAGAATATCTCTTGTGATTTTCCGGATAAACATCCGACATTTGAACGGAATTTGTAAGTGCCAAATGAGAAGCCACATTTGTTCTTATTGCCTAGAAACCATCTGATGAGAATGTAGTCAAAGGGGTGGAGAAATTCAGCATTATAATTAAAAGCAAAATTTCTTAATAAGAAAAATTCCCAGATTTAGTGAGAGACCATCTTAAAGTATCAAGTGTCGGTTGAGGAGGGATCCTAATGTCCATTATTTGAGAAATCTAATCATTATTAAAGTTTTGCTGCAACACTTCTTGTTTCCATGACCTACTTTGATGATCTATAAGATCGGCAACTTTAAGACTAGAAGATTGTAACATGTAAGACTGAGAAGTATTACATTGATGAGAACTACGTCCAAACCAATGACCACTGCGCACTTCAATTTTAGATCCATCGCCCACTTCCCAGAAGTAAAACCTTTTAACCCACTAAAGACCTAATCGAATACCTTGCCAGATCGATGTACCTTTCTTTCTAATTAACTTTCCCAAATATAGGATCAATGTTACAAAAATACTTAGCTTCTAACAGTTGAACCCATTTAGCATCTTTTTCATGAATCATCCTCCAAGCTAGCTTTGTTAACAGTGCTTCATTAAAGTATTTAAGATTTTTAAAACCTAATCCTCCCAATCTCTCCGACTTACACAAATCTGTCCAACCAATAAGTCTACACCCCTTATAATTATTCTTATTCCACCAATAGTTTCTTTGCAAAGATTCCAAATTCTTAATGGATTTATTTGGCATCTTCAAACATCCCATCTGAAAGTTAGTCATAGTACCCACAGCAGCTTGAATTTGTGTACTCTTACCAGCTTGACTGATGAGCTTCCCTTGCCAAGATTGCAACCTAGAATCCATCTTAATTGTTGTATCATCAAAACAATCATTTTTATTCCTTCCTATAAATAAATTTATCCCTAAGTACTTTTCATGAAGTGGCATTCTTTGCATCTGAACCATATAAAGAATAGTAAGCTGAGCTGAGTCACTTAAATTTTTGCTAAAGTGAATACTTGACTTATTAACGTTCACCATCTGACCCGAAATAGCACAGAACTCAGTAATAATCTTCATAAGATGAGTAATAGACATTTCAGAATTATTTGAAAATAGAAGACAATCATCGGCGAAAAAAAGATGTGATATTGTTGGACCTTTAATAACTGGCTACAATGGTTTAATTAAACCACTTACTTCAGCGGTATGCAACATTCGACTCTGAGTTTCCATACATAAAATGAAAATATAAGGAGATAAGGCATCACCTTGTCGTAAACCCCTTGAAGGAATAAAAGAAGTCGTAGGAGAACCATTTAATAGAATAGATATAGAAGAAGTACTTATGCATTGATTGATCAGCTGAAACCATTTGTCTCAAAAACCCAATCTTCGCATAATTGTTATTAAAAACCTCCACTCCATTCTATCGAACGCTTTCACCATATCCAACTTTATAGCTACTGCACCTGAAGACATCTTTGTTTTCTTCATACAATCAATAATCTCATGAGCAATTATAGTGTTATCTAAAATATTTCTACCTGGTACATATGCAGCTTGCCACTGAGAAATAATAATGTTTAGGTGCTTCTTCAATCTATTAGCTAATGTCTTGAAATGACTTTATAAGCAATATTACATAAGATAATATTGTTTGGATGTCCAATCATGCAACAAAAGTTTGATACTTTTCGATCCAAAGTCACTCATGAGATGTGGATTATTACATCTGCGGGACCCGAATAGAATGAATTTTGATAGGCCAGCTTTAGATTCTTTGTCAATATGTTTTAGTCTCAAGTAGTCAAGTTGATTTAGAGATGGTTTGCATTTCGGAACTCTTGGCGGGTTTTGGATCTTCTGTTGTGATTCGAGGACTTGGGAAGTTGAATTCATGATGGATCAGTGGAGTTGGACTGTTGGGAGTGAAAGTGATTAGGTGAGATGTAATGAGGTTGGTGCATATTTATTAGCACTAAAGTTAGTACTTGTTGGATATTGAGGGGAATTTTTTTTTCCAAGTGAGTGAGTTCTATCTTCTATTACTAACAAGACTCACATATTCACCATAATTTCACATCTAAGAACCCTAATAGTGGTATCAGAGCACGTTCTATCTAATCGGGCGTTTCACTTTCGTTTACAATCATGGCAAGCAGTAGTCAATCATCCATTGCAGTACCTATATTTTTCGGTGAAAATTATGATTTCTAGTGCATAAAATTGAAGACATATTTTGTGTCTCAAGATCTTTGGGACATAATTGATACTGGTGTTGATGAAGGTACTACAACAAATTTGACTGAAGAACAACAAACTCATTTGAAGGAGAAAAAATAAAAAAAAAAAATGCTAAAGCTCTATATACTCTTCAGTCAGCGGTTGATGACACAATCTTTCCGTAGATAATGGGAGCTACAAAAGCCAAAGAAGCATGGGTTACGCTAAAGAATGAGTTTCAAGGAAACGAAAAGGTATGCACCATTAAATTGCAAACACTTAGAAGAGATTTGGAGAACATCAAAATGAAAGATTCTGAGACAACAAAGAATTTTTATTCTAGAGTGAAAGATATAGTTAATCAAATGAATGTTTATGGTGAAGTTGTTGCTGATAAAAAGTTAGTTGAGAAAATTCTTATAAGTCTCTCTGAAAAATATGACCCTATAGTAACTGCTATTGAGGAGTCGAAAGATATTAAGACTCTCTCGGTGACAGAACTTATGGGTTCCTTAGAAGCGTATGAACAGAGATTGAGTAGGCGTAACGAAGCTCCAATCGAAATCGCGTTTCGGTCAAAACTCAAATTTGGCAAGTCTCAGAAATCTAAACAAAATGGCGGAAAATTCAAAGGAAATTATAAAGGAGATAAACCAAATAATAATTGGGAACAAAGAGAGACAGGAAATAAAAAAATTCCTCCTTGTAAGATTTGTGAAATACCAAATCATCGAACAAAAGATTGTTGGCATAAGGGCAAGCCGAAAATGTGACAATTGCAAGCGTTTTGGTCAAATTGCAAAATATTGTCGGGCAAAGAAAAACTTCCATGCTAACTATCATGAAGAAGAGAAGGAGGAGGAAGCAAAATTGTTTTATGCCCGCCAAACATCATCAGAAGAAAAAAATGAAGCATGGTATGTCGATAGTGGTTGCACCAATCATATGACTGGCGACGAGAGCATTTTCTACGACATCGACACATCCAAAAAGGCACAAATCAGATTGGGAAACGGTGAACTAATTGAGACGAAAGGCAAAGGGACAATTGCTGTACAAACTAAAAAAGGTACCAAATTTATCCGAGATGTTTTCTTAGTTCCCAGTTTGAAAACCAGTCTGTTGAGTGTCGGCAAAATGGTCGAAAATGGATATTCTTTGTACTTTACGGATGGTCTATGCTTCATATATGATAGAAAGAAAAAGAATCAAATTATTGCTACTGTGAAAATGCAAAATCGAAATTTTCCTATACATTGGAATTATGTAAGCAATACTGCCCTGAAAGTAGAAGTTGAAGATTCATGGTTGTGGCATCGAAGATTTGGTCACTTCAATTTCCATGCTCTCAAGCTACTCCAGCAAAAGAATATGATGAGAGACATGACCTGTATACAAGAAATTTCTGACGTATGTGAAGGCTGCCAACTTGGGAAGCAACATCGTCTATCATTTACGCATGGACAATCTTGGCGAGGAACTGCACCGTTAGAACTTGTGCATACAAATGTTTGTGGACCGATGAGGACACCATCGCTCGATCAATCCAGGTACTTCATTCTTTTCATCGATGATTTTACAAGAATGACTTGGGTTTATTTTTTGCACGAGAGGTCTGAGGTATTTGCAGTTTTCCAAAAGTTTAAAAATTTGGTGGAAAAACAAAGTGGTCACTATCTTAAAGTATTATGAAGTGACAGGGGCACATAGTACACCTCTAAAAATTTTAACAAGTTTTGTGAAGATGAAGAAGTTGAACACCAGTTAACAATAGGCTATGCACCGGAACAAAACGTCGTATCGGAGAGGAAAAACAGAACCGTATGGAGATGGCTAGGTCTATGTTGTATGAAAAATGCCTGCCAAAGAAATTCTGGGCGGAAGCTGTTTACACGGCAGTGTATTTGTTGAACAGATGTCCAACAAAAGCAGTGAGAGACAATACTCCAATTGAAGCCTGGAGCAACAGGAAGCCGTCACCAAAACATCTCAAAGTATTTGGGTGTATATGCTATATTCATATCCCCAAAGAAAAGAGACATAAGCTAGAAGAAAAATCAGAAAAGGTTATTTTCATGGGTTACAACTCTCAATCCAAAGGCTACAGAGTATACAATCTTCAAACAAAGAAGATGATAATTAGTAGAGATGTTGAGTTCGATGAGAATTCCTCATGGAATTGGGAGGAAGATACTATTACCATAAGGACAATGATGCTACCTGCGGAGACGGAAAAACAGGATGATAAAAATGATGTAGGCGAGCAGACTACAATACCTGCAGATTCACCACCAGAATCACCAGCTCCAGCATTAACTCTACAACAAGAAGTATCTTCTCCATAATCAACACCGGGAAAGGTTCGATCATTGCGAGATCTATATGAAACTTGCAACTTTACATTTGCAGGACCTGAGAGCTTTGAGAAAGCAGTTAAACAAGGTGTATGGGTTGATCCAATAAAAGAAGATATCAAAACGATTGAGAAAAATGGAACATGGGAACGTGTCGAACGTCCACAAGACAAAGAAATCATTGGTGTGAAATGGGTCTATAGAACCAAAACTAATCCAGATGGTTCAATTCAAAAATGCAAGGCGAGACTCGTGGCCAAAGGTTTCTCGCAGCAACCAGGGGTTGATTTTCATGAAACATTTGCACCAGTGGCACGACTTGACACTATAAGAGCACTTGTGGCACTTGCAGCTCAAAAGAAATGGAGAATTCATCAGTTAGATGTTAAATCAGCATTTCTAAATGGCGAGTTGGAGGAAAAGATATATATCCAACAACCATAAGGTTTTGTCTAGCAAGGAGAAGAAGAGAAAGTGCTAAAGCTAAATAAAGCTCTATACGGGCTTAAACAAGCATCGCGAGCGTGGTACAGTCGCATTGAAATATATTTTATTGGATCTGGATTCGGGAGGAGTCTAAATGTACCAACACTTTACATTAAGACTACAAATTCAGGTACTCTTATTGTATCTATGTATGTAGATGATATTATCTATATAGGGAACAATGAATCTCTACTTCAGGAGTTCAAGGAAGACATTCGAGATGACCGACCTCGGACTAATGCACTATTTTCTTGGACTCGAAATAAATCAAGGAGAAGAAGGCATATTCATATGTCAGAAGAAATATATTGAAAACCTACTAAAAAGGTTCAAGATGGCTGGATGCAAGTCTGTAGCAACACCACTGGTACCTAATGAAAAACTAAGGAAGGAAGATGGATCAGCAAAAGCAAATGCTTCAACCTACATAAATCTTATTGGAAGTTTGCTATATCTTACGACAACAAGGCCTGATATCATGTATGCAACTAGTTTACTGTCAAGATTCATGCAAAGTCCAACACAAATCCATTATGGTGCAACAAAGAGAATACTAAGGTATCTACAAGGTGCAAAGGAGTATGGCATATGGTACAAACCAGAAACAGACTCAAAATTAGTTGGGTACACGGACAATGACTTGGCTGGTTCAGTGGATGATATGCGAAGCACATCAGGCTATGCATTCTCACTTGGTTCTGGTATATTTTCTTGGACTTCTAAAAAGCAAGAAAGAGTCGCGCAATCATCAACGAAATATGAGTATATATCAGCTGCAAAATCATCACGTCAAGCTACATGGCTGAGAAGAATATTTGAAGATTTGGGAGAAAAGCAAAATCAAGCGACTGAAATATCTTTGTGACAACAAGTCTACGATTGCTATATCGAAGAATCCTATGTTTCATAACCGCACAAAACACATTCCTATCAAGCAATTCTTTATTCGAGAAGCAACAATAGACAAGGAAATTGAGCTCAATTACTGCAATACTGGAGAACAAATTGCAGACATATTTACAAAGTCTTTGGCAAGGCCAAATTTTGAGTTCCTAAGAAGACTACTAGGAGTTGATCAAAAGTGTATCAAGGAGGAGTGTTGAAATGTGTGATACACTTTTTCTAGAATTCTCTGAATGTAAAATACTAGCTAGTCTAGTGGTTAAAATAAATTACTAGTATGTAAGTTGTCTAGTGTTTACACAACCAGTCAAAGTTCTTGTGTGAACACTAACTTTAGTTAACTAGTTCAGAAGACTCTAGATAGTTGATCTGTCAAGCTATAAAAAGCCATGTACTTGTAATATGTTTTACTAATCTAAGAATAAGCTGAAATCAGAGTTTTATATCAAAAAAAAAAATCCAAGTGAGTGAGTCCTATCTTCTATTACTAACAAGACTCACAGATTCACCATAATTTCACATCTAAGAACCCAACATTACTAATGCTAAGCAAAAAGACCGATGCATCTGAGTCCGACTAGGTGCACCCCCTCTTTACCCGGGGTGCACATTCCTTCTTTGCTTATTGGTTATACACTTAACCATGGTTAACCTTAGATATTAAAAAATGAATACTATGTTGGAAATCAGAAAGTGACAGAACCCATTTTTTCTCAGTTAAAAATACCATTAAAGAACCCAAGTTTCTTATATTTCTCAACGCTTTTTGCATTTGTTCATCTGGACGACATTATTGTTCAAACAAATTGTATTAATGGTATACCTATAATTTCTCCAATCAAATTTGATATGGTCGTTAGATCTAAGGTTCCCCATATATATACCCCATCTTCATCAGTTTAGTTTTCCAAACTCTAATCATACTACTCTGTCATGTTTCAATTTTATTTTATTTTTTTGGTTTCTTTAGGTTAATAAGAATTAGTACCTAAATAATCAATTAACATTCTAACTTGTACAGAGACATAAAAATCCCTTTTTTATTCAAAGATGTGGAATACTTCTCTACAATTTTTCTTCTCTATTTCGTCTTTTATTAAACATTCATTGAATCATTGATCAATCTTCTTTTAAGTATATTCATCAACGAAAGATCTGTAATTGGAAATAAATACCTATGTTCCCATAGTCTTACAAAATATATCTGCTCATTTCTATCATCAAAATTCAACTGGAATCTTAGGCTTTATTTTTTATTGACTTGATCGAAGATTTATAATCAAAAGATAACAGTAATATGAACTTAACTTTTTCTTCTAGGCAGAGTTTAAAATCGATGAAGATAGAGGAGAGAATTCAGGTTACATTTCCAATTTTAAACTAAAAAGTCAATGAGAAAATTAATTAATGACTAGGGTTAATGCACTAATAATAAACATGGGAGGAATGTACACCCTTGGTTAAGAGGGGGTGCACATAGATGGACTGGATGCATGTTTATGGAATATCTAATTCTATCTTTGTATAATTGATGTTTAGCTAATTATGATTCTAGTATATCAACATAGGTCCAACATATTAAGAGAAAAGTGGATCGCTCACATTAATACATTTTTTTTTGAACTGGGAACCCCCTATTTGGAGGGGGAGTCTTATTTGATTGATAAACTCAGAGTATTACAGTTCGTACGATGCATGTAAATTTCACCCCATTTCTATCATCGTTTACAATATTGGAAATAAAGAATGGGCAATTATTGTCCCAAGTTCTTGTTGCCGATGTAGTAGGATGTTGTAGTTGATGTTCGACCACCTCATTTGCTAGTTTGTCCGCCACCTGATTAGCTTCTCGATAGTCATGTGTGAATTTTACATGTGGTATCTCCACCATCAGCGTCTTAATCTCTTGTAGCAGTCCTGTTAAGTACCAAGGGGTATCCTCACTGCCGTTGTTTATCATTTTTACTAGAGACATTGAATATGCTTCGAACCAAACTTTGTGCCACATTTGTTTCTTTGCTATCCTTGTTGCTAGTAGTAATCCCCATGTCTCCGCCATTAATGATGTTGTGTTCCCTAGAGATGTTGCCAGTGCCATAACAACTTGGCATGTGTGTGTTCTGCATACGCACCCTGCTCCTGCTGGGCCTGGGTGGCCTTTAGTTGCTCCGTCTGAATTGATTTTAATCCAATGTTCTGCTGGTGCCTGCCATCCTACCAGAATTGTTGTGTCTCTAAACCTTTTCTTTTGAATCCCATGTGGTTGTTGATCGGGGTTGTATGGAATTATATGTTGTTGAGCCCATTTATATTCTGCAAACATGGTAAAAACTATATCCTTGAGTTGATTAGTGGTGAGCTTCTTCCGTTGATAGACTTGTGAATTTCTTGCGAGCCAGAGATGCCATTGTGCAAAGTTGTAGATTCCTTTTATTGTTGCTGGTAGCATTGTATCGAGTCTTGATTGATGTTATTTGGTTTTTGGGTTGTTGTTGTTGGAAATTTTGAACTTCTTGGGAGGTGATGTATGATGAGGTTCCACAGTTGTGTAGCTTGGGTACATTCGAATAAAATGTGTTGTTCGGTTTCTCTTTAGTTGTTGCAAATTGGACATAGGTTTGTAGGTGTGAGGTTGATGTGATGGAGTTTGTCAAAGGTTGGCAATCCTCCTAAAGAAACTTTCCATAAGGAATGTATTATTTTTGGTGGGTTGATGGGTGTGTTTGATTGGTTTTGGTTGTTTTATGTGGTGATGAGTGTATATCCAGATTTTGTTGTGTATTCTCCTTTTTTATCATATGGCCAAATGAACTTATCCTGAGCTGGTTGTTTAGGTAAGTGAATGTTAATAATATTCTGGGATGTAGAGCTGTCGAATGAATCAAAGATAACTTGGTGGTTCCATGAGTTGGATGTTGTATGGATGAGTGATGCTACTTTTGCTTGTTATGGTAATGAGGTGATGATTGGTGTGGTTTGTTGGGGAATCCAGTTGGCAAAGATATTAGTTGTTTGGCCATCTCCAATTTGTTTGAAACATTTTTCCTACAAAAAAAAAGCTAGGTTAGATAAATTCTTCCAGTACGGGCTTGCTACTTGTTTGTTAGGATTGTTTTGTTGTTGCTCTAGCATTGAATGGTTGTGGAGATATCTTTCGTCACATATTAATTCTCTTCCAGATTAATTGCTGGTTGTGTTGCATATGCCATAATCTTTTGAGTAGTAGCGCTTCATTGTGTTCTTTACTCTTTTGAATACCCAATCCTCCGTCTTTTCGAGTCTTTGTTAGCTTATCCCATCCAATTTGGTGCAATTTACTTGTTTGATTGGTATGGCCCTAGAAAAATTCCTTGTAATTCTGTTCATTTTCTTATGCACATGAGCTGGTAACAGCTAAGTTTGCATCACATGGATGGTCGTCGGTGTGAGAGAAGTGTTGATGAGTATAACTCTGCCTGCTTGGTTGACACATTTTGTAATCCATCCCCGAGCTTTCCATTGAATGTGTTCCATTAACTCCACATGCATATGTGCTGAGTTCCTCCCTCGCTTGAAAGTTACCCCTAAGTATTTATCTGGTTCTGACGTGGTATTGATGTGGAAAGCATTTTCCAGTTCAAGCACTTTATCTGGCCAAAGTTTTGGATGATGTATGATGCTTGATTTAGCTTTGTTAATTTCCTGGCCTGCAAAAGTTCCATAGGAATGCGGAATTTGTTGAAGCGCCATGCATGCATCCGGCTTGGCCTTGCATGTGATTAGAAAATCATCGGCGTACATTAAATGGAGAATTGGTGGACCTTTTTTAGAGATTCTTAAGCCTTCCAGTTTTCCCTGCAATTCCATCTTTCCCAGATTAGTGGATAAAATCTCAGCACAGAGTATGAATACATATGGTGATAGGGGATCGCCTTGTCGCAGTCCTCTCGTTGGTGTGATATTCCCTTTCGTTGTATCATTAATTTTGATTTCATATGTGACAGTTGTTATGCAAGTCATGATGTAGTCAAAAAACTTTTCTGGGAATCCCAATTTCCTTAGTAAGACTTCAATGAATCCCCAATCCAAGCTATCGTATGCTTTTTGAATGTCCTTGTAGTTTCGCAAGATTAATAAACTATTTTTGGATGTTTGAAACGTTAGAAGTGTCGCGAGAATGAATATTCGTGCAAGATCCTTAGATGTGGTGGAAATGAGTCAGAAGGAGAGATCTTTTTGAATTGTGAAGCAAGTCATTAGCAGAGAGAGAAAGTTTAAGAGCGCCTTAATTTCTAAGTGTAATTCAATGGATATATTGTCATGGATGGCTCTATTAGAGAATGAAAGAGCTTTGAAATGGGCTTAAAATGAACTTGCTGGAGAAAGGAGGAATGAAACAGAGAATGGGCCTTAAACAAACGCTGCTGTACTTGGAGGTGACCAAAATTTTTGCTATCAATACATTTATAGGCAAAATAGGAGATCATTGTGAGATCAAGTTCAAGATCGCCCAATGGGACCAACAAGAAACACAAAATCCAAACACGAGCATGGCGAGAAGAGGGAAATGGAAGATCGTTAAAGTGGGAAGGTTTTGTAGGATTTGGTATTTTGACATTGAGAGGCACTACATTGAACAAGCACGGGATGAGGGAAAATTATATTGGTATGGTTGATAGGGTGTTGAAGTTGGTTGTGCTTAAAAAGACCAAGTAGAATCAAATTTCCGAAGTGAGATACTATGTCCCATAGAGAAATGCTGAGATGGGAGGAATACTCCTAAGTGCAATCTACCCGCATTAACCAACATCTTTGATGGAACAACTGGTTGATGATGTTGCGGTGGAGAATCATGATGCCTTTGTGCAAATATTTCGCATTCTTAAAATGGTTTGAGGGTCTCACTTGAATCACATCATTTAACCATTTACAAGCCACATTCCCGGGGAGCATACATAAGTAACAATTCTTCACGAAAGAAGATGTATTCCAAAGGGTTGGCGAGAGCTTAAGGCGATGGAGGACCATGTGTAGCGAAATGGCAGTTGAGGAAAGATACCTCATCCTCTCATTTGTGAATGCTCTCTTCGCGACTAACTTGTTATACATTCAAATTTTTAGAATCAAAAATACAATCACGATGGCGAACTGGCGTATATTGAAGTGCTTTATCCGTCAAACTCTTCAAGCTTGTTGCCTCAATTCATAAATACCTCCATAGTTAAACTTTGAACGAGAAAGGAACTACTACAACCGTAACAGCAATAATAAGATGATTATTTGTCACCAAAATAATCATGCAAGGCGAGAGAAGTCGCGATAGTGTGGGAAGAGATTAAGATGCCTCCCCACTGCATGCTAGTGTGGAAAAGATCTGGGAAGCTATACTTGTGATGGAAAATATACCAGCACCTTGGAACGTGGGAATAGAACCACCGCCAGGCGATAGAAGTCATGAGTTTTGCTCTTATCACCGCTTCCATGGGCATCAAACAAACGATTGTAGAAACATAAAGAGAATTATTCTCAGGATGATTGATCGGGGAAGTCAATCACTTTCTAAGGGAGAAAGAAAAAGGCCAACCACCACCGAGAGATGCACGAATGTCGGCGAAAGGAAAGGAAACATTTGTGATGAAGTTTCGGAACAAAAGCTAAAAATTTGAATTGCAATTTTATTGTCCACTCATATCGCACAATCGAAGATTTTCACGACAACGTGCTCGGTAGAGTCTTTGCGAGAGATACTAGTGATAAAGAAATAATGAGTCCGCGAAACGACGCGGTTAGAAAAATGGCAGCTGAAGACTATCTCTTTCTCTCGCAGATGAAGTGCCAAAAGGAAGAGAAACACATGATAGCCCGTTGGTTGTGAAACTAGAGATTAACCCAAAACCGCTTGATGGAGAAGATGATGAAACGAAAATTGATGGGCGATCAACCGAATCCTAATCGATACCGGAAGTTCGGTGAATATTCTTTTTACCATACTTACAAGACGATGGGAGGAAAGGATGAGGATTTGATCCCTCGACATATAAAATATATGGCTTTAATGGCACGCAAACAAGCCAAAGGGAGAGGTTCACATGAGAATACCTCTACAAGGATTATCAAATCGATGTTTTATTCTCAGTGTGGTTGACGTGGAATCTCCGTATAATGCGCTGATTGGAAGGCCATGGCTTCATGAAATCTTGGGGGTCGCATCAACATACCACCAATGTATAAAATTTCCACATCCAAACGGCATTGGTATTATACAGGGAGATTGGAAGGAGTCGCAACAATGTCATGAGGTCGATGTAGAAAGGCTGCGAAGAAAGAAATGCCAAAAGAAAGGGTTGGAAGCAACATGTGAGAGATGAGCGGAGAAAGGAAAAACGATGGTGGATGCTATAGAAGTAAGGAAACATACCTCGCGAGGTGAATGCCTAGAGACAGGCGAATATTATGATAATAAAGAAGCGAAGGGTATGAGGAACAAAAGGCATAAGAAGTGAATAATCAACAAAAGCGGGGAAAGAGTAGCAATTGAAGTAATGATGTGCGAGAATCTCGCAATCAAGAGTATATGAGAATTCGGTTAAGAAAGAAAAATGAAAATACAACAAATGAAATGGAATTCTCGCGAATACTTCGTAATGAAACATGAATGATTGAATGATTTAACAAAGATGAATGAGTAAAAGAATGGGACGAACCTTTATGGCGTACACCTAGTTCGCGAATAACATTTCGTAAGAGGCAAATGTAAGACCTAAGTGTCATATAAGGGGGTATCTCTCGACATGGCTCGGGGGAAGGTTACACCGCTCCTTCGAAGCTCATGAAAATTTGGGGCCCATAAAAGCCTACCCGAAGAGGTACCTTGGATTCCCAACTAAATATATAAGGTTATACCCCGGTTGGGCGACCGAGGGTCTCTTCCAAGGAGTCGGTGTATGCTCAAGGCGCCGAGGTACACGGTTGAGCGAGTGCCCGGGATGGATGAACCTACCACCTGGCCATTCTTGGCAAGTCTTGGCATATGTTGCACTCGCCGAAGAAAACTCCACTTAGGGTGCAGCCTCGTAACCATAAACCCTATAGGTATAAGGGATAAGAGGCTGAAAAACAACTCGGTTGTTGTTAAGGCCGATGGGAGGAGCTAGTCTTGTATTTGTCAAAACATACGCAAATGTCATAAGGATCTGCGATGTCTGGACGTCTGTTTCCGTCGCACGACGGCAATGTCATGGGGCTTTATATTCGCAAGGATATTTAGGCTTGTCATATTGCCGCAACTAAAATCATCTGTACTTGGAAAATGATAAGGCAAGATCAATGGGTTTTTACATGCAAGTGTAAAGACGTCCTGCGAAAGACCTCTAATTAGGGAGGTCTAACTTGGAAGACCACACGAAAATGATAAGGCAAGGTCAATGGGCCCTTGCTTGAAAATGCAAAGGCGGCTCAACGACCTTGTCGCAACAAGAAGAGATAAAATAAAGACTACCGAAACGATAAGGCGAGACAAGTAGGATTCTTGATTTATGAAGATACCATGGGCAACTAAAAATCTTCCATCTCAAGATAAATAAAATGCAAGAGTTATACATCAATAATGTTAGCCAATTATATTACAAAGAAGAACTACCAAAAAGGGGAGTGAAGATTGAATTTAGGGGGACAATCCAAGAAGTACACTATAATAAAGAGATCAGAAATGTCTGGATTCTTGATCTATTATTCAAAGCTATATATAGAAAAATCAAAAAAAGATTCTTGAGGAAAACGAGGGCATTTAATGCGAGAAGAGACACGAACGGATGAGAATAAACGGGTGGAAGAGACGTGTGAAGAAAAGACTTTAATAGTCAAAATCAGGTAATAGTACGAGCCGAAATGTAGATAAAGATAAGTAGTTGCGGCAAATCAAAATATTGATTCTCATGATATTCTCTCCTCGCGCACCATATATATACTACAAAGAAGCTTCGAACTTCGCTAAAAGAATAGAGGCAAGTACGTACTTTTCAAGAAAAATATTCTTTCGCTCGTTCCTTCACCGATTGAAACCAAGGATTATTACAACAATGAATTTTTCCTTGAAATCGCTCTTCAAGCAATATTCAAGGAAAAAGAGGCAAGATGTAGGATCATAATATCGTGAAGGAGCTAAAATAAACGTGAATAACGACAAACAAAACAATTGGAAGACATGAAACCCGGCGAGGGTTAAGAAGTGTGCGAGAATGAATATTCGTGCACTTGCGGACTTCGCGAGACATTCCGAAAATAAAGGATAGTTTATCATCCACTATGTATTACCCTATATAAAGGGCTAAATGAGTCAATTCTATTGTACTTGTGTAAACATTTCATGGAATCAATTAATAAATATTCTTGATCACACATCTTTCAATGGATTAGTCAAGCAAAACCGAGTAAGGGGTGTAGTGTGGGATTTCACACTAACTACAGACGTGGATATATTGTCATGGATGGCCTGAAAGAGCTTTGAAATGGGCTTCAATGAATGAGTTTAATGTGAAAATTTTTGCTATCACTTTATAGGCAACATTACAGAGCCCAATGGGACAAAAGTGAGAAGGTTTTGTAGGATTTGGTATTTTCGGGATGAGGGTTATATTGGTATGGTTGATAGGGTGTTGAAGTTGGTTGTGCTGAAAGAAGTAAGCTACTATGTCCCATAGAGCCGCTCCAGTGGTTGAGACCAGTTCTTTGTAGAATTTGGATGTAAAGCCATCTGAGCCTGGTGCCATCTCAGACCCAATAACGTGAAGTGCTTTGTCAAACTCTTCACGTGTAACCTCCATAGTTAAACTCTCACATTGATTATTTGTCAGCCTAGATTGGAAACCTTCTAACAACGCCGCATTTATACAAATTTTGGGTGCCATGTATTGATTATCAAAGTAGCTCACAATTAGATTAGACAATTCAAGATCATTTTGAGTCCAAGTACCTTGAGGATTCAATAGATGATGAATGTGGTTGAATCTCCTGTGAATGAAGGCTTGAGTATGGAAGTATGTTGTGTAGTCAAAATCGCTCTCCAAGGCCGATTACTCGCCGAGTAATCGCTACAGGCTATATGACCGAGGCAATTTACGATTCCAAGACCTTTCCGATTTTTAGCGATTAAGGTGGACGATTTTGCCGATTTGGACCGATTTTTGAGCAAAATGAGTTTACGATTTTTCAGAGTTGGCCTTGCATGCACTCAAATTAATAAAGAAAGTTTTCATAACCCCTTAGATGGGAGTTATCAGATAGAAAAACCTCTAAATACATTATAAATAAGTTCAACATAACAATATTACACAATTAATTACATGATAGTGTTAAAATTTTAAGTTTAATTAGGCACAAATTATGACTTATGAGCAACAATATAATAAATGATTCCGAGTATTAGACCGAGTTTTGGCGATTTCCAAGTCCGAACTGATTGCTCTAAGCTCCAAGCTCCCCAACCGAGTAGGACCGAAGAACGATTTCAACTACTGTTGAGGTCTCCTTGTTGTAACCATTGAGTTCTCGATCTTTGTTTCCAGTAATTTTCTAGGTAGTGTGCCAACACAAGATGTGTATTTATTGCTTCTTGCTCCTTCTGCAGCCACTCAGTTAATTGTTCTCCTGTTAAAGTTGCACATTGGAGTTGAGCATGGTGGACTGTTTCCTCTGTCGCTTTAACTAGAGATGGTAGATGTCCAAAAGTGGATTTAGCCCATTGTTGTAGTGTTGTGGCAGTAGTTTGAAATTTACTGAGCAGATTTAATGGAGGTGTTGGGTGTTGTGTTTGGCACCAGGCTGACTTAACTATTTCCTTGAAATGTGGATGTAGGAACCAAAGATGTTCAATGATGAATGAAGATTTTCTGGCTATGCTCATTACTTATTTCATCAGCATCAAAGGTGCATGATCCGAGGCAATACGTGGTAGGTGTTTTATCACAGCGTTTGGATGATTCTGGAGCCAAAATTGATTGCACATTCCTCGGTCTAGTCTTTTAGCTATGAAATCTTCTGCTAGTTGTTTATTGGTCCATGTGAATGGGTCTCCTTGGTAGCCAAGATCGATAAGGCCATTATGTTGATCATGTTGATAAAGTTCCTTGTTTGAACTTAATTGACTGGGTTACCACCTTTATTTTCATCTTGACATGTAATATCGTTGCAGTCTCCCATTAATAGTCATGGTAAAGTATGAGTTGGCACGGTGGAAGAAAAATTGATCCAGAATTCTTTTCAAGCCGGTTAGTGTGTTGGTGCATAAATCCCAGTAAACAGCCAAGGTTGTGTAGTAAAGTCAGACACAATGTAAGCATGGATGATGTTTTGATTGGCTAATATTATTTGGATTCTAAGGTGGACTTTCCACATCAAGCATAGTCCTCCTTGCCGTCCATTACAAGGCATAACAAAACATTCTTTAAAACCAAAAGAAGAACATAGAGTATTCATAGTGGATCTAGTAGCTAGGGTTTCTGATAAAAACAACAAGGATGGGTGATATGTATGATTGCGAGTTTTGCTTGAGCCAACCAATCTCTTGCCTTTAGCTGCATCAGCATCAATCTCTTTGTCCACAGAAAGTTTCCATGCTGGTTTGGTTTTTGGGGTTTGGTTTGGTGAGGTTTGGTTATTTTGGGATGGTTGGGAAGGTTTGTATGGGAAAACAGTGTTATCTGGGTGAAGAAACCTTGTTGATCTTGACTTATGATCGAGTTCTTGCTGTTGGAACTTCATATTGTTGTTCTCTGGTTGGGTTGGTGTTGGTAAGAGAGGCAACTGAGGCGAATTTCCTGACTTTTGGTGGTGGTGGAGGAGCTGCGAAGTCGAGGGTTGGAGGGATGTTTAGATGGTGTGGTAGGGTTTTCCTTGGTTGCTTTTCTTTCCTTTTGTAGGTTTGTAAAGGTGTTGGAGGTGCTGGTGTAGGGGATATGAAGTTGTTGTGGGTGACTGTCACATACGGTTCTCCATCCTTTGTAGTCACCACGATATTAACATGAGCATCTTTATCCTGCAAAAAAGATCCAAGTATGTTGATATATTGCTGGTTGAAAAAATGGGTTAATGAGCTGCGCTTGCTGGCCGAAGTTGATGTGCTTTGCATGGATTGAGTCGGGATGGTTGCTGGTTCAAATGGTTCAGTATGTGTAGCTGGTGCTTGTTGAGGTGCTGCTGGTATTGCTGTGTTTGGTTGCTTGGGTGGAAATATCCTAGCTCGTCCGGCATCAGGTATCACAGCTGCTGAGAGAGATATCGTGGTTGGGTCCCCAAAAAGGGTTCGAATGTGGAAGTTGTTTCCCATTCCTTCATTTCGGCTGACAGTTGGTGCTTTTTCTGACGTGGCATTCCTTGGAACTTGCAGAGGATCATTGTTTCTATCCTGTTCACCCGTTATCTTTTCAGGTGCATGAACTGACTGAGATGCCTTAGAAGCTTGTCTGTCAGTGGCAGATTTCTTTGGTAGCCTATTTGGTGGAACTGGAGACCACATCATTCCCAAATTTTACAATATTGTTGATAGTCTAGTCGGGACAGGTTTGTGTACAGTTCCACTCGGTGGTGGGTTCAGTTCTGTCGGGTCTTGAGGCTCTGATTCGTGACTCACCACCTTTTCCTTACTAGCTCTTGATGATCCTGCATGTCTATTCTGATCAGCCTGGATTGATATTTGATGTGGATCCTTGGAAGAGCTAGCTTCTTGTGTTGTCATCGGACTTTGAGAGGATATATTTACCGACAAACATATCAGAGTAAAGTTGATCTGGTTAGGTCTAGGTCTAACCGCTCTCATTTTGCCATTCAGTTTATGGTAAGGGAAATTTGGGAATCTATGGTCTTGCAAAGCATGGTCGTAACTAGGAAAGTTAACACAATCTTTAGCTACATGCCTTAGAAATCCACAACGATAGCAGATAGTAGGAAGATATTCATAAGCATATTGGACCCATGTTAGTCCCCTAATGTTAAGCATGATTCCAAGCATAAAAGGTTTTGATAAGTCCATTTTTACCTTAGATCTAACATGTTTTTCACTGAAATCAACATCAAGAACCGTACATGTTCTCATCAGCAGTTTTTCAACATCAGTTTATCCTCAAAAAACTCTGTTAAGTAAAAAAGGTGTATCCAGAAGACCACTTTCTTAAAACATTCGTTAGGCTTTTGTAGATACTTACCATATTCTTCGAACAACATCACCATATTCTTAATAATCCATGGTTGATGAGCTAGTATGATCCTCTTGTCACTTTCGGGTGCATAATCACCTTGTATTCTTGAGCTCTTGGTTCAGACTGAATATGTTGAAAGGAGAGTGGGTTCCAGCGGTTTTTAATGGCATTTCTCAGAGTTGGGTATGGTGGGTTTGCAGCTAGGACATGCAACGCCAAGCATTTGTTTTGATGATTCAACCTTTCTGTTAACAAAAAACTTAGGAATCCTGAAGGGTTTTGTTGATGGGTTATTTTGTGGAAAGTTGGGTGTTGTTTTTTTGTTTAAAAGTTGATGGATACTTTTGTTTTTGATTCTTCAAATGAGTAGAACTTTCTACTTTGATTTTACACGGTGCTGAGGTAACCTTTTCTATATCTTTATCTTTTTGATCTTGAGTGTGGAAACTTGATGTAGTAGAAAGGTAAGAAGAAGACTGTTTAGATGATACCAAAGTTGGTTTTTGATTAAAAAACTCGTTTAAATCACCATTAATATTCGAGCTTACAGCAGGTAAATCATTATATGCTTCTTTTGGTAATGTTGTTGTAGGATTTCGGGAAAGTGAAACAGGCGTGGGATTTTTATTTCTTGGTGTTTCCATCGGATTGGCTGAACTATGTTTCCATGCATTGGTTACTGGATGTGGTTGTTCTTCATTCATTGGGTACATATTAAGGTGTTCATAGGATATTATGTTTAGAAAAATAACTAGATAGGTATGGAACCTGCATAATCTCTTCACACCCATAAGAAATTAATATATTTATTGCTTGATTCCAAAGATACCTTAGCTTAAATCTAAAGCAACCTTGATCTTGAAAGTTTATATAAGGAGAACCTCAAACAACTGGGATTTTTGAATCCCTGGAACTATTCTTGTGTGTCCTAGTTGTGAACTAGAGTCTTCCTCTCCTTTAAAACCTTGTAGGTTTAGCGACTAAAAATACTTCACCTAGGGATTCATGAAGCCAGGTCCAACTATCTGTATCTTGATAGTTCGTGTATCCTTATCTTGTTTTGATTGTTGAGCTTTTAGGTCTAACAAGCCACATAGATAAAAATCACAAAGTTTCTTCGTCTCGTACTTTGTGATTTTACAAGTATCTACTTGTGAGGTGAATAATAATATAGGATGCTCTTCGAGAGTCATAAGCCTGGATTTTGAAGTTTTCTAGACTTTGTCTATTGCAATCGATTTACTACCTCACCTTAATCTTTCATCAGAACGGAAATCACATATAGGCTTATCTATGGGATGCGGATTGGTTTAAAGTCTTCAATTAAGTTTGAAGCAACTCTTAGGATGTAAAGGATATTAGCTAAGGGAATTAATTGCGCGGAGTCTTGCGAGATTCAACAGGCGTAAGGAGCGTGAATGTAACTGAAAATGCGGGGGTCTAACAACCACACCCAACAATTCGTTTGGCAATATGAGAGGACTTACTCCAATATACTTTCTAGAGAATCAACTAGAGAGTCAGACTCAATCTAGACTAAAGTATATCAAAGAGTTTAATATATCTAACTCTTAATTCAATCCGCAATCAGCAAATAGAAATCTGCGAGCCCGATTGAATATAAGAGGAGTAACTTGAACGGTACCAAAGACTAATGTTCAAGTGTCAATCAATTTAAATCAACAACCAAAGGTTGGATATTCTAATTGATTGATCTTAACGCACAACCTGTGATATTTCAATTATATAACAAAATATAATGCGGAAAAGAAATAACACAGACATCAGAATTTTCTTAACGAGGAAAACCGCAAATGCAGAAAAACCCCGGGACCTAGTCTAGTTTGAACACCACACTGTATTAAGCCGCTTCAGACTCTAGCCTACTACCAATTAACTTCGGACTGGACTTTAGTTTAACCCTAATCAATCTCACACTGATTCAAGGTACAGTTTCGTTCCTTACTTCTCTAATGCCACCAGGATACTACACACTTAATTACCTTAGCTGATCTCACCCACAACTAAGAGTTGCTACGACCCAAAGTCGAAGACTTGATAAGAAAATCTGTCTCACACAGAAAAGTCTATAGATTGAATAAATCTGTCTCCCACAGAAATACCCAAGAGTTTTTGTTTTGTCTTTTGATAAATCAAGGTGAACATGAACCAATTGATAAAACGGACTTATATTCCCGAAGAACAGCCTAGTATTATCAATCACCTCACAATAATCTTAAATCGACTAGCGAAACAAGATATTGTGGAATCACAAACGATGAGACGAAGATGTTTGTGATTACTTTTATCTTGCCTATCAAAGAAATTAATCTCGAGTCAATTATTTCAATTGTACTCAATACGATAGAATCGGGCAAGATCAAAACACGCAACTACAAAGAAAATAGTTGGGTCTGGCTTCACAATCCAAATGAAGTCTTTGAAGTCGTTAACCTACAGGGTCTCGATAGAAACTAAGTTAACCTAAGGTTAAAGGAGAATCGACTCTAGTTGATGCAACTAGTAACACACAGGAGGTATGGGGATTAGGTTTCCTAATTTCTAGAGTTCTCCTTTATATAGTTTTCAAATCAGGGTTTGCAATCCAAGTTACCTTGGTAAAAAAACATTCAATATTCACCGTTAGATGAAAAACCTGATTCAACCAAGCCAATATATTTCAACAGTTAGATCGAACTTAGCTTGTTACACACAAATGAAATGTACCCTCATTTAGGTTTATGTAACCGTACCCAAACGTGTACACCATGTTGGCTCACATATAGTTAATCGAAGTTAGCCATATGATTACTCTCATGTAAATCTTTTTCATCTTAACCATAACTAGTTCAAATGACTCAAATGAAACTAGTTAAAGAGCCGTTCAATTGCTATATTCTCATAGAAGTATATAAGAACACAATTGAAGCAAAATCAGTTTGATTCACTCGAATCAATTCATGAACATTATAGCCACGGTTTGCAAAGATTGCATTCCTTAATTTATAAATGTTTAAGTTCATGTACACAACCGATTTTAGAAAGTAACCAACTCAAGTATGCAAACTTATACGCATACTTAAGTAGCCGAACCGAGTTTGGTTACGCCAGTACGCGTATGGGTGCGCATACCATTTTACATTCCAAACTCCAGCAGAAATTCACGGACGTGAGATTTCCTCCAAAGATATGCACTACCACGACATCCAACAACCGCGCCGGTCGCGTCTGGATTAGACACATACTCCAGGTTCCCGGTTTTGGACTTACACACAAATGTGATAACACACTATGTTTATATCCAAACATGGTTACATGATTCTAAGCTCTTTATTTCAATCATTGAAACTTTCTTAGAGGATAACAATAGTCGTTTCCACACACTATTAGCATCAAAGCAATTTTCAAGATATTGAAATAATCATAACGAAACATTCCAAGACTACACCAAATGATTGTATCACACAAACCATGTAAGATGTTACTCGGCAATTTTAACATGATATAAGATGAACTTGGTCGAAGCGAAAGCTTTCCAACACATATTTCGAGAAATATGTAAGCGAGATAAACTCAACTCGAAATCTCAAATGTGTATAATAGAAACCTATATCGTAATACGACTTATGTCTCAATATAGGAGATATAGTAGAAATATACTTTCAAAGTGATAGATGAGTTTCAGTCTCCACATACCTTTTGTCGATGAAGTTCCACAAGCTCCCCTTAGTAGTTCTTCGTCTTCAAATGATGAACGCCGTGAAGTCTAATTTCAAGTACACAATCTATGTCCTAGTCCGAGACATCTATAAATAGGCTAGAAATCAAGACTTATAGTTTTGATCACTAACATTGATAAACGTGCTTTAGATAGAAACGCATGCGAGTTCGACCGAGCAGTGCTCTAACAGTAACAGAATCGTTGTGACGGTAGATTCAATCTCAACTACATTTCAGTCCGAAGTATTGATAGTAGACTAGTGTCTGTAGCGGCTTATACAGTTTGGTGTTCAAATCTGGACTAGATCCCAGGGTTTTTCTGCATTTGCGGTTTCCTCGTTAACAAAATTTCTAGTGTATGTGTTATTTCTTTTCCACATTATATTGTTTATCTTTATAATTGAAGTATCACAGGTTGTACGTAAAAATATTCAAGTAGATAAGTCCACCGCAATTGTTGGATATGACTTGATTGATCTTGGATATTGATCTTTAGAATCGTCCAAGTACTCTCACGAAATAATCAGGTTCACGTACTTGTTTTTGTTTACATACTGATTGTGAGAGAAAGATATATAAGCTCTTCATATAATTTCTGATTGATATTCATTAAGTTGTAACTCTCAGAATTGTATTTGAGTTTAGTCTATACAAGTTTCATAAGAAAAAGTTGGTGGTGTATTTTGGTACCCCCGCATTTTCAGTACCAGGAAAACCTTAGCTTTTAATTGATTACGCAACTAACTTTACAGTAAGATATTTTATTGCATCTGCATTTACTTCTATGTTACAACTGGTGGAGCCCAAAACTTATAAAGCTGCCAAGATTGATCCTAAATGAGTTGCATCTATGGGAGAAGAGAATACAACTCTTAAAAGAGAATGGTACATGGAACTTAGTACCTTATCATCCATCTATGAATGTACTGAGATGTAAGTGGGTGTATAAACTCAAGTTAAATGCAGATGGTTCTATTCAGAGATATAAATTAAGATTAGTGGTCAAAGGGTATGATCATCTTACAGATATGGATTATTCAGAGACATTCAGTCAAGTGGTTAAAGATACCATCATAAGATGTGTATTAACAATTTCATCGTCTAGGAACTGGATGGCTAAGCAACTAGATGTCTCAAATGTATTTCTACATGTACATCTGAATGATAGTGTTTTTATAGAACAACCACCAGGTTTTAATGTTCCAGGGAAGGATGATTATGTTTGTCATTTGAAAAATGCATTGTATGTCTTGAAGTAAGCTCTAAGAGCCTGGTTTGAGAGGTTTTCAACAATTTTACGTCAATATGGTCTCACATAGTCAAAGTGTGACCATTTTTTATTCTTGTTTACTTCAACAAAGGGAGTGATGTTGTTGTTACTCCATGTTGATGAAATCATTTTAACATGTAGCTCTTCTACTTTATTAGCTTATCTTACTTGTTATCTCAGTAAAGAGTTTGATATGAAAGACTTAGGGGATCTTCATTATTTTCTAGGAACATAAGCTACTAACAATCATTCTATCAAACAGATTTTGTTGACACCGAAATATACAATGGAGCGGTTAACCAAGGCAGATATGATGGAATCCAGTTTTAAAGGGTCATAGGTTTTCAGTTCAGGGTCATAGGTTTTCAGTTCTGAATGCCGAACTTCTAGAAGATCCTCTATTTTGCATATATAAGTATAGTGGGAGGATTGCAGTATGTCACTGTAAAAAGACCTGACATTTTTTTTTCCTATCAGTTATGTATCACAATTCATGCATAACCTACTACAGTTTATTTACATCTTGTCAAAAGAATCCTAAGGTATTTGAAAGGCAGTCTAGGATCAGGTATTACTTTGGATTCTTCTGATCTTAATTCTCTGATAGCTTACACTGATTCTGACTGGGCTGGATGCTCTGATACTAGAAGAAGTACTGAAGGATATTGTGTTTTTATTGGTTGTTCTTTAATATCTTGGACTTCAAAGAAACAATCAACTGTCTCTAGATCAAGTTCAAAGGCAGAGTACAAGGCTTTAGCCGTTGCTTCTTCTAAATTATTATGGGTTTCTTATCTTCTGAACAACCAACTGTCTCTAGATCAAGTGCAGAGGAAGAGTACAAGGCTTTAGCAGTTGCTTCTTCTAAATTATTATGGGTTTCTTATCTTCTTGAAGAATTAAGAATTTCTCTATAATTACCTATGACACTTTACTGTGATAATGTGAGTCCTTCTAGTCTTGCAAGAAACTTTATGTATCATGCAAGAACTAAACATATAGATATTGATTATCATTTTATTAGGGACTTGATCATTGAGAAATTTATGATGATAAAGTTTCTTCCATATCTTCCACAATTGGCTGATAATTTTACAAAGGGGATTGTCTCAATCTCTCTGTTACGGTTTGTTTTCCAAGATTATGTACTTCATTGATACACAACTTTGGAGGTAATATGAGAATGAGTGAATGTTTTAGCATATGAGTGACATGTATTGGTGACTTTATCTCTTTTATGTTTGCCTTTAGTAATAGTCTACATCTTTTATCTTTTACAGTTTCTGTATTTTCTCTTTCACCTATTGTAATAATGTTTACTATAAATAGTCTTGTAATAATAAATTCTCCACATTAATAAAATCATATCTTTATTTAATTAGCTCTGATTACACTAGCTTCTTTCCTTTTCACTGGATAATAAAATTCTTCACTTGGATTCCCCAGTTATTTGAGCGTGCATTAACTGGCCTTCCAAGACACTGCCATATAGATCGATCCTGCTGGTTTCGCTCAGTGTTTGCCAATCATTATTGATTGTGTGGATTATATGTCCTTGACCAAATTTTTGTTTAAGTTCGAATCTCAAATGAATATTGTCTTTCTCCATCTTTTGCAACAGGTCGCGCAATAACTCTGAATTTAGGAGTCATTGTTCGCCCATCTCGCAGATCCCACGGGTTATCTTTGTTCTGCAAGCACTCATCATTCTTTCCGGATGTATCTTCAATGATTGGCACCAACCGAACTTTGACTGTAGAAACCATTAACATCAACTTAATCATCACCAACGTGGGTGTTTTTTATTTATTTATAGGAAATCTGGATTTCATTAAGAACTTAAAAAGATTACAAGGGTTGAAGTAAAAAAGGTAGAATGGCCATCCATTTACCAGTAATGTTATTCCTTCTACAATATGTGGCTGTATTATCATCCATTGAAAGACATTGAGAACTCCTACTGATATGAGAATTATTAAATAAACTGAAACTGTTTGAAAGAAATAGACAATCATATAGGATTGAGCAACTAAACCAGCTAATCTGGTTATTCTTATTCTTCAAATAATTGACTGATAACAAAGCATCACTAAAGATGCAGACTTCATTTATGCCTTTACTCCTTGCCCATTTTGTTGCTTCCAGAATAGCAAGGCTTTCTGCTTCTTCAGAATATCTAGCTAGTCCTGTGATAGTTCTACAACCCTCAAATTCACCTGCAACATCAACCATATATAACCCAATTCCAATGTTGTTAGAATCTTTTATATATGAAGCATCACAACATATTTTAACACATTTGGTGGAAACAACTTCTTGTTGATCAGTTGAATTGTTATTCAGTAACTTCATTGGTCTGTTACTTCTGGCAGATATGTTGTGTTCATAATGTTGATTGGCTATATTTATTGCTACTCTAGCAATATTATTAGGATGAAGATCTTTTCCTTGAAACACTTTGACACACTTATCTCTCCAAATCGTCTAGGCATTTGTAAAGATAGTGCAAAGAGATTTCTAATCCTTACAATTTTATATCCACTTTTGAACCCACTCTAAAATTGAGATGTTAGAATCAACATCATGTAACACTAGATTACCATTTGGGACTAAAGACCAAATACCTTTCGAAAACGAATAGTGCAATATCAGATGCTCAGTAAACTCTGCAATATCATTATCACACAAACAACAAACAATATTTGTATTTGAATTATAACTACTAAGTTTATATTTGGTTGGAAGTGTGTTGGACTTTGGGTAATACTAGAGATCGCCGAATAAACGTATAAATGTTATCTTGTTGGGATGAGTTCTAATGGGAATAACCATAGTAACCAGACAAGATGTCATAAGCAGATTTAATAGAGAAACAACCATAATTTGTATGAGGCCAAACTAATTCATCATCACCAGAGATAGGGATCCCAGTGTTAAGTATTATAGCAGAATTATCCTGAGTGAAAAAGAATTAACCAGCTGCACATTCCATATTTTTTGTCCTGATCAATAGACTCAGTAACACTATAATTAGGATTATGCTGTGATATACATAAAGGTTAAGAAGCATTGTGAATCCAACGATCAGTAAAAGAACTAATCTTTCTGCTACCATTTCTAATATCCCACACAGCATTATCCCTAACTAGATGACCGCTGCCACGGTGGGATGGCCGACCGAAAAAATCACCCGAAAACGTGACTCAAAACTCAACAACCAACGCCCGCTTCAACTCTCTTAGCTCCAAATCTTAACTAAAAACGATTAAAACAAACAAGAACATAAGAAATAATAATGTAAGTTGATTTTAACTTTAAGCCTGTGTACTGCAATATTGTCTCTTTAAGAAGTGTCAAAATCTGGCCAGCCTCAATATCTTTCTTTGGTCTCTAAAAATGATCACAGAATGTGGAGCCATTAGTGTTCTTTAAGCTTGAGACAAATCCTACTTTCCGCTGAACCAGCTTTTTTTGCAGGTTAAAATTAACTGCTATTGGTTTCATGACACTTTCCTCGAGCAATAATGTCAACAATATGAAACTTTGCCGCACGCAATTAACTTCCGCTTCACCAGCATAGTAGGAGCATAGATCTGAAAATAAATAAATAAGCCTAGTACAACTGATTCATTGTAAGCATGACTGCCAATGTATAATTTGATGACAAATATAAACTATAACAAGTCATGTCCTGCACTTGGTGGAATTTTATACCAAGAATATGAGCAAAAAATGAAAAGAAAGCTCTCACTGTATAAGAACAAATAGTTAGGAAAAAGACAAATTGAAAAGTTTGGGCCTATTATTAAGTTTTGAATGGGGGAAAATTGTCCACATTTCTTTATCTGACTACCCCTGAAAATAAACCCTTTACAGTACAGAACTCTCTCATGTCTAGGCCAGAGAATTTTCTTAATAAAGTCTTGTTAATAGGCAATGGATGTGTTAATCAAATTTGGTAGTGGTGGTACCTAGGTTGTAGTATTAGTTCTATTAGCCTGATGCTAACACCTATGTTGTGCTTTGTAATGGCATTGATTGAAATCATTACATGCACCCATATGAGAAGTGCCTGGGACCCTGTTATCTCTAAATTCTTTGTATTGGGATTAGTTTAACAAGAATCCACTTAAGCTAAATTAATGGGAGAATGTGTGTACTGTTGATATTTAGTGCGGAATATCAGCTAAAGGGTTCATTTTTAATCAACCGCGCAAGGTTCTTTGAATTGCAGAAACGTGTTAAAGGCAGAAAATGAGATCCCTATGGATCTGTCCACATAACTATTGGTGGTGAAGGCAACAGAAAAGGCTTAGCTCACATGTATACCTCTGTTTTTGCTACTTGTTGGTGGTATCACTAAAGACAGCTTATGTCTAGGATCATGTTTTTCTAAAAATCTCGAAATGATGGAACAGATGAGCATGTTGTGCGAGAAAAGAAACACAACAGAGACATGTTTATTCAGAAACATGGATATTCACAAACACAACAGAGATAATATGATGCAAGATATAATTAACTATATGTCATAATTCACGAGAAACAAATTCAGAAACATGTCTCAGAATTAGTGTATTGCATTTCAAACCACCTAAGCAAGTACAACACATCATCAAAGAACCACAGAGTGCGTAACTGGGAACAATTTATATGGAAGAACTGACATGCATATGTTTATTGAAATCTGAAAAGAAGTAATATCAACTAACAATTAAGAGCACTACAGTAATTCAATAACCAGGTTATAATTCAATAACAAGGTTATCCTTAACAGCATAAGAGCAACTCCGCTATATTTGCAATGAGTTTAATAGTGCCACCCAACCCAGGACATTCAAACTACAACAGTTAAGTGGTTGAGTTTCCTTTTTGGTCACTAAGCCATGTGTCCAACTTTGTTCCAAATTGGGCCTTTGATTAAGCTATCCGAATGACTGTCTAAGTAGTAGAGTAAAATTCAAACAGAATGCAGAATGCAGTTCATCCTTGGAATGCCAAAGTGAGTAAAACTTTCTATTTGCAACAGAATGCACTTCATCCTTGGTCACTAAGCCATGCTTTTGACACATTCTACCCCCGAGCCAGTGCCAGGGTCCATCAGTAAATAGTTGACTATTGGTTAACTTTCAAGATGATGTACTGCCCTTGGTTGGTCCCTTTCAAATTCGCATATGAAGATCAAACTTTAAGTTCGACTTCCAATCTTTATACTTAATAAACTGCCCAGCCTAGGTTTGCTTAAAAATAAAGGCTGGATGCATTCACACTAATTTTAACTGTTATCGGATTTTCAAACGTTAGTCTAACAGAATGTTCGTAGACATAGCTGCCCCACTGATATAGAGTAAGACCAACCAGCATGTAGCGATAATTTCATGTAAGACCAAAATAGGAGGCTGCCGAAACAAACAATAAAAAGGATGAAAGCAATTTAAACCATTCCCAATTTAATCTTTGAAGTGGCTGTGGCTACTATGACATTCCAAATTTTTCTGTGTATCTAACCATAAATATTTCAAAATTGTAAACCACTGATGAACAAAACCCCTAAATTGATAGAAACCTAGACGAAAATGCTACATTTATGTATCAAATAGTGTGATTATTGAACAGAAAACCATTGTAAACCACTGAGGAACATAAATTGAACAAAACCCCTAAATTAATAGAATCCTAGAATTACAGAATACAGTAGAAACCGATTTTAGTTTTAAGAGATGTGCCTACCTGATCATAGAAGAGAGAAACAATCGATCGAGTTCTTCATCTCCGTCGTACTGAAATCCAACGTTTCTTCAGTAAAGATTAGCAGATGATGAAACCCTAAAATTTCCAAAAAATTGATGATGATTATGAAAGAATTACATAGATCGAAAATGAAATCGAAACCCTAAACTCGATAAGTAGATGATTGAAGATCGATTATGACTAACAGTTGATAGAAGATGATATTCAATTCTACTGCTGTCAAGAAATGGTTATGTGAAGAAATGGTCGTTTCTGAGAGAAGAATGAAAAAGAAAAAAGAAATGCGGTTCACCGGGGTTCGACCCTGGATCCTTTGATTGCCTATTTACAGATATAGCCTTGATAAATTAGGCTTGATACCTTTCATATAGGAGGGATAGTTTGGATATTTTGGGGGTATGACACCAAATCCAATCTTTTTTGTTAAATTGAAAAAAATGTCACGCTTCACATTGACAAAAAGTCATCATTATATCAATCTTGTAAAGGGCGGCATGAATTGGTAGAGGGGGCTGAGTGTGATAGCAATGTCCCTCTTATTGGTTGGGGGTGTCCTATAAGGATGTAGATTGACTAGATTACCCTTTCACCTTAAATCAACCAAAATCAAATCAATTTTTTTTTAACCTAATGAATCAAAAAAAATCAAATCGATTTTTTTTCATCTTCTTCTTCATCTTCTCTTCTCCTCCATCAATCCTAACCTCCATTAAACCGAAAATTTCATCGCCTTCGATTAATCCACATTTGAAAAATGTTTGGAAAAACCGTTAGGGTTTAGTTTATCGTGTTGAATTTAAGTTAATTTTGTATCAAAAATTAGGGTTTTGTATGAAAATTGAAATTGAAATTTACGGGTTTATGCGAGTTACTGTTGGTAATAACTCACTACTAACCGTGGCGATATTTTGAAGAACATACGGTTGGTAATAGTTCAAATACTGAACCGTACCTTAAAAAATTGAGAATTAGGTTTAGGTACCTGGTTGGTACGAAACCTTAGTTACCAACCGCACCTAGGTTCGGTTGGTAACTTAATGAAAATTACCAACCGTATATCATCCTGAATGTTAAGAATTTTTGAAGTAGTGATGTACGGTTCGAAACTATAGATGACTTACCAACCGTAGTTTAGTTACGGTTGGTTTCGATTCCTTTTTTATGAACCGTAATTAGTTACGGTTGTATCCAAGATTTTCTTCAAAGAATCAGAATCTGGTATTACGATTGGGTTTTTCCCCAATTGAACCGATTCGGTTGGTAATCAGCTTATTTCCAACCGTATGTTCTTGAGGAAAATTTTAAAATTTGATCTTTTTACATATTTTAGATAATTTTGATCAACAAAAAAGCTAATGGAACTAATTTTGATCACTCACCTCTAATTTGCCACTTGAATCACTCATTTGGTTGCCGCCCTCTACCGATTCCTACCGCCCCTTTACCAAGATTGCATTATATAGAGTCCTCACTCGATTCGCTCGGTCGGCCTTATTATGTCTAGACCATGACAAATTGACTTCCAGACCCAAGATTAGTTTTTGGTGTTAGGATGATGCAAGGGGTGAGTATGTTTAAAGTACTTACATTTCAGGATGATAGTGCATAATTTATCCTCAGAATGTCCAAGCAGTTTTTGCTGAAAGAACCGAATGAACAAGTTTAACATTACGAAACCCAATACCTCCCTGATGTTCATGAGTACAAATACCACCCCGTTGCTTAAAATAAATACCACCTGGTTTATTTTCCCTCCACCAAAAGTCTCTTTGAGACTTTCCATCTTATAAATCACTCCATCTGGAAATAAAAAAGTGTTCATATGATAGATTGAGGTAAAATTTAGAACATGTTTGACAAGTACAAACCTACCTGCTTGGTTAAGGTGATTTCATTTCCATTTCGCAACCCTCTTATCAAACTGGTCAGGAAGATGAGCGAAAGCTTCATTTTTAGACCTACCAATTAACAAAGGAATACCAAGGTACTTTTCATTAAGCTCTATTTTCCTAACATTGAGAAATCTGACACGAGACGCAAATGTCTGGATGTACTTTTTTACTAAAGAAACATCCAAATTTATCAAAATTTATGACCATAACAAGCACTAAAGTCATTGATTAAGTCCATCGATTGCTAGCTTCATCATGAGTAGCTTTGCAAAATTAGAGGCAATCGTCAGCAAACATCAGGTGTAGTATGCTAGGTACTTCATTAGTCACTTTGATGTCATGAATCAATTGACAGGATTCAGCATGTAAAAGAAGATATCTTGAAAAAGACTCCATAACTATTATAAATAGATATGGAGATAATGGACCACCTTGTCTTAGACCCCTTGAGGGTTTGTAAGTTTTACATGGTGATCAATTCAACATAATAGAGATATTAGTTGTACTCACACATTGAAAAATTAAATCACACCAATCACTGGAAAAACCAAATTTTTTTAGGATATCCATTAAGAAAGACCATTCAATTCTGTCAAATGCCTTTGACATATCGAGTTTGAGACCCATGACCCAACATTTATCCTTTCTCATTTTCATTGTACGAACAAGCTCATGGGCAATCACTACATTATCTTGAATATGTCTATTAGGGATATATGCACCTTGATAAGGTGAGATCATTTTTGCTAGCAAAGGTTTCATTCTATTAACAATGATTTTAGATATTATCTTGCAACTAGTGTAACAAAGAGAAATAGGTCTAAAATCAGAAGGAGTTTAGTGACTGTTAACTTTAGGAATTAAAGTGAGAAAGGTATGGTTCATTTTCGTTGAGGATGTGTTTATTAGTGTCAAAGAAATTCTTGACCATAAACCTGACATCATTGACAATTAGAACCATGTTTTGCTTGTAGAATCCCGGTGGAAAACCATCCCGGAGCATACCATGGACCCATTTGTGCAATGGTATTTCTCATTTCTTGAGTTTCCCTCTTATTTCCTTCTCTCGCAACTTCATTCCCCTTTTTTATCCTCTCTCAACTTCATTCTTCCTCCATCCTCTTTTCACGTCGTTGGCTAATTCCTCAACAAACTTCTTCCCTTTTCTTCTCCGTTATCCGTCGTCTTCTCCGTCTCGTTGTCGCAACGCAACCTCCGGTTCCGTTACTGTGTTTTCGCTTCTTCCTCGCTTTTTCTTATTAGTTTGCATGGCATCTTCAACTCCTCAAATGACAAAGAAGGTGTGAGTTATGTGTTTTCCGACGACGACGTATCGCTTGATTCCCCGTTCGTCGTAGAGTCCTTCCAAGTATGATTATCGTGCCTAGATTCTATCTTTCCGATAACCCGTCGTTTTCTTGAGGCCGACAAGAGGACCTAGGGACTTAACAGACGAGCACATGTTCAACAACCGAAAGATGAGTTCGGTGCATTGATCCGTCCGTGCCGTGCTCTTGCCCAATGGAATGGTAACACTTTCCGTATCCCACCGAGGGAGAAGTGAATCGAGGCGAGTGCGCTCCTACTACTTGGTCTACCTTCGATCCTTCTCAAGCGGGTGACTATACTCCCCGCCAGCCGATAATTATCTAGCTGACCACTACTAATGGCGATCTCGTTTGCTTGCCGGCCCCACCGTCATAAGACTCTTCACGAGGAGTCGTGAGACTTTTTTGAGATGAGGACCCCGAGGAAAGAGTTCCAACAAGCACGCCCGTCATACCAATGATACGAAATTTTTATCCTTTCGGGTAGTCAACGCTGATCGGCCGTTGCATTTCTCTGCCTCTAGTTTGGTTGATCGCTCGGAGACTTACTGTGGTAGTGTTTTGTTTTGGTGGTGTTTTTCAGACTAAGTCCTGTGGTACTCCTTCTAAGGTTTTCGTTCATCTAAGAGGGATAGGATTGCTTACATGGAAGGTAACAAATATACTTATTGTTTTTTATTTAACGTACATGTACGTGCCCCTATTTGTTGCCTTGCATGGATCTCGACGTCGGCGATACACATGTTGAAGGTTGACAAGGCCGCTGGTAAAGGATGGTGAGGATCCCGGGCGATCGACTACCTTTTGTCACATTTCCCGGGGAGGTCGCCTCTTAAATCGCTCCGATATTGCCTCCGCCTTGTAGTGGGAAGCCTAAGGGTAGGTAAAGAACATTGAAGGGATTGTGCATTTTTGATTTACGAGGACGATGTCCTTTGAAGAGAGTCGAGTGTGAGAAATCGTGTGGTGGTGGGGGCGGTTTGATTGACCGTGATGTGGAGAACGTTGGCTGTCGAGGGTCAACCGTCAAGACTTTCCCTACCGTGGTTCCTAATTCCATGTGCAACTCGCTTGGCGCGCTCATCTCTCCGATTTCGCCTCTTTGTCCGATTTAAGAGAAGGTCATTCGTTGTAGGCCGGCCCGAAAAGTACCTCCTTCGACCTCTGGTGAGTTGAACTGATAACTTGTTTAGGGCTTTATGTTGGTATTGTTTTTAGGATGTCAACCGCCGCTATCAATGCCGCCATCCAACGCCAGAGGCCATCGAGAGGGAGAATCTTCGTCTCTTGCTGCAAGAGCGTGAACGGCCTCGAGGGTGGAGAAGAGTTGGCAAAACCCAAGGTATGCGTTTTATTCGCAATAGTTGTGATTGATCTTGTAGTGCCAATATCCTAAGTTTAGTACCTCGCTTAGCCGAATCTTCTATTATGGGAGGCCGACGCCGCCATGAAGGTGTCGTCATTGAAGAGGGAAGCGAACATAGAACGAGATCATGTTCGAACTTACAACAGAAATAGTCAATAAGGATGCTAAGATTTAAAACCGATATTGAGATCTTCAATCCAAACTTTATCTGGCGAAGACGTTTGAGTATGTTCCCGAGGAAATAGATAATTTGAGGGCGAACTTAGCTCACTTCCAAGGTATAGCGAGAAAACATTATTAGCCGACAACCTTGCGACGCATCCTGGATCTTGGGGGAGAGGGACGCTATCTTGAGAAGCTTAAGGAGTTCGTAAAGGTTTCGATGAGTTGGATTGTGCGTGCTCAATTGTCGGGTTTGTGAGCCCACTCTCGACCACAAGAAGTATTGCCCCACTAATGAGTTTAATGAACAAAATGATACCTAGAACTTTCTTCGAAGGTGTCTCGCTCGAGTGTAGCCTGACCGAGTCCGAGGAGTCGATTAGAATAATTGCCCCTTTGTTAGAAGGTGGTGTGCCTGTGTCGTGCCTTCCATGTTGTTATCTTGTTGCCGTTGTTGTGTGACCGACTTCTTGTTGTCTTGCGCCCGAGCGTAAAAGTGGCCTCTGCTGAGGAGGAGAACATTTGCTCAAGGGAAGGAGGCCATCAGTGGCCACGCTTGGCTTGCCTCGGAAACTAGCCCGAGAAAGCGAAGTTCAGCCTCGCAAAGCGGGTTGATAAGAAGCGAGCCGATGTAATGCCAAGAAGGTTCCCGGTTCTACTTCTTCCAAAGAGTGATCATGTCTTTTGTAGCGCTGGCCGCTGTCTTGCCCTTTTCCGGGTTGTACTGGTTTGAACACTTTGTTAACTTCTTGCATAACTTGTTACTACCGATGTCATTATTCTTATTTATGTTGGGTTGCCCGTAATCCTTTTTTATACCCGCATGAGTAGAAGGATGCCATTCTCATCACCGGAGATCTAGTGGAAGGGGAGTTGGTCTTGCAGTTTCTATGGGATCGACACCCCAAGCAAGTTATCGATTAATCTTCTCGGGGCAAGGGATTCGGCCACTTGCGAGGAGAGCAATGTTGACGCCGGACTGGTGAGTACTCATGCCTCGACAATCGACTGGTTTCAACCGCCAGTGGCTCCCCGAACTACCTCGCACTTGCACAATGCCACCGCCCGAGTTCGAATAGTCCGTGTTAGTGTAAGTCGCCCGGCACTTGCACAATGCCATCGCCCGGTTCAAACGACCATTGACGCACTTTTGTCATATTTCCAACCCCACGCGGCTTTTCACGGGAAATGGGGATGACAAGATATCTTACCCGATCTCACATGGTAGATTTTTAGTCGTGGTCGCGCTCCACGGCCGTGGCTCGGGTTTTCCGTCCGTCTTGTTATCTTGTATGCCCCTTATCGTGTAAGTTTACCGCCTCTTCTTGTCACGCCTGCCTAGCTAGGTAGGAGCTTTAGTACCAGCCTGTCCTGGTTGGAATTCTCTTGGTCTTACTCTCGTTTGTTGTAATCTTTTGCAGGCCATCTCTCTTGCTTCTTCCAAATCGTCAAAGCTTCTACCTCGTGGTAGGTATCATCGCCTCCGTGGTAGGATGGCATGTTAGCATGATGACAGAAGCTCTTCACACCATTCCCCATATTCCCCCGAGTTTCTTCTTCATGTTATCTACGATGGTCTTGTTTGCAGATCTCGGCTGTCCATTGCTTTGGGGGCATAGGGGCGTGGACTTGCTCTTTCTGGATGTTATAAGTGTTGAATAAGAGGTCGATGTTTTTGCCTTGCAATTGTTTCCGTTGTCGAAACGATTGCTGCCGGAACCCCAAAGCATATGATGTGTTCCCTGAATGAACCGAAAACATCCTTATCCCGTATGTGCCTTAATGAGCGACCTCAACCCACTTGGTGAAATAATCAAGGGCCACAATTAAATACTTCCTTTGTCCCGATCCGGTGTGGTCCCACGATTTCCCATTTAGCAAAGGGCCGTGGACTGATGACGGAGTTTAATGTTACAGCCGCATGTATCTTCTTCCCGATTCGGCACTCGTTGGGGCATATGCTTCTGCCCTCGTTCATGTACGGCTCCCATGGTTTTAGCTCGTGCCGCCAGGCTGCGGCCCGAGCCGTGGTTTCCCGTGCCATATGTAATTCTATCATCTCGCCCTCCTCTTTACTTAGGCATTTTAGCAATGGTCCCAGTGTGATTTTCTAGATAGGGTGCCATCCCTAAGTTCCGTACGTTTGCTCTTGATCTTGTTGATCTCTGTCTCCCTTGGGCAACCTTCATTCATGAATCGAATCATCGGCCCCTGATCGATCGGTAGTGGTTGCAGATTCTAATACCCTCAATACTTGCGCGCTAAGCAATATATGCCGTGGCATCCGAATGCCGATTGTCTTTTCTCTGCTGTGTAATTTGATGCTTGGTATTTGCCCGATGTAGATTGGGCGAGCTCCCGCATTTACGCAACAAGGGGTCATGTGGCATATTGCCTGCCGATTTGCCGCACAACCATGGAGTCGTGTCGTCCTTGGATGCCCATCTCTACGATCAGCGTGAGGGCATGTATTACCGCGCCATATTCTCAGGACATTGTTGGTTGCTTTTAAACTCAAGCAAGGAATGGACCATTTTCTTGTGTCGTGAAGACCGCCAAAAACCCGACCTTTGTACACTCTATGGAGGACTTGGTAAGTACTCTCTTATGAGTTTGGAAATATGTCTGGAGCTTCGTGCCGCAAACACTAGCGCTAGGATGAGTTGCTCGATTCTCGATGGTCTTGAATAATAATTGGACTCAACAGTTTATCATTATCTGATGGAGTAATGCAGGGATTGATGCATTCAAGAAAATCTTTATTTTGAATTGGCTTAGAAGTGGTGTCAATAGACTGAAGTGAGAAACAAAAAGATCTTCAAGGATAAACATATCAATAGACCTGTCACCAACGTAGGTGTTTGAGGTAAGATATAATTTCTTCGCCATCACTAAGCTGCAGCCTGCACGGCATATCTATCAATTTGTCCACCCAATACGACTTGCAA
Organism: Papaver armeniacum; assembly: GCA_023531295.1. Lineage (NCBI taxonomy): Eukaryota > Viridiplantae > Streptophyta > Magnoliopsida > Ranunculales > Papaveraceae > Papaver > Papaver armeniacum. Next base: position 243,403 of record JAJJWW010006975.1, on the reverse strand, counting down.
AAAGTTGAAGTCGCAAAAGTTGGGCTGAAATATCACTCAGCTACAGAACCCACATAAAGTCTGCTAAGTTGTTTTAAGCTGCTCACGTGTACCCGCACCTATGAATAATTGGACGCATGCTGCTTTTTCTATAATGGCAAATATACCCCCTCAAATGACTTTCTATCCATACTTTTGACCTCTCCCATACTTGGACCTCTCCCGTTAGCAGAGGATATTTCAGTCATTTGAAGCGTAATCCTGAACATCCACGTTGATTTTAAGTAGTCAAACGTTGGAACTTGGGCACTTGAGAATGAAGTTGATAATTACAAAACTATTCAAGATTCAGACACTGTCTTTACGAGTATTTATTAAAACCAGAACACATTCCTTCTGAAATTTTGTAGATAGATTTTGGCCATGGCAAATTTTCAATTGGTTTGCATCATTTTGAGTTTTTTTCTTTTCTCAGCAGCTTTACAGTTCAACACCATTCAATGTGCTACTACTAGTACTCTTGGTAGAAACTCATTTCCTCCTGAATTTGGTATTGGTTTCAGTACTTCTGCTTATCAAGTAAGTACTTGCTTCAAACTTCATCGTTTTACATAAAAGGTATCTTAAATTCATTCTTCTTCACCATTCCTATTATTTTCTTACTTGTATTATTATGCAATAAATAAAGGTTGAAGGAGCAGCTCATGAAGATGGAAGAGGACTTAGTATCTGGGATACTTTCTGCGCAATTCCTGGTATTTTCTCATTTTTCTCAAGTCTAGTTTTCCTTTATCACAAGTTGTTTCGTGATTTGTCTCGCGGATACATGGACAACTTGATTTTAACCTGCCGGTTGTTATAAATAAGGTCAACTTGATTTTCCTTTATGACATTCACAGTCTAAATGAGGTTTAAAAAAAAAAAAAAAAAAAAATAAGTCCCGATGGATAGTTATAATTCCTCCGGGAGATGTTGCACGATTATTTGTTTTCGTGCATTTTTATTTTCCATTTTGGCCTTCATTGGTATTTTGATCTGTATTTCTAAGACTTAAAGTAAAATCCTAATTGTTTTTATAAATTACTCCAAATTATAGGGAAAATTGTTGGTGGAGGAACTGGTGATGTAGCAGCTGATGTTTATCATCGTTACAAGGTACGATAGTTGTATTTACATTTGCATTTGATTGAATACGGTCGGCTAGAAGTTGTTGACACCAGCATCGGATTAGATACAAATTTACACTCCAAATTTGATGTGTGCATTCTAATTTTTCAGGAAGATGTACAAATCCTCAAGGACTTGGGGACAAATCTTTACAGGTTTTCAATATCTTGGTCTAGATTATTTCCAAGAGGATCTACAAGACATGGACAAGTGAACCCGAAAGCCGTTCAGTATTACAACAATCTCATAAATGAGTTAATTCAAAATGGTATAAAGATAAATGTTATAAATATTGACATTGTAGTAGTAATAGAGGATTGTTATCTCAAATTCTCAATAGTACTAATCTATTCTTTGTTCAATAGGTATTGAACCTATGGTGACGATTTTTCATTGGGATGTGCCGCAAGTTCTTGAGGATGAATATGGAGGTTTCAGAAGCAAGCGGATCCTGTAAGATTGACAAGCGATACAGTTGTAGTTCTTGAGGATTTACTTGTTCATTTATTCATAGTTCTAATTGGTGATTATATTTCATTTACTCCAGAGATGATTATAGCGAGTTTGCAGACTTTTGTTTCAAAGAATTTGGCGACCGAGTGAAGAAGTGGGTGACAGTAAACGAACCGTCAATATTTGCAACTCATGGCTACCAAAACGGTATAAACGCTCCTGGGAGATGCTCACCAAATTTTGGAAACTGCACTGAAGGGGATTCCGCAAGGGAACCTTACATTGTTTCGCACAATCTTTTGCTTGCTCATACGCGTGCGGTCAAAATCTACCGATCTAAATATGAAGTATGTGTGGTCTCATATAATTTGACTGATGCGCTAATGTGCATATTACTTGTATAAAAGTTTTATGAGCTTATGCTTCTTTATTTCTTGTGATGAAATAAACAGAAAATGCAAAAGGGAAGTATCGGTATCTCCTTGCACTCGGACTGGTATATGCCTTATTCATCTTCTAAATTGGATACCGATGCAACTCAGAGGGTTATCGACAACACACTAGGCCTGTACGTAGATTATTTATCTTTGTGTTTGGATATTCTTTGGTAAATCAGTTTGATCCTCCCTAACTGACAGTTTTTTTTTTTTCATGTCATAGATTCTTGGATCCGATAATGTCCGGTGACTACCCTTCATCAGTCAAGCGAATTGTAGGAGACAGGTTACCAGTATTTACAAAACAAGAATCTATTGATATTAATGGATCTTTCGACTTCATTGGGGTGAATCACTATATTACAGTTTATGTCATGGACAATTCTACGGCCCTTCCTCCATCTGAAAGCAGTGATTATCCCACACCCGATGACCCCCAACTCCCAGATACTTTTGCCATCACAACAAGTACATTTTGTCCTTTAGTTTGTGTTAACAGTGTTTGCAAACTCTTATCGGTTTAGTTTGTTTTTAAAAAACGAGGTCTTAATGCATTGCAGGTAGGAAGGATGGAACTGAGATTGGACCTAGTGTAAGTATAAACTGAAAATATGAAGCTGCAAACAGTTATCCGTTTAGTTGTCCAAGAAACATGTCTCATTGCTAGTTGCGGTTTAATGCAGGAAGGAGGAGTCATATATTGGAGAGCATATCCTCACGGATTAAAGTTACTTCTGGATTATATCAAAACAAAATACCGAAACCCTCCAGTTTATGTAACTGAAATAGGTATGCACAAATCAATGACTAGCATGAGTTTCACAGTTTGATTTAGTTGCTACTTCAAATGAACTTTTTGCTTGCAAACTTTGATGATTTCAACGGTTTATTAACAGGTTACGTCGCTTTAGACGAAGGACAACCAATTGAAAGCATTCTCAACGACACGGACAGGATCCAATATATCGAGGATTCTCTAAGATATACGCTCGATTCTATGAGGTAAACGAAGCCTATCCTCATACATATGGAAGTTTTAGCACACACTGCCACATTAGTCTATTTTAAACTTTTGTGTCATTTCTTCTTGTTTTGATGCAGCGAGGGAGCTGATGTCCGGGGCCTTCTGTTATGGTCATATATCGATAATTTTGAGTGGGACAGCGGTTACCCATTCCGTCTAGGACTATATTATGTCAACTACACCGATATGCAGCGCATTCCGAAAGCATCAGCATTTTGGTTCAGAGATGTTATGAATCTCAAACTAAGGAAGAAGACAACAACCATGAATCCACCTCTTCAATTCGGAAGATTACCCTATACCAGTAGATCATCTTCGTAATTAAGAAACCTTTAAAATTCACAACACAAATTTTTATTTTCAACATTCTACACCCTCAAAACAAGTCATCCAATAGACGTCCAGGATTTTACTTTCTTTTACAGAGTTAAAGAGTTAAACCATTGCTGTTAAATATAGAAAAAAGATAATGGAGTTTTGCTGTAAATCAGATAATAGTTGTGCAAATTTGATACACATGAGTTGTATTACACCGAAAAAGCGGTTCATCCCCCCACCTACCTACACCATTAAGCATTTGGTTGCTAAAGCTGAAGGTTGTGGCTTGGTGCTCCCGAATATCTAATTTGGATGTCCTCTTACAAACTTTCTTTTTCTGGTTGTGAACTTGTGATGGTCAGGATTCTATGCTCTACCACAGGTCCACAACTCCAATGTGTAAATTTATTCCAAAATGCAACACTGGGATACTCTAGGTGCATGGTATATTCTTTACCAAATGATATTCTTTACATGGTAATTTTAGGACTCAAGTCAATAATATCAATTAGTTATTACTTGGTAATTCTTGCAAAAGGCCAATGTTCTTGCAAAACCTTCCTTGAACTTTATGTTAGGCTGTAGCACACTACAGCGCCAACTCGAATGCTAAATGCATTGATCCCTTCTATAAGGGACATAAAAATATCAGTTGTAAAACAATTCAATTCATGGATAACGTTCTTTGAACAATTTTTCTTGCATAATCTTTTTGTTTGAGTCATAATATGATCAATGGGGGGGCACATACCACCGAACGCAATTATCCATGACATGGGTGTGGATGAATTTTCAAACTAGTTCACATGGTACATGTCACAACCATGGATGATCTTTAAAACTTGTAACAATCCTCCCCTTTTCAGGGTATTAAAAAATGGCAATTTCTGTTCAAATTCTTATCTGTTTAACAAACTAAACAATAAACTAGTATATGTAGTAGCTGCCTGCTATGCCAAAAATCTTACTATAAATAGAGAAGTAGTATAGAAATGAATGCTCACCAATCATCCAAGTGATCAATATCATCAAACAGTAGAATTCATATCTTCCAGCAGTCTTTCGCATCATCATGGCCTTCAAGAGTTCATCTTCTCCTATGTTGGTTGGTCTACTTTTTGCTTTGGTCGTCTTATCTGCAAATTTGGGCAAGTATCCGATCTCCCTCTATCAGGCTTGGTATCCTTCGGTTTTGTACATACAACCATATAACAAGAACTAATTGTGCTGTTTTATGTGTAATATATATTGTAATGCAGAGATGGCATCCGCAGTTGGACTTTCATGCAGAGTTGGGGTGTCACTGAATGTAAGAATACTTGGAAGCTGCCCCTCTGATAACTGTTTCAGTGTGTGTACTGCACACTGCCCCCCACACTTGAGAGTTGACGCATATGCTTGTGTCCTCAATCTCCTTGGAATAAGTCTAAATGGTTGCTCATGTTGCTTTGCATGAATAAACTCCTACTAGCTACCACACTCCACTCCAAAATTAAGGTTATAATGAAGCAACGACACATACATGCATGGAAGTTTTAATTACTGCTGTGTACGTATTAGTGTTGGTTTATGTTAAGAAAATAAATATTAGCAGCACTAATATATATAGCTGCTTAAGAGATCGATCTTATTTAAAATTTGTATGACAGATTTGATGATCAGTACTTATATGGTGATCAACAACTGTATATGTCTATTTCCCTTTAATCTACTTGATTATGATAATAAAAATCTTTGATTTTAATAATTTGGAGGCTACCTGGTGTGAGTATATATGCATTTTGCTTACAATATTTGATGATTCCAACGATTTTTTTGGGCCTGGTTACTCCTTATGGTCCAACAAGGAGCAAAACTTTTACTAATCTATCAAATTAAAGATGTGGCACAAAGTTTTTTTTTTTAATAAGAAAAGAAAGAAACTTTTTATTAAAGTTTAAGAAATAACAGCATTGTTTTGGTCACTTAAGATCAATGTGCTGATCCAATTTGGCCAATCATAGTTCCAATCAACTGAAGATACTAAAGTTTTAGCAGATTTAGCTAAAGAGTCTGCTAAACTATTAGCATCCCTATGGACATAACTACACTCCTAAAATTCAAAATCTGATAAAATAAAGAGAACATCTCCAATAATGTTATTTGTTGCCCACTTCACTGAGGCACAAAGTTAGGTCAAAACATTAGCAACCAAGTAGTTAAAGATTTTGGTTGTGTACTGGCGATGGTCAGTACTTTGTGCTTTGTTACCAACGGCTCCAATGTGTAAACGTGTTCCAAAAATGCAAATTTGTAAAGCTTAACAATAGAGTACTAGAAGGCCGCTCCATTATTGAGATGAAGGGGATGCAGATTGCAGAGAGCCGGTTTTGAAGGGTGGCAAGGTGTGCTCCAGCATAAGGCGGCCCAAATAAATCACCTTTTTGAGTTGTTAAATTGAAGGCCCAATTTGCATAATCAGCACTAATTTTGGATGGGCTAAAGTATAAGAACGTTCTCAAGCCTAAACTTTTAAGCTTTTGTTTAATTAGTTCCCTCCATTCGTGATTTACAAGGGTTAGTCAAATGAGATTTCAAATGACTTCCAGAAAGTTTCCAAATCTACTATTAGTCCATAGAGATTTTTGAAGAGTCTCCTAATGTCTCTTGTTATTGGTTAGAGACTTTTTTTAAGGCATTCAAATTCTCTGAAACTCCCAAGTTATTGGATTAGGATTTCCTAAGAGTCGCTCCAACAACCCTGTTATTCGAACGAGAATTGAAAGTCATTGATTTGTTGTTTTCAGAGATTTGAAGAGACTTTTTTAGGAAAAATAGGCATGGTAGAAATCTCTCCCCAATTTGTGATATTTTGGGAGACTTGGAAATTTGGAGAATATTTTTTATTTAAGAGTAGGACCATTTTTTTTTGTCTTTTTTTTTTGAGTTAATTAGTGTTTGGGTCCTAGATTTTGGTACCCTTTAGTGTTTGGGTCCTAAGTTTGTCCGTTATAGAGCTTGGGTCCTAAGACCAATTAGTCAAAGCAGTCCAAGGGTCAAACTGTTAATGTCCGTTAACTTCCGTTAGTGAAATAATTTTATACATTTCCGTTTAAATTTTTTGGTTACAGATCTCAATCACCGGAAACAGCTTCAACTTCAGTCCTGTAATGAAAGAATCTTTTGTGTTTTCTCGGCAACTTCAGTCACGGTTGTATAAAACTAAGGCAAACGTGTTGGGGACTTCTGTCGAACACTTGATGGGTAGGACCTGGTTATAGTGTTGTCCGTCAAGGAATCATCTTTTGCAAATCACACATTTCTGATCATTCATAAGCCTTATACCCATGATCAGTGAGCTCCATTGATAGGTCAGTTGCATATAGAATTTCCGTTCTTGCGCACCATCAAGTAGCTTTTCTGTAACTCTCGTCATTCTTCTCTGAATAGTTGATGGCTTGGTTCAAAGGTGGTCCTTCATGTACCCAAATAGTCACCAATTGTAATAGGAAATCAAATCAAGTCAAATCCTTTTGACTTGTCTTACTTCTTTGAGTCAGTTAGTTTGAGTCAGTATCTGAGTACTATGTGTGATTCAGACATACTAAATTCTTTGTAATAAATATGTCTGAACTGTGTGTTATTCTATTATCATTCTTTTTCAGTCTTTAAGAAAAGTAACTCTTCTTCATCTTCTTTGCTTACAATCTGTGTCTTGATTATCATGAGATCCTAGATTTCTCATGGTATCAGATAGGTAACGTTCTTAGGGTTCTTTCAAATAGCTTATAACAATTTTATCAACAATTTTTAAAGCTTCAATTTGGGTAATATCATATTCAAGAAATTTTTCACACAAATCAAATCTTTTGGGTTCTTGGAAGATTTTATGGTAACAACACGATCAACTGATTACAGCAACAACTTTAATCATCCAAGTATCAACAACAACAACAACAATACAAATCGAAATTTCAGTCGTACCTCAATTTTGGATCTAGAAATTTCACAGAACACTCAACATCAAAATATAATGTATTCCGCTGGTAATTCTACTTCTCTTCCTTTTACAAATATATCAAATTTTGTGTCAATGAAATTAGATCATTCAAATTATCTTCTCTGGAAAGATCAATTTGAGGGTGTATTGTTTTCTTGTGACTTATATGGGTATGTAAGTGGTGAAATTGTTGAACCACCTCAGAAAGTAATGGTTGATGGTAATGAAATTGTTAATCCAGAATGGGTGTCTTGGAGGAGATTCGATAGATTCGTTTCTACTTGTCTTAAGGCTACCTTTACTCAAACTGTTAGTGGTGATGTTCTTGGATTATCAACTGCAAAAGAAATTTGGGATTTTCTTCAAATGAGTTTTAGGACTCAGTTTCTTGCTAGGAAGAGTATGCTCAGAAATCAATTGCATGGTATTAAAAAGGGTAATATGTCTATTGTACAATATCTTCAGAAAGTCAAGGGTATTGCAGATTCTTTGGCTGCCATTGGTGAGAAAGTTAGTGATACAGATCTTATGATGTTTTTCATGAATGGTTTGGGTAGTGAATATGATATTTTTGTTATATCATCACAAAGCAGAGAAACACCTTATACTTTTGGAGAAGTGAAAGCAAAGCTACTTTCTCATGAGCAATTCTTAGCAGAAAGACAACATCAAAGTGCAAATTTATATGATGACCAAAGTGCAACATCTTTTTATGCAAGAAATGGTTCTAATGCTTATAATAATAACAGAACAAATGGTGGACATAATAGGACTAATGGGAATAATGGTGGTGGAAGTTACAAGAACAATCAATATCAACATGGTTCTACTTCTAATAATTCTACTGGCAATTATCAAACTGGGTCTAGTTCAAACACTGACATAAGGCCTTATATGGATTATTCAAAATTGTTCTGTCAAATTTGCAAGAAAAATAGGCATATTGCAACTAGGTGTTTCTTTAGATATCATCCACCATCTGGTACTTCAACTGGTCAGAAAGTTCAAGCTAATTTTGTTACTTCTGATTCTCCAATTGATCATTTAACTTCAGCTAATTCTGCTGGTACTTCACAACATGCTTTTGCAAGTTTAAATATTAATGATGCTGCAGTCAATGATGATCCTTCTTCATCAAATACTGTTTGGATTTCTGATAGTGGTGCCTCTACTCATATGACTGGAGATAGAACTTTACTTCATAATACTTCTACTTATAAGGGCAAGGATCATGTTATGCTTGGTAATGGTAAGAGTTTATCCATTTCACTTACTGGTTGTGCAAATCTTATTACACCAAAAACCAGTTTTAGGCTAGATAATATGCTACATGTTCCTGATATGAAACACAACTTGCTATCTATTGCTAGATTTACAAAAGAAAATTCATGCTACATTACTTTTGATCCATATGGATATGAGATAAGAAGTTTACATGATCGTGCTTTGCTAGCACATGGTAAAATGATAAATAATCCGTATCCTATTACTTCTACTGAGCTGCAATTTGCCTTCTCTTCTCTTGTTGCTTCATCTGATATTTGGCACAATAGATTAGGTCATCCTTCTACAAAGATTATTCATCAACTTCATAGTGACAAGAATATTATAGTCAAGGATGTTAATTCTCATTCTGTTTGTCATCCTTGTCAATTAACAAAAAGTAAGAGGCTTCCCTTTCATCTTTCTTCTTCTCATGCTTCATCTCCACTTGCACTTGTTCATTATGATGAGTGGGGTCCTTCTCATGTTCCTTCCATAGCAGGGTATAGATACTATATCCTTTTTATTGATGATTTTAGTAGATTCCATTGGATTTATCCAATTCAAGTAAAAACAGAAGCTTTGAAATGTTTTCAGCATTTTAAGACTCTTACTGAGAATTTATTTCATACTAAAATTCTTGCTTTTCAAACAGATGGTGCTAGTGAACTAGTAAAAGGAGTTTTTAAAGCTTTTTCAGACAATTCTGGTATTCTTTTACGTATTTCTTGTCCAAAAACACCTGAGCAAAATGGCCTTGCTGAAAGAAAGCATAGGCACATTGTTGAAATGGGAAATACATTGCTTTTTAATGCTTTTTGTCCAAAAGAGTACTGGTATGATGCTTTTTTAGCTGCTACTTATCTTATTAATCGAACTCCTACTCCTATTCTTCATGATAAATCTCATTTTCAAGTTCTTTACAATGAGCTGCCAGATTATTCTTTTTTACGTGTTTTTGGATGCATATGTTATCCTTTTTTAGCACATTCAAGAGTTGACAAACTATCTCCAAAAACTGTTAAATGTGTTTTTGTTGGCTATAGCACTCTACATAAAGGTTACAAGTGTTTTAATCCTGTAACTAAAAAGCTTTACATATCTCGACATGTTATCTTCTCTGAACATGAGTTTTATTTCTCTGCTCCTTCCTCTGTTTCTTCTGTATTAGAAAATGTATCATCTATTTCTGCTCCTTTATCTGCTTATTCTATTCCTTCTTCTTCTGTTATCACTAGATCTCAAAGGGGTATTACTAAGCCAAAAACTTTTCCTGACCATGTCATGAATTTTTCTACTAAGCATTCTTCTGCTCTCACTTCTATTCTTCATACTCCTACTGAGCCTAAAAACTTCAAAATGGCAATGCAAGATCCTAAATGAGTTGTTTCCATGGCAGAAGAGAATACTGCACTACAAAATAATGACACTTGGGACTTAGTTGATCCCGAGCCTCACATGAATATCTTAGGTCAGTAAATGGGTATACGGGTTAAGTCAAGTCGATGGAACTGTTGATAAGCTAAAATCTAGACTAGTTGCTCAAGGATATAATCAACAAGATGGTATCGACTATGGGGAAACTTTTAGTCCTGTAGTTAAGTCTACCACAGTTAGAGTTGTTCTTTGCTTAGTTGTTACTAGAAATTGGCCTATACGACAATTGGATGTTTCAAACGCCTTTTTGCATGGTGACTTAACAGAAAATGTCTACATGAAGCAACCACCAGGGTTTGTCAGTTCAGAGTTTCCAAATAAAGTATGTCATCTTAAGAAAAGTTTACATGGCTTAAAACAAGCGCCACGAGCTTGGTTTCAGAAGTTCAGCTCAGCATTGATTTCATATGGTTTTGTTAGAACAATTTCAGATTTCTCCATGTTTGTCTTTGTTGCTGGTTCAGACATGATGGTACTATTGTTGTATGTAGATGATATTATTCTTACTGGTTCTTCCAATCATTTACTTGATCATCTTGTGCAATATTTGAGTTCTGTGTTTGCAATGAAGCAATTGGGAGATTTGCATTACTTCTTAGGCATAGAGGCTACAAGAACACAACATGAAATTTTATTGACACAGAAAAAGTATACTCTTGAGTTGTTTGTTAAAGCAGGCATGACAGAGTGTAATTCCTGCACTACACCAGTAGCTAAGGGTCCTAGAATTTCAGTTCATGAAGGTCAGTTATTATCAGATGCAACAACTTACAGAACTTTAGTTGGCATGTTACAGTACTTATGCTTAACCAGACCTGATATATGCTTTGGGGTAAATTATGTAAGTCAATTTATGCATTCCCCTACAGATGTTCATCTATTGTTGGTCAAGAGGATTCTTAGATACTTAAAAGGCACTATTGGATATGGTATTACTTTGCGAAAATGTGATATTGAAAAATTGACAGCTTATACAGATTCAGACTGGGGGAGTTGTCCTGAAACTGCTAGATCAACTTGTGGATATGCTGTTTTCCTTGGTGATTCTTTAGTTTCTTGGTCTAGTAAAAAGCATCCCACAGTTGCAAGATCAACAGCAGAAGCAGAATATAAGTGCTTGTCTGTGGCAACTGCTGATTTGGAGTGGCTTTCTTCTTTGCTGTCTGAGTTACATGTTAATGTTAAATTGCCTATTTCATTCTCTTGTGACAATACAAGTGCTATTTACTTGTCTGCTAATCCTGTTTCTCATTACAGGACAAAGCATATAAAAATTTAATACCATGTGGTTAGAGAGCTGATTCATGATGGATTTCTTAGTGTTCATCATATATCTTCAGAAAATCAACTAGCAGATCTTTTCACCAAAGGCTTATGTGCTCCGGTGTTTCATTCTCTACTTCAGCAATTACTATGATCTCCTATGTCTTTACAGATTGATTCTACCACTATTGGTCAGGGTACTTCTACTTCTTCAACAGTTGGTGCTTCTACTTCTTCAGCAGATACTGTTTTTTTCTGATGCAAATTGTTGTATGACTGTTCCTAAACATGTTTCTTTTCTTGTCCCTTAAACATTGTTGTTGTTTTTCAAACTGATTCTTTCTCATTATCAGTTTGAGGGGGGCTAATAGGAAATCAAATCAAGTCAAATCCTTTTGACTTGTCTTACTTCTTTGAGTAGTTAGTTTGAGTCAGTATCTGAGTAATATGTCTGATTCAGACATAATAAATTCTTTGTAATAAATATGTCTGAACTGTGTGTTATTCTATTATCATTCTTTTTCAGTCTTTAAGAAAAGTAACTCTTCTTCATCTTCTTTGCTTACAATCTGTGTCTTGATTATCATGAGATCCTAGATTTCTCAAAGTGCAGATTCAACGAAACAAATTCAAAATTAAACAAAAAGGAACAAGAAAAGAAAACTCATAAACCCCATCCTTCACAATTCAACAAACAAAACCCCGTCTAGAAAAATCAACCCTACCATATGTCTATATATGAGAGCAACTAAAAGCAACACCCACGAATTAATCACAATAATTACATCTCAGAAACATCATAATTCATATAATAAATAAATCGACCAAGTTAATTTAACAAAAATCAGTATACAACTTACTTGGATCGATTCTTCATTGTCATATCGCCGATTGTTGTACAATTAACAACAGAAGCAACAAGCTAATATGAAAAACCCCTTTAATTATCTTAGAAGCAATCGATTCCTTGCTGCCGTGATTTCCCCAATTCTATTTCGCCCTAATCTTTTATAATATAAGTTTAACGATCAGATCAAAAGGAAGGTGATCGTTTATTTCTCATATAAGTAAGGAAAGAAATAGAATAAAAACTTGCATAAAGGATTGAATGAGAGAATTGTTCTCTACTTCTGTTTTCAGTAGAAGGGAAGTGAACTGTGTATAAATCTTAACGGATGTTAGTTTTACTGACGGCTTGACCAGTATATATGGTTGACTAACGGGTCAACGACCCATACACTAAATTGGACAAACTTGGGACCCAAATCCTCTACTATACTAATATTCAAGGACCCAAATACTAATTAACTCTTTTTTTTTTTTTTTTTTGAGTTGATGACCAGGGAACGAGTCATCTCATGCAGAATCCAACCCGACATCATCTGAATATATTGGACATCTCCTCTCTTTTCTTTTTTACCAGTGGCAAGATAGCATAGCAAATAAAATTTGAGATGAGTGGAATAAAGAGAATGAAAACTTAAACATAGGATAACAGTGAGATTTTTTTTTGACAATGAATGCATATTTTTTACTAGGCATCATATATATTTTAACAATGCGCACATTACTAGGTATCCATGGTACTTTTATTAATATTATAACGTGCATTATCAAAAAAAATCGGTAGATTTTTGAACTTTCATTTAGATATTATATATACATTTTTTTGTCTCTACAGGTCACCGAGATTCTTTACAAATCTTATTTTTTGTCTATACAAGTCACAGAGACTCTCTAAAATACTCTTAGAGACTCACTAGAAATTTCTAGATTTTCAGACAATCTCCGGAAGTCACTCAAATAAAAACTCTATGAAAGTCTACAAAAGTCTCATTTGACTAACCTCATGTTAACTAATTACGAATCATGATCATGTTAAAAAGAGTAGTTACTAGATTGTTAATTAAGGAAAATATCAAGTATAAAAAACCCTAGAATTCAACCCTCCTCTTTACTTGATGTTAGTTTTAATTATAAATTGAGAACATAGGGAAGTTCATAATTCACGTTTATTGTATATCTTTTTATAGGGATGTGAAAAAATATTATCTAAACCATTAAGTTGACGTTTAGAACTTAATTTGTTCTCCATATTTTTAATCAAGCTAAACAAGTAATATCATATCGTTGTTTCGAAGTGTTTGGCTAATTAGGTCTAGCATAGCTATTTTTTTTAACATGCGCACTGAAACGGTCAATACCAGCTGAAAATGGATATCCCAGAAACGAAAGGAAAGATATAAAATTTGTATGTGCGTCAAAAAGCAGTCCAAGGACTTTTTGTCAAAAAGCAGTCCAAGGCCAATTAAGGCTTAGTTTGGTATTGCTGCAGCTTTTGTAAAAGCACTTTTCTCATGTGCGTTCTTTGTCTTTCTTTGAGAAAAAAAGCAGTTAGGCGTTTGGTAAAATATTAATTAAAGTTGAAGCTGATTAAAAAAGCAATCAAAGTGTGTTTGGTAAAATTTCAGATTCAACCATAGTTGTTGTAGCAAATGACAAAAACAGACATATCTCTAATGGTAGGTTTATTCAATTTTATGGGTTTAAAAATAATTAATTATTTTACTATATAATATTAATATTCATACTAATTACCACTATTATTATGATTGTTAAAAAATTATTACGTAAATACTTATATATATATATATATATATTTCAAACAAAAAATGAAACTAAAATTAAGTAATTATTTAATATTTTTTTAGTTATATTGTTAACAAATTAAATGAAATGGTATATAAAATAGTTTGAAAAATTAAAAAAAAAATTAAAAAATTAAAGAATGCAATATAAGAAATAGTAAAAAAATTGATTGTATACAAATTTAAGGGGTAACTTTTGTCATTTATAAAATAAAGTAGGGATAAAAAAGATAAATCAATCATTAAATTTAGGTGGGGCCTGACTTATGCTTTTGTAGCTTTTAAAAGCTCCTCCTCCCCCAGAACTTTAAAAATTGAGGAATTTGGGAAGTGCTTTCAATAAAAAGCACTTTGAATTTTTTTACCAAACACTAATTTCAAAAATTATTGACATAAATAGCTTTTGAAAGTGCTTTTGAGAAAATAAAAGCATTACCAAACCAAGCCTAATTGTCAGAGACGGCCCTGGATGCACGGGACATCTTCCTTGGGAGAGGATGACTCCAAGGGTAGAGTGCCGGAGCTAGTTAGGAGGACCCGATGTTTAGTTACTTATTTATTATTTATTTTGTCATTTAAATTTTTTTTTTCGTTTTTAGTTTTTCTTTCTTTTTCTCTGTTTTTTTTTTAAATTAAAAAATTAAAAAAAATAGTAAAAGAAAAATATTTTAAAAAATTGAAACTTTTTTATTTTAAAAATATTTAATAGAAAAAAAAATCGGAAATGCTATTCCAAGCACTCTTCACCACACTAATCACCACTCAAATGCTAGGTGTTGCACAGGTAGTGGTCCAATTTAAAATATATGCCCTAAATAATATTAAATTTTTTTTTGAAGAATAAAAAATATAAATAAGGGCATTTTTGGCATTAAGTAAAATATATGGACAAGGGGACTTTAAAATTGCTATTTAGTAACCATTTTTGTCTTTATATGGTATCCCTAAAATATTTAGGTATGCCCTGAAATAGAGGTGTAAATTGGGTTTGTACAAAGACGACGAAATGTCTGACCAAAGACGCTAAAAATTTGAGCACAAATGACCCGGCCCGACGTGACTTAGCCCGCACGGCACGACAAAGACGTTAGTTAAATGGGACGTCTTTGGGTTTGACTAATTGGCACGAGAGCACAAAGACATCACGCGGCACGGATAAGCACGTGGCCCGACCCGGACAAAGACGTTAAGAGAGCACGTCATAACATGTACAAATACACCATATAACAAGGCATAATACATCACATTTTTTGTATATTTCACAAAAGAGTCACTATTCTAGCTAGTTTTTAACATGTTATGTTGGCTTATTTATAACAACACATATAATACCTTAATATTTGGAAAATATATTCAATATCGTTGTTATATGTCGTCACCTATATTTAATTAGAACATTAATTTACATGATAATAACCCAATTTTATATTTGATGGGCTATTTCTTTTTATTGAATAAACTTGTTAATTTTACTTGAAATAATTTCAAATGATATGTTGTCTAATTAAATTCTTGTGATAATGTCCGACTTAATGTATACATTAAGTGATTTCAAATTGTTTATAGCACGTGTGCCCGACGGCACAAAGACAAAGACGTTTATTCGTGTGTCTTTGTGCCGTGTGGCTGCCGTGCCTAGCTTTTGACTAGTAAAGCACAAAGACGGCACAACACGTTTAAATGGTTGGCACAGCACAGCACGGCACATGGCACGTGAAGCACGCGATTTCGTGTGTCGGGCTGTGCCGGGCCGGCACGTTTTACACCTCTACCCTGAAACATGGTTCTTCGAATTGGTCATAATTTTGTTACAATTTTTGATGATTCTGACGATTTATTGGGCCTGAAATGGGGCTCAAAGGAAAGAAACAAATGAGAAGAAAATTTTGGGTATGGTGCCTTTCCCAATATAATAGAATATTTGGAAGGAGAGAGGCAAAACGTGTTTCAATAAAAGAACTAGAGGTAGTAGGCGTCTCATTTATTGTGGTGAAATATTCGTTGTTTAATTGGTCCTTGCACACAGATTTGTTCAAGGATATTTCACTTTCCAATTGATTTATAAATGGGACGCCTAGAATTTTCTTTGAACACGAAATTGGGGGATAAAAAAAGGAATTGGGGATATAAGAAAAGGACAAAAAGTGCATCCAGATATCAATTCGGGGTCACCCCTTATCTAAGTATTTTACGTAATACCTAATCTACCCCTCACTAATCAGGATTAGTGATTAATAATAATTAGTAAAATCATAAGATTTTTTATAAATGATTAGTGTGTGTTTTATTTGAATTTGGGTTAGTGAGGTGAGAGTAGAAGGAGGGAAAAATATTTTGAGAGAGAAATTTTTTTGAGAAAAATGGAGGATGATTGTGAAGAGAGAATTGCTGCTGCTGAATCTTTAGCTCAACTACAACAAGGAGCATATATTGAATCTTCAGCTAACGACACCAACTCTCAATTGCAACTCTTTGTTGAACCAACACCCTTGAATGATGATTTTGACGAGTATGGAGAGTTTCTTGAAGAACCAACACAAGAAAGTAAACTTGCACAACATATTAGCATCCCCAACACACAGGTAAAGCTGCTAAGATGTCGAAAAATCGATTTTTTTCTTTAAACCCGCAATTTTTTCAACTGAAAAACCTCGGTGCCGGCATGGTGGTTGTATGAATTCCATGCCAGTAGTCAAGTTACCGGCATGGTATGCAAACTACCACCATGCCGGTAGTAAGGGTACCGGCATGGTATTCATACTACGACCATGCCGAGACCGATATCCCCCATTTTGAATATTGATCCGGCATATCATTCTTCTAATCAACTATGCCGGGTACTTTCGTTAACCTTTTACCTACCAAGGAATATACTTGAATATGCAACCGCATGGTTGCATTGATAGGTTACCATGCCTGATCTTGCATGAAAAACATATAGGAAACAAGTACCATCCCAAACCTAAAACCGGCATTGACACTTAATAAATATCAACGCACGAACCGGGTGACCGGCGTGGTACCATCAATATCGATAATGCCGGCATTAAACCGGCGTTGTTCATTACAACTTTTAAATGCCGGCACCTACAAAAAAACAACAGTAAATAAATATTTTCCAAAGCTAAATTCTGGCATTCAATATCAAATATATTCAATGCCGGAATCGTTTACCGGCTTGGGACAATCGATTACGAGGATGCCGGCACTCGTGCTTCCGGCGTTCTTTTCTAATGAAACATTTATGCCTGAATAGGTTTCAAATTTAGTCTTCCGTTTTGGTTAACTTAGACTATGCCGGAACAATGGTCGAGCATGCCGGTACGGGTTTCCGGCATAGTGTTGTAATTGTGTTTGGAACTAATTTTCATTCGATCTTTTGGTGGTGACATATATTGATCCAACAAATGCAAAGCCGCTTTATCGGGATACGTCGGAATACTATAAAATCCCTCCGGTATGTGACCAAAGAATACTTTTCACCTAGTATCTTGAACTTTACTAATGGATTGCTAGTAATGAACCTTCTAATGAATGCGAAATTGTTCTTATGTAGGGAATAACAGATCGAAAGGAAGCAATCGCTTGGGCTAAAGAGACGGCTCTTAAGAACATGTGTGTGTTGGTGAGGAATACCGAAGGTTCGAAGAGGCGTTTTGAGATGGCTTGCGAGAGAAGTGGGAAATACAAGGAGAAAAATATCCACAAGAGAAAGGATTATGTATATCCAAAGAAGACTAATAGGGTATACAAGACTCGTACGAGGAAGAATAATTGCCCGTTTAAGCTTGTATTCCGTTTAAATGACATGAACAATTGGGATTGTGAGGTTTTGTGTGGCTGTCATAACCACCGGGATCCGAAAGATTTTGTTGGTCACTCCTTAGTTGCGAAGCTAAAACCTGACGAGTTCGAGGATGTAAAGAGATTGACCAAAGCACTTATCAAACCGAGACAAATTCTCATAGGCTTCAAGGAAAAGGATGAGACTAACGTGTCTTCTCTACGTACAATTTATGCCGCAAAAGCAACTATTAGAAGGGTGGAATGGGAAGGGAGGAGCGTTATGCAAGAATTTGAGAAGATAGTTTGGGATCACAACTACACGCGTATCATTAAAAGAGGGTCGGACGAGAAGCCCCTTCAAATATTCATTTCGCATCCTTTGCTCTCATAATTGGCAAATACATGTTGTGGTGTTCTTTTGATGGATTGCACCTAAAAGACAAACAAATACAATATGCCGTTGTTCAACATCGTGGGGAAAACCTCGGACAAGGTAACATTCACATTGGCTTGGTGCTTAATGGAAAATGAGAGGGACTATAATTATCATTGGGCATTACGACAATTGAAATTGTTCTTCCGGGAAAATCAACTTCCGAGGGTCATCGTAACCGATAACGATGACGCATTAATGAAAGCAATATCCGACGTCTTCCCGGACGCACAAAATTTCCTATGTACATATCATATACGTCAAAATATCATAAAAACTTGCCATGCCTTGTTTGAACCCGCAAAGGCGGATATTAAGAAGAGAATGATGGTACAACTAGAGGAAGATGTTCGAAAGAACAAACTATCCCCCCGAAGAAGAAGATGAGAGAGGCAAGATAAAGGAGCGAGTGGACAAAGAATATGCGGAAAATCATAAAAAGTGGTTGGAATTTCTAAGAGATTGGGAGAAAGTTTATTGGTCTCTTACCGAGGTTATGTACGAAAAGAGATTGGAGAAGTTTATTGCCGATTGGAACGAAGTTTATCCGACTGCCGTCTGGTATTGTCGGACTCAATGGTTGGATAAGTTCAAGGAAAAATTTGTGCGTGCATGGACAAACCGGTATAGACACTTCAAGAGTGAAGCAACTAGTGCAGCTGAGGCCGCTCATGGGAGATTTAAAGATCTCATCCAGTCCGGTCAAGGCAATGTGGTTACGGTCACCGAGGCAATGGAGCAATACTTTAAGCAAGATATCAATAGGATCAAGGATGCTTTTGAGAAAAGCTCGATGGAAAGGATGACTCAATTTCTTCGTTATGGTAAGTTGCTCCAAGGAATAGAATTCAACGTATCTCATTGGGCAATAAAACATATGATGAGACAAATGGAATATGAGAAAAATTACGGAAAACCGGGTGATGTGTGTATTTGTCCCGACATGTCTTCATTGGGGCTTCCGTGTCGTCATATGCTTGTAAAGTATGAATAAGTGATACCTATTGAGGTTATTGATTTGTTTTGGAAGCAACTATCTTTCGACCCTCCCCCTTCAGGAGATCCCGGGCAATCTCCATGGGATACGAACGAAGCAAAGGAATTCTTCGAAGCTTACTCACATGGCACCTAGGTAAGCCGACAAGTCTTGTTGAGCCAACTAAGGCTAATTACTCGTTCATGGATCGCACAAAACGAAGAGCCAAGAAAGGGAGATCCAATAGGTAGACCACAAACTAAAACAAAAAGGAAAAAGAAAGGGTAGAATTGAAAGAAATGACTCAACGTGAAGAAGAACTCGCGGCAAGTAAGAAACGAGATCTAACCACATGTGAGATTTCGGAACAAAGGTTTGTGGAAGCGCATGTTCCAAACAAAAGAGGTAGGCCAAGGAAGGAACCGCTAAGTCAACAACAAACGAAGGAATCCGTATCCACACCAAAAGCCAACTCATCGGAGGTTCCAAAGAAGAGGGGTAGGCCGCCAAAGGTATCATCATCAAGTGACAAATAACAACAAGGTGAGCATTCCGAAGCCATACCCATAGTTGATCTAGCGGAGGTTCCAAGGAAAAGGGGTAGGCCTCCAAAGATATCATCATCAAGTGACAAAGAACAACAAGGTGAGCATTCCGAAGCCATACCCATAGTCGATCTAGCGGAGGTTCCAAGGAAAAGGGGTAGGCCGCCAAAGGTATCATCATCAAGTGACAAAGAACAACAAGGTGAGCATTCCGAAGCCATACCCATAGTCGATCTAGCGGAGGTTCCAAGGAAAAGGGGTAGGCCGCCAAAGGTATCATCATCAAGTGACAAAGAACAACAAGGTGACGAGGTAAAGGTGGTAACAAACCAAAGTGATAGCAAAGTTGACGTAGTTTTAGTTCGAAGGGGAAGGGGTAGGCCAAGGAAGTACAGACTCCCATCACATATCGAAGACATTGCAAGTGTAGAGATTGCGAGATGATGGTTTGGATATATTATTGTTACAAAAGGGTAATATGAAGATGTATAAGGATCCCGAACAGGTAGGACAATTAGAAGTTATCATACCAATATACAGTCTTACATAGACCAACTTCCCGAGGTTATTCGCGAGTATATTTTATATACGGATGATGTCGACGGAGATGGAAATTGTGGCTATCATGCTGTGATTGAACAATTAGGAATCTTTGACACGGCGGTTAGTAGAGGTATGACACCATGCCAATATGCTAGAATGAGGATGGCCGAACAACTTGTGAACAAGAGGAGCTTTTATGAGCAATTGGTTGGTGTAGGCGAGGGGTTTGATGATATGCATGCTCAAGTATTGGGGCCCGAGCAACAGATGAACTTTCTTCCTTCTGAATATTGGATGAGAATGCCTCTTTGTGGGCATCTAGTGGCGGATACATTTAGATGTGTTGTTCATTATTTTACCCCCACCGTAGAAGTAACATTTACCCCAAAGTGGCAAAAATGCGAAGGATCCCTTAAGAAGAGAAGAGTTGTTTTGGCGTTCGTGAACGGTAATCATTTCGTTATTCTAAAACTAAAAGAAAATTGTCCATTGCCACCTATCTGTGGGATGATTAAAAAAAAGGTTTTGGATCCCAATATCTGGAAGGGGTGGATGGCATCGTATGAGGAGAATCACCAATTTTGGGATGCGTTGGCCTTATAAAAAAAACGCTCCAAGAGGAGAAGATGCAACCCATTACGTGTGGAGGCGACGATGAGTAATTTGGATTTATGTGGTTCAGTAGTACGCAATGTTTTGTTTTTTTGGAAGTCTGAATTGTAAACATTAAATCATATTTTGATGCCCATGTCGGCATAGTTGTGTTTTATATTAACAATTACGGAACTTGTGTACCGGCGTAGACTTTCGTTTTAACCCATGCCGGAAATGCAGAAAAAACTTCCAGATAAATCAGTGACCTTTCCGGCATTGAAATTAACATCATTACTGTGACGGTTTAATGTCAAAATCATATTTGTCATGGAGATTACAGAAAACCGGCATAGTATCCAAACACATTTAAATGCCTAAATCATGTCATTTAGAGAACCGCATTGTTGTTATTGTTCTCGAGAATGCTCTGTAATGAAGAAAACTTAGAAATTTAAGTGATCTGGGCACATTCAAACTCTGTAAAAGAGGCCATTTGACACAAGTTTATCAAAATAATAAATATAATAAAAATACTACATTGTATACAAGAACAAACTCCAAAGTTATGTGGTTCAAATCCGAAAACAAATCAAACATAAACCAAGTCAAGCAAAGAGTTTAGCAAGACACACAAACAAACACATTGTTTAAGACTCACAAACAAACAAACCAAACTAATACCATAGAATAAACACACGATCACTCGGTTCTTGGCTTCTTGTGTACCCTCTTCTTCCTTTCTCCCCACAAGTCTTTTGCCTTCGGATCTTCAATTTTGTCCATCTTTTGCTCAACGTTCTCCATTTCTTTTTGGGTCAGCACCTCTCCTTTCTTGTTCTTTTTCTTAAAGAACTTTGACAAATTTCCAATCTACTAACGATGTTAAGGAAATTTTAAACATGTACTTAGTATGTTCAATTGTATAAGTTCATAGACATAGTTTAACAGAATGGAAATGAACAATACGTACGTACCAACAACGTAACGAGCTGTACAAGTGCGGGTACAGTTTCCGGAGTTGTGGAGGGATGTCTTTGGTGGTGGAGGAACAACTACGATATCCGGGCGTACAACATAAGGATGCGTGAACTTCCGATGGCCTCTTAGGAAGGCTGGGTTCACTCTCATAACCGTTCTCGCCAATTCCCAATCAGCCCTATCCAACACAAGTCCTTTTTCTTCCCTTTCACTCCAATGTGCAAGAATAGGTTTTGGGTCGTAAACCACGAGAGTATGGTTCTCATTTGATTGCATTGAGGAAAGTCATGAGAGAATTTATGATAAGATGTATCCGTGAGATCTTTCTGCTTGTACCCAAGTTGGCGCATTACATGGTGAGGGTTGTGCATAACAAATCCTTTTGGATGAAATAACGGTCCGTTGTAAAATGAAACATTATCACGCCTTTGTAAGTGAACTCCTATGGCATTCCTATATGGATCAAACACAACATCTTGGACATCCACCGAGTCCAAAGCCAATCTCATTGCTAATAACCGTTTTTTGTTATTGGGCCTTGGGGTATTGTCGAAGTAGTATTTCGACCTAGAGGACTATTCTCTTGATATTCAGTGAAAATCTTCAATCCTTTATACCGTATGAACAATTTTGTGAAGTGTTCATAAGCCCACACCTACGCCAATGAAAGATCATTCCAATGAAATGTATAAGAAAATAAATAATTGGAAACTAACAAATTTAATGATAACAATCAAAAAATAAGTAGTTGACTATACCTGAAGTACAATGAAATTCCCATTAAATTGACGGAGTTCGCCTTAGATGCTCGACGCATTTCTGCCAAAAAATGTGCCAAGAAAGCAGTGCCCCATGAATACTCATGAACCTTTTCCAACGGATCCAAGTATTGTAGGTTGTTCATATGCACCCTATTACCATTGGCGTCAGGGAATATAGCTGAGACCAAGATGAACAACATATAAGCGCGACGGTTTTTGTACTTGTTCGGGATTCAATTCCTTGTTCTTCGTGTTCCCAAACAATTCAACGAGTTTGATTTAATGTGATAGTCTTTGTCTAGGAACACCTTGTCTTGTACATATTTTCCAAAGTGGTTTCCTTGTCCCATCCAAACAACTTTTTAGTCAGCTCATAGATCTTGTCCCATTCTAGGTCCTTAGAGTCATATCCTACCTTAACGGCTTTCCCAAGAACCTCAAGACCTATTATCCTTTGGACATATTCAGGGATGATGGTCATCTCGCCAAAAGGAAAATGCATGCTATCGGTTCACCAAAAACCTCTCCAAAAAGCGTTCGCCAGTGACGGTATCGGTGGCCACATAATTTTTTATCGCGGATACAACCCGGATGCTTTGACTACCGCTTTATGACGTCACACTCAAGCTTCAAAGGCCACACATCCAATTGTTGATGGCGGCTAACATGGAAGGCGTTCTTGTGGTCCTATAAAAACACACCAAAGTAAATTAAATTCACTTGATCACAGATAAATAATATAATAACAAGATGCAAACGTCTTACATAAGTTTGATAGATCCAACGAGCCCAAGAGTATTTGTAGGCAAATAAGAGTTGCGGGTTTATCGGTTCACCCCAATGTTTGCCATCATCGCGGTCTGGAATCATGTCATACTTATCAGGAAAGTGGGCTGGGGGTGCCTTTTCATTATCCTTAGGGGCTTCAACTCCGACATCAGTCTGTCCTAAGCCACCTGCTTGTGAGGATGAGCCACCTGCTCATTCGGGTACAAGATATGTTTCCCACTCATTATCATCATCACTGCTGGTTGGGTAGCTTATAGGTTGATCCCGAATTGTGACCTTAGCAGTAGCCGGATCAGGACGGCTACGTCGAGAAGACTTATGTTTTGCTTCTAAAACAACTTTTCCTTTTCCTTTGTTCTTTTCTGCTGCTTTAGACCTATATTCCAATATGCAAACTGATTTATATAATGACAACCGGCATAGAAATCGAACTTAGCATATGTGCCGGCACAGGTGCCGACATTCTAATCATTTAAAATACCAGGCCGGTTGTCTTTGAATTTTAGACAGAGAATGCAACAAAAAACCGTCATAGTAAGTTAACATATCGACACTGCCGGCATTGAGAACCGGCATTGTTTGATAGAAATTTTAAATTCCGGTACTGTGGGATTTTAGTACAGAGATTTTAACAAAATAGGCTAATGAAAACGGCATAGTATTGATGAAATATACAAAGCCGGGACAGGGAACCGGCATGGTATTCAATTAAATATGTATGCGTGCTTTATGCAAAAAAATCGAGATTCAAGACATATAATCTGGCATGATTTTCAAATTGTATTCTACCGCGAATCAAACATGTAACTGAGCTTCAAATTGGAATTTTAAAAATTACTTTTAGTGTAGTAGAAGGACTAAACAACATAATTTCACTTTGTGTTTTCTACTATGGGATAAACCCTAAAAGTAAAAAACCTCAATTCAACATATACATCACTTACCTAAGCAAATTTGTTATTCTCGCCTCACCATCAGACTTTTCAGGCAGTTCTTGCGCTTTTGATTTCGATTTACCACCTTCATCAACAGATTCTTCAGGATTGGGTATGGGTTTTTCACGAGGTTTGCGACGACCCATTGTCTTTGATATAGAAGATGAAACAAAAAGGGAGATTGAATAAAAATGGACATTGAATGATTTCCTTTCTATAACCGTCACTTAAATTGAATGAATGAGTTTGTAACCGACGCATAAACTGGTATTAAGGATTTTGTAACCGTCAAATAAGTGGGATAAAATAGTTTGTAACCCTCAAATAAGTGGAATGAATGAGTTTGTAACTGCCACATAACTTGTGTTTGTAACCGTCCGAATGCCGGCATGGAAAAATGGAACAATTCAATGCCGGTATTCTGACAATAAGTATTTGGTGATCACAATTCAACGGCGACACATGTAACGGTATAGTATTTGGTGTACTTTTCAATGCCGGTAGGGAAATAAAATTGATGAAATAAATAACATTAACCACATAATCTTAAGGAAATAAACTTAAAAATATTAACCCAAACTAATTGCAACTAACATCATTTCTTAAGTAAATAAACATAAACAACGTTACACATAAAACGACGTTATCTCAAGCCAATTGCAACTAACATCATTTCTTGGGCGAGATTCAATAAGCAAAGCGACTTGAAATGCCTAAAAGGATCTTTTCTCCACTTGGTATATGCAACCTGAGCTTGATACCTATTCCCTCTGTATCTTGCAAGAAACTCATTGTATTTGCGACATAACTTTATGAGTGCAATTGTTCGATTTTGTACATAGAGATCACCGTAATCAATTCGGCATTTCTTACATTCCACGTAGTTATTCATGTAAGGACCAGTCCTAACAAGACCCCAAAAAATATTCGAAGGGCGGTGATCTTCCTGGAAATCCGATACTATATATTAATTTTTAGTCCACTCGGTTTCTTCCTCGACATCCGCTTCTATCTTAAATTGTTTTTGACGTTTAAGGATTTCTTTAGATTCTTTGCGATAATGTTCAAGCTTTGCTTCCTCTTCTTCTTCTCATTTCCTCTTAAGTATCTCTTCTTCCATTGCGGCAATTGACTTGGTGGTTTTTCTAGTTTTTCTAGTATAAGGGAAACTGAGTTGGTGGTTGATAATTGATTTCCCAACGGAGTGGATAGTTTGTTCTTCTTGAGTTTTTCTTTTTCCATGGCAATGATGAAATCGGTTTTTGTTGATGGATTTGAGTTGGTGGTGGATGATTTTCCCATCGGAGTGGATAGTTTGTTTTTCCTAAGTTTGTCTTTTTTCCATGGCAATGATGAAATCGGTAGTTGCTGATGGATTTGCCATTGGAGGTATCAAGTGCAATGGGTGAATCCATTGCATTATATAGATGATTGCACAACGGCTATTTAGTGCCGGCATTGTCAGTGACCTACAATCAACGCCGGCACGATAAAGCCAGTTTATGGCTTAAAAAAATAGCCGTTGGGCACTGAATTTTGAACGATCCGGCATTGGTATAAGCTTAACCTACATGCCGGCACTTAATACCGGCATAGATTAATATACTACAATGCACGCCGGAACCATTAGGCAATTGAAATATGTTTACATACTAAGTCGGAACTATAATTTATTTCGAACGTAATCCTTGTCGACGGAACAACGAATGCACTTAGCACATGCATCAAGCCTTTAAACCACTTGGTGGCCCAAGTGGACGAGTTATAGTCTCGTGAGGGCTTACATAGAGATGTACCCACAAAACCTTACGAAATACCTAACTGGATACCCTAACAACCTAAGCAAATAACACTAAACTATCAATCTTCTTAAGAAAAATCCGTTTCCGATTCACCCAACTGGTGGCACTCC
The DNA here is from genome assembly GCA_023531295.1 of Papaver armeniacum. Taxonomy (NCBI): domain Eukaryota; kingdom Viridiplantae; phylum Streptophyta; class Magnoliopsida; order Ranunculales; family Papaveraceae; genus Papaver; species Papaver armeniacum. The sequence continues at coordinate 217,183 of JAJJWW010006975.1, read as the reverse complement.
GTGACTTTGGTTACAATATGGTTTACGTTGGCTTCAAACATGAATGGTTCTCCCCTTTCTTGTAAGTAACGCGTTTTCACGGCTTCATGCTACAAAAACAACACACAAACTTTGTTTGTTACATAAAAATTGAAAAATATTAGATTGTGTCGAACTAATCATAAAGATACTTACGAGTTGTTAAGGGGACAATCTATTGTGGGTAGCGTGGTCGATCCGGTGTTTCATTTTTTAGATACTCAACCACCGCATTTAGGATGATGTCGTGTCGTTGCTCGATTTGTTGACCAGTTCTTCCTTTCGGTTACCGTAATCATGAATAAATTTGTTAAAAATCTTCAACCACATGGAATCCCGTGTTGTTATCTATAGTTGAAGGACGAGTTTGTTACCATGCTTGGGTGATTGCTAAATCTTCCTCCGAGTCGAACGATGCCATTTGTTGTATGTAGGATTAGGTACTATACTAAGCTATTTATTGATGATTATTCTAGAGTTTAGGGTTTCAAAGTTAAGAGGCTCAAGGAGATATATAAGAACACGAGTTTTTGGCTTTTTTGGGTACAAGTATTAGCTCTCTTTATATAGAGAAAAACGTCAACGACTAGTTTTTTTGAAAATCGCCACAACCGGCATTGTAGTAAGAATTGTGAAATAGGATGCTTAGGCATATGCTTCCGGCACGGTTGATCATAAGCTTACAATGCCGGTACAAGGGAATTTTTTTACAGAGATTGGGCCAAATATGCAACCAATACCGGCATGGTTTCAAAACACTTTGAAACGCCGGTAAAGGGAACCGGCATTCAATCTATAATAACGACTATGCCGGCAGTTGTTAAATTCAAAAAAAAAACGGCTAGTTTTTTGAAAAATAAGACCGTTGGAGATTTATTTCTATATAATACCCCTATTCCTTTGGAAAAATCTACACAAACCAGCAACCAAATAACAAAAATCATTCTCTCAAGAAAGCAAGCACGGTTAAAGCTTCACAAAGGATAGGGGATTCATCATCTTCCTCTATTTGCAAAGTAAGTAGATTTACTAACAGTATGATCTTCACTACTATGACGCATGACTAATATAATCTTCTCTTACAGAGTCATCATTGCAAGTCACCTTCTTATCTATCCATGGACTGTCCTTTTATTTATTCAAAGTGTAGAAGCTTTGATGGGACACGCCGGCTTTGGATTGCAAAAACTGATGATGTTGAAAATGGAAGAATGTTTCTAAGGTGTTTGAATCACCCAAAGTGTGATGAGTTTCAATGGTTTGACAAAGCTGTTGAACTAGCAGAGTCAAGAGAAAACCACAAGGGCCAATGTAAGCCTATCGGTGGGTGTGATGGGTGTTATATGAAGGGAAAGGAATATGTTGAAAGAGAAGAAGAACCAATGAAGCTGATCCTTGACACCCCCATCCCGGACGATGTCTTCGAAGAGGTTCGGGAAAGGCTCAAAGGTTTCGCAATTGTTGAAAAGGGATGGAAATAGATTATCTTTAACCAAATGTAATCCATGCCATGTTTTTTAGCATGTTTTAATTAAAAGTTTCAAATCCAATGTAATAGATTACTTAGGAATAAAATAAAAGAGCATTCGAAATGGATTTTTATTCAAAACTAGCAAATCTTAGGCATGGAAGAAATCAAGCTTACGGTCTGGGTTTTTTCGACAACTATGAAAATTTGAAAATATCATAAAACCGGCGAGAGATGTTAGAAAATACTACTTTGTGTCTTGTACCTTCGAATATCTATACGGGAACATGGAATTTTTAATCTTCTTGTTCCGGTATGGTTTTATAAACAATTTCATTGCCGGTACCTAGGACCGGCATTGATTTATAAATATTCAACAGTCTTAGGTTTAGGTACCTACACTCAAGTTAACCTAAACTTATCTATTCGGTAAAAGTCGCAAATAAATCTTGCAAGGATAAACATGTTCAACATAAACGAATCACTAGAAATCAAAACATGTTCAACATAAACCAAACAACTGGATTCTGCTATCAAATGTTCTTAATCCAGGTATCCTAAACCAAAAGAAAACCAAACAACTAAAGAGTTAACCACGAGGTACAAACGAAAACAAGTTTGGAATTGTTCAAGACGTGACAACCACCATCCAAAAAAGAAACACAACTAAAGAGTTAATCACTGGGTCTTTTGCTTCTTTTGGGCCGGTTTGTTCTTAGTTTCCCCGAACAAAGCTTTTGCACTAGGGTCGGTTTCTTCAATTCTATCAAGCTTTTCCTCGAATTCCTTCATTTCTTCAAGGGATAGCACCTCTCCTTCCTGGTACTTGCAACCCAAAATCTTCTTTAACTTGCCAAGCCGACGCCGCTAGTTTAATACATCAAACACATAATTAGTATACATATAAGATTATGTGTATATTAAACGACGAAGCAATTAACAATACTTACAAGCAATCCAACAGTCTTATTAAGTTGGGTCATCGTAGGTGGTGCTTGTGCGGGAGTTGGAACGAGAGGGTTTTTCTGGGGAGGAACTTGGACGTCATCCGGGCGGACGACATAATGATGTGACCATTGCAGGTAATCTTCCATGTAGTCGGCATCAACTTCATCACCGTTTTCAAAGAATCTCCAACTTCTCCCACTGACTAATATCTACCAAACGAAGTGGTTCCCTATCCCTCCGATCTGTTGGGTCCGGTTTTGGAACATACTCTACATGCAACCGATTTGGAGTTGAATAGCACCGAGAAAGGTCAAGATCAAAACATTGAAAAGAGGCCGTCTGGAAATGTGCTAATTGCTTATATCCAAGTTGACGCATCACATGTGTAGGATCAGCCATAACGTATCCTTTTGGGTGGAACAACGGCCCATGGTAAAATGCAACGTTACCAAACCTCAAAACTTGGCGGTTTCCTCTAGCCTCCTTGTAAAGGGTCGAACACAACATCTTTGGTACTCATTGCGTCCAAAGCCAATCTCATATCGATCGGTCGACCTATGTTACCGGGCTTTGGAGTATTGTTGAACTCGTATCTCTTAGCTATAGGCGTATCGGGTTACGGAAGGTCTATGATCTTCAAGGAGGGTAGACCTTGAACAAGGTTGGGAAGTGTTCATAAGCCCACACCTATTCCAATGTGAAGCAATAAGTTTTGTTTCTAAGTTCACGATAAGAGTACATATGAACAATATACATAATAACATAAGTTTAAGAACAAATTTACCCGTGAGTAGAGTGAAATTCCCGACAAATTGGTTGGTTTTAGCCTTAGAGGCCCTTCTCATCTCCATCATCAAATTTGCCATTACCGCGATGCCCCAAGAATAATTATAGACATCGTCCAACGGATCCAAGTACTGAAGGTAGTTCGCACTAACCCTGTTGCCATTGGTGTCAGGGAATACCTAGTGCCCAAGATGTATAAAAGGTAAGCAGCGGCAGTATAACGAATTTGTTTAGGGTCCCATCCATCCTCCAAACTTATTTTCTTTGTGTTTTCAAAATTCTTCTTAAGCAGCGTCAACTTGATTGTCTTTGTCTTACCAGACGTGGATTCATAAAAGCTCTCCACAGAAGTTTTGTAATCTCAACCAAAAAGCTTGTTAGTCAGACCGTGCAACGTCGACCATTCTAGGTCCAGAGACTCAACTCCTTCTGCAATTGATTTGCCGATAACATTAAAGCCTAGAATTTTCTCGAGCATCTTCGGGATGAAGGTCATCTCCCCAAAAGGGAAGTGCATGGTATCGGTTTCACCATGATACCTTTCGACGAAGCAATTGACGATATGAGAATCGGGCTTCACATAATTTTCAACAAAGCATATAGACCCGAAATCCTTTACTATTGTTTGGACCTCTTCACATTCCTCGGACAAATCCCAACCATCCGCGGCTTGGTTTCGGCAAACATGCACATCCTTCTTATGATCCTACAATTAGGAGAGACAATACAATTAAGAGATTTTACATAAATACACAACAATACATATGTACAAGATAGAAAATGCTTACATAGGTTTGATAGATAGTACGAGCCCACGAGTGCTTGTATCCAAATAGTGTTTTTGGTTCCGGAGCTTCGCCCCAAATTCTACCACGTTCAAGGTCAGGTATCATGTCATTAATATGAGGAAGGTGGGAACCTTTAACTTTCACTTTGACGTTGCCCTTCTTGCCATTTCCTTGTGTTGGTTGTTGACTTGGGCCACCAACTTCGCTTTGGCTTGCTAATTGACTTTCCTCTTCATCTTATTCATCTTGATCAACGTGCTCACGGTTCGTAAGTCCACTACGGTCACTACCACTCTCCCAAATTATCCATCTTGTACCAGCACCCAAACGTATCTTACGACCTTCATCTTTCCCTCGAGGAGGCATAGATTGAGGAGTATCAAGACCGTCCTTCCTTCCTCTCTTAGTGACAACATCTTTATTTTTTCTTTTGTTAGCTTCCTTTGCTTTTGACCTATATCGTAAGCACACGGAAAGAAATGAATATAAGAAAACTCACCTTCAGTTTTAGTACCTGCATTGACTACCTTAAAATAAACCACGCCGGTACAATATTCCGGCAGTACACATTGACTATCGACAGTCAAGGTATCAAATGGCAAGCATACAATGTAACCTAAATTCTAAGCCGGTATTGGTGACAATTTTCCTGTATGTTTTAAGTCTACTACCGGCATGCTAGAATTATTACAAAAGAATGCCGGTACCCAAAACCGGCATGCAATGAAACCAAAAATCTATGCAGTCTTCGGTGACAAATTCATAAACTCTCCCGTATGTTTTAAGTCCACTACCGGCATACACGAATTATTATCAAACATTGCCGGTACTAAAAACCGGCACTGTATTCATCCTAGATTGAATGCCGGTAGGGAAAATTCAGTTTCTGGTTAATCTGGTGTTGGAAACCGGCACTGTATTCATCCTAGATTGAATGTCGGAATACAAAACCGGTACTGTGTTCATACAAATATCAGTGTCGGTACTCTCTGAAACTCAACTGTTTGAGTTAGGGTTCGCGATTCTAACCTAAACCCATAGCTACAAATCGATTGAAGCACTATTAAACAGTTTTAAATGACTTACCTTCTCACAGAAGCCATATTTCTGAGTAGTTGATCGTCAGATAACGTTGCTTCTTCGTGTTCTTGCTCTTGAGCAATCTTAGAAAGTCTTTCTGCCTGTTTTTGTTGAGCAATCGATGTTGAGTTCGATTGGGCATTTGGTTTCTTTCGTGGAGGCATTGTTTATGATTCGGGTAGGTTAATCAACGAAGAAATTTTTGAATCGACGATGAAGAACGGATGAAGAAGAAGATGGAAGAAAAAAAAAATTAAAAACCTAAGTGTGCCAGAACTGATTTGTGTAAATGGGGATAAAAGATTTGGTTTTTAGATTTTAATGTTTTAGGAGAAAGGGTGTAATGGTCTTTTCATAATGTTTTTTAATTAACCAAAGGGTATTTTAGTATTTTCATACCCAAAAATCACCCCTTAACACACACCATGGGTTGGGAGAAGTAATCAATATCCCCCAATTCCTTTTTATATCCCAATTTCGCGTTCTTTTCTTTTCTCTTGTATCTCTTTGTCGGTGTTTTAGTGACACTTTAAAATTTCTTAATAAAATTTACCTTTGTTGTCAAAAAAACAAAAGGGCCTGGTCACTCTGGGTTCACAAGGAACCAAGTAGTTAAAATTTGGTTGTGAACTTATTGTGATGGTCACTGGTCAGTACTTTTTGCTCCACCAAAACCTCCATTCCGATGTGTAAACCTATACGAAAATGCAACAGCTTATGGCACCAATTTTTTAAAATTTAACAAATAGAGTACTACAAGGCCGCTCCATAGGAGAGTTACTGTATTGAGATGAAGGGCTTCAGTTAGAGGTGTAAAACGTCTTTGGTCGGCACAGCCCGACACGAAGTCGCGTGTTTCACGTGCCATGTGTCGTCTTTGTCTGTGCCAACGATTTAAACGTGTTGTCTTGGTCTTTGCTTTTACTAGTCAAAAATCTAGGCACAACACATCCCACGGGCACAACACACGAATAAAAGTGCCATGATGTGCCGTGCTGGCACACGAGCTATAAACAATTTGAAATCACTTAATGTATACATTAAGTCGGACATTATCACAAGAATTTAATTAGACAACATATCATTTGAAATTATTTCAAGTAATATTAACAAATTTATTCAATAAAAAGAAATAGCCCATCAAATATAAAATTGGATTATTGTCATGTCAATTAATGTTCTAGTTAAATATAGGTGACAACATTATAACAACGATATTGAAATATATTTTCCAAATATTAAGGTATTATATGTGTTGTTATAAATAAGCTAACATAAAATGTTAAAAACTAGCTAGAATAGTGACTCTTTTGTGAAATATACAAAAAATGTGATGTATTATTCCTTGTTATATGGTGTATTTGTACATGTTATGACGTGCTCTCTTAACGTGATGTGCTCGGCTGGGCCACGTGCTTATCCGTGCCGCGTGCTGTGCTATTGTGCCAGTTAGTCAAACCCAACACGTCCCATTTAACTAACGTGTTGTCTTTGTCTTTAGGCTAAGTCACGTCTTTGGGCTGGTTTGTGCTCAAATTTTAGAATCTTTGTGCTCGTCTTTGGTACGGCCAATTTACACCCTAGTTAGTAATTCGGCGAATTATTCGCGAACGAATCCGAATCGTCCGAATTCGAATCATACGGCCGAATACTTCAAACACCGTCCCTGGTACGCGAACTATATGGGGATCCCAAATCATGCGCGAATAATTCGTGACGTATGAAAGTTCGGCGTACTGATTCGCCTTGGTTATACTGGGCCAGAGGTAAACTCGAGCCCAACTGTCCATTTTCATCCCCTTAAAGTGTGATCATGCGCGAATAATTCGTGACGTATGAAAGTTCGGCGTACTGATTCGCCTTGGTTATACTGGGCCAGAGGTAAACTCGAGCCCAACTGTCCATTTTCATCCCCTTAAAGTGTGGTTTTCACAAAAAATTGAGATGGGAATCGAACTCAGGACTTCAAGATCCCTTGAACTATCTCGGAGCCACTGGACCAACAGCTTGTTGGTGATATAATTAAATGATATTTAGTATATGTTGCCTTTTAGCACAAACTACACATCCCAACCTATAAAATTCTAAAATTTTATTATTTAATACTCCTTCCGTTCCGATTTACTTGACGTTGTAGAGTTTTTCACGGATATTAAGAAATATCAGAGAGAGTAAAATCTTTCCAATAATACCCATATTAATTCCTACTTAAAAGTTAAATAACCTAGTTTTGTGTTTCTAGAATATAGGGAAACTTATCAATCCCATAGTAATGTACTTAGGATGTACAAGATTGAGTATATATCCTCCATGGGGTATATTTAAAAGTTAGAGTAATTGTTTTTGTGTTGATTACCATGAGAATTAATTCTCTGGTGTGATTCCAAAGCAAGGGTAGATTAGGGAAAATTGGGAAAAAAACTAAAACTATCATCTAATTTGGAACACCAAAGAAACCCTAAAAAAGCAAGTAAAATGGAACGGAGGGAGTAATGCCGAATTTTGAATACCGAACTCACATTTCTATAACGAATTATACACGTACGTATCCGTACCGAACTACTCTCCGAACAACGAACCGTTGACCGGTTTTTTGACCGAATCCGACCTATCCGAATCCGAATAATTCCCGTACGTATGCCGTCCCGAACTAGTCCACGTACCCCGAATTGCTAACTAGGATTTACACCTCTAGCTTCGGTGCACATCTTCCTTGGGAAAGGAAGGATGACTCCATATGTGGGTCCCGCTAGTGGACTCTGGCTGACAGCTTTCACTGGGTAAATAAACAAATGTATATATATTTTTTATTTTTTTGACGGAGGAAGAAAAGTAAAAACGAGAAAACAAAAGGACAGGGCATTAAACTCAGCCGGGGCGGGGGTTGATATGTCAGTGCACTTTCCATTGAACCATTTACCAACTTGGTTGGAGGACGGGGACCTTCACTGCACCATCACATACTCAGGGTTCACGTGTCTTGGCGTAAACCAAAACTTTTCTGGCCTTTCATTGCATTTCCTTTTCTCTCTCAATAATGGTCTCTTCCATGATTGCATAATGCTAGGTACTGCTAATAATAGTTTGGTTACTAAGCAGGATGGTGCTGTTACCATTTTAGTTTGATTAGAAAGTTAATCAACTATAGGCAATAGCTCCACCTAACAAAACATTTTTAAAATGCTTAAAAAGAAAATCATTCTTTTAAAGTGTTACTCTCTCGGTCCTAAAATTTCTATCCTCTATTCTTTTTTTTTGTCCTAAAATACTTGGTCAACTTGTTTATGGTCATATTTTTTAGTCAAACTCTCAAATATATCCTTGAACTTTTTACAATTATAGAATTATTTTAAATATCACCAATCTAAATATTAAATGATATATTCCTTAATAGGAAACAAATCTACTAAATCAACCCATAAAAAATTTATTTTTATTTTTTATTTAAATATTTCTATAAATATTATAATTACCAATTTATTTTTCTTACATACTCCATATACTCCTTTAAATTTTAGTAATAACATAGCATTTAATAGGGTAATTTTGTACACTGCTCCGGTCTCCTTAATATCTTGACTTAGTCAAAACGGACTTATAATTTAGGACGGAGGGAGTAATATTTTGTAGGAAAAAAAACGTGGGGGGGTGGAGTTTTCAATAGTTTTAGATAGCTGGTTTTTGAAAAATAATGTAAAAATATTTTTCAGAGAGAATGAACATCGGTTCACGGACGGGATGATTAGAAGGGAAAAGTAGTTTGCATATACTTGATGGAGTGAATGCATGCTGTTATTTTTCACAACTACGAAGTTCCGTACACAGAAATAAATCGGCAGTTACAACTTTTTAGCGGTGCACAATGAAAATTTGGATTGGTGTTTTCAAGTTGTTTGCAGCTACAGATTAACATTCTTCTAAAACCTAAAAGACAAGTGGAAATTGTTTCGGTATTAAATCTCTTGCCAAATTTACTAATCATACTACCACATGGAAAAATTTTCGACAGTTTAGAGACTTTTATCAGTTTTAGGATTGAGTATTTCGAGTTTTTCTCCCACATCTCGGTCCTTGATTTATTTTTCATTTTTATAATGGGGAACGTAAACTACTAATCACCCGAGGAAACGAAAATTTTGTAAACGAGACCGAAAATGGACTAATTTATGCACAAACATCATGAAAAACATTTCTCCCGTTAATTCACTCTGTAACAATGTGGTATATCATGATAGTAGTATGAGACATGAAAACAATGCCACTAATTTGCGAATTAATGACTTAGTTTTCAGGTTAATTGTAAGATGCAAGTGTAACAAAAACACAGGGACACCATAAATGCAAAGAAAAGTTTAAGAGAGAACTAAACTAGACCTATTTTTCAAGACTACTTCAACAGGTTACCAAATTTTATGGAGAGTTACCAAATCCATATGAAACAAAACGATCCTACTTACTATATTCACTCGATTCGTAACATCTTATGAAATTTGTGAACCACCACCACCCTTATAAAATTTATTTAGGGTTTCTTAGGCTACATACTAAGGCTAAGCATTATGATCAACGCATTTTGCTTGACTATAGCCACGTTATAACGAAGTCCAACCACTATGGGTCATCAATTAGCTATAATGTGGCCATATATCTTAGCTTGGGTTAAGAGGGGACACCTCTTACGCTAAGAAATGACCGAGCGAAGCTCACTTTCCATATGAAAATGTAGTTTTGTGAATACTGAGTTTCCCTATGAGTTTTGACTGAAACTGAGTATTTGTATACAATTATTCGTCTTTTTATCTATTTCTAATATTATTATTTTTAACTCTTTTATTCACTATAATTCATTTTTTCTCTATTATATCTCCAATTTATCTCTTAAAAGTTTTCCCCATTACCCTCCACACAGTGAGGTTCTTTTTATCGACACTTGCTTGGCTATATTGAAACTATATCCAAGTAAATTGGCCACCCACAATGCTCGTCCTAAGCCGTATCTAACAATTTTTTATGCAGCATTGACGAGGGCATAAGATGCATGAGTCCCGGGGAATAGTAACTTGAGATAACAAATAGCAACCGTCAATTGAGAATATATCCTTTTTCCCTTAAAGCATGGCATGGGATTGAGAGGGACAGCCAAATACAACCAGGCTCGTCAATGTCCAATGTGTTATGGTGGGAGTAATGGCGATTTTATAATTACTTGCCCAGATTCATTGTGCAAACTACAAATAGCTCAATTAATTTGGGACAGAAGGCGTATGTTAATTGCAAGATTAAGACATGATTTGTTTTGAGGTTCAACAAATGCCACCTCCCTAGAAGTATATATATATATATATATATATTGATGAGAATTGGAGTGGAGTGATTTACAAAGTGTTATGCTATAAACAAATACTTGAAGGTAACCAAATTTGTGTTCTAGCGCTGCACCTAGCGTCCACTAACCTTAAGATTTTTGAGCTTGACGATCATGTTGGGTAAATGTCATTATCTAAAAACAAGCGACTTAAGTTACTGGTGATCCCTCTCTGTTTTCTGGTAAAGATACTAGGCAGTGGAGATATGGAGATGATTTTTCGGTGGCCAATGCATGCGAGGCGCTAGAAACAAGTGGTATATTAGCTTTCCGGATTAACAGTTGTGGAATTCCAAGGTACCATTAAAAGTATCCTTTTTGGTTTGGACTATATGTTTCAATGGCGCCCCAACTCTTGATGTTCTTTATAACGCAGGTATGATTCAGGATCCGAAATGTGTTTTCTGTAGTGATTTTTTGGAGACAAATGATCATCTATTTCTACACTGCAAGTTAGTTTTTGCTATTTGGTCTTATTTTCTTGATAGTTTTGGGATCAATTGGGTTTTAGCTAAAAATATTAGATCAAATCTATGGGAAAGAGGTGATAGGAGCAGGAAAAAAGCTAAATGTAGAAAAAAGAAGATTTGGAGTATTTTGCCTTTCGCCATCTGGTGGTGTGTTTGGAATGAAAGAAATGCGAGAGTCTATAATCATGTTAATAAGGACTTGAACCAACATATATCGGATATCAAATGTTTGATGTTTAATTGGGGTACGAAGGCGATTTGTTCGCTAGTTTTGATTTGTCTACTTTGTTGTGTAATTGGAATGCGGTGATGCATACATCCATGTAACTTTTGTTTACCTTGGTGTCACTACTTTGGTGATACCAACATCTCTTTTATAAAATTTGCCCTTATTAAGTCAAAAAAAAAAAAAACGACTTGCTCATAGCCATTGCCAACGTTTTCAGCTTGCAATGTTTTTAGATTTAATTATTTAAATTCTAAAGTTGATTTGGAAGATGATTTTTGCAGTATTAATCTTTATGGTTTTATATATTGCAAATTGTTATGGGATATGTTGTTTACATCCGTGAACCTTGACTGTCCCATACTTGTTCAAAAGTTATCTCTATTATATGTCGGTATGAAAGTATTGATAAAAGATAGAATGAACTTTTGACTACAAAAGTTAAGCCTTTTATGTCATTATGCAAATATTGATGGAAGAAAGAATGGACTTTTGTTTACAAAGATTAAGTCTATTATACGCCATTGTACAAATAGAATGAATCTTTGATTATTCCACAGTATTGGTCTTTCCCTGATCCACATCTTTGTGTATATACTGTGTTGCTCCGTAAGTTCTCTTATGTTGAGCATGACCAATTGAATTGATCATTTTCGTTGTGGTTAATTCAATTGGGATTTTTGATACAAATTCATATTCTTATGTGATTTGTTAATGTCCAAAGAAATCCTTCTTTTTTTGTAAAAGTAAGGTTGCTCTTGTTGTTCTTTCGGGAATACATATTATGGGGGAGAGTTCTTAATTGAACTTGTGCTTAATTGCCAAATCTTTGTGGGGAGTGCGGTTGTGGAATATTAGGGGTTATCTTGTATATTTATAAACTCCTTGATGAATGCATTTAGTTTCGACTACATGATGGCATCTAAACAAGTTGATATGTTGTTCTCTTTTGGTCATGAAGTATCTCTATGGAAATTTCATGAGGATGCCACTAATTTTTGTGCCTTTGTCAATTTTTGTTGACAAAAAGGGGGATAATTAATGTGTAGTTCACACTACAAATACATATGGTTTACGGATCATTATGTAAGGGGGAGATGTTTTCATTGTGTGATGAAGTATTGACTAAGGGGGAGTGATACATATCACCATAGTATTGTTGTCAAACTTGTGATACAATTGAACTTTGATGTTGTGTAATGATACTATGACACTGTATAACAATGATTGAGAGCAACTGTTTCTCATAGTTGATGAAAGATTTTTGGTCCTCTAATCAGAGTTGTAAAAATGTCAAATTTAACATATATAGGGAGGGGTAGTTGGTTGAAGGTGCATATGCAGACTATGTACCAAGTAAGCTTTATAGCTTGGCCGGAACGGTATGAATGATGCTCGAGCCTCATTCTTAGTCGCGCGACCTTACGTATGGAGCATATGATCTTTGAGGCATCACTATGCCATTCCACGGACTCGATGATGCATCACTTGGATGTATTTGACGGAATGGCCTATACGGACTAGGCCATTACCATTGTTGCTTGGCCAAGGCCTAGCAAACGAGTTGGAACGAGTTGCTTGTCCCTTCATCGATGAACTACGGTATGTGCTTGATCCCTTTAGAGTAGGGAAGGGTACGTAGGCAGCCGCAATGAGTTACAACATTGCCGGTCCAGCACGTTGGCCCCTCATATCATCTAAGCTCGGTAGCTCGACGCAAGAGATGATTGTGGCCAGACTTGATGAGGCTTAGTTGCATGCCAGTAAGTGGATGCTCATATTTCCTATCAAGTTATAAAGAGTTGGTAAGTGAAGTAACGTAGGAAATGGCAAGGGCTTGGTGCGGCCTACGCCAAATTCCAAGGCTTATGCCTGGACAAGAGACGGCAATATGACGGTTGCTCAGCTGGATAGGAAATTTAGTGATGAATTCCCTACGTAAATGCAAAGCCAGAGATGCATGATAAATGCATTAGCATTGGCCTTATGACCTTAAACCCTTCTGCGGACGAGGGTGACTTTGGAACGGTGTGGAAGCTAAGATAGCTGCATCATGCTCCACGAGCATACTTGCAAGAGCAGATGGACGTGCATTTGCCTAGGGATGAGGCCCGGATCGTAGCTTCATCATGGCGCACCGGGAGAGTTACGGCGTGCGGGGCGACGCGCCAAAGGCGTAATTTTCCGGTCTGTTACAGTTGGTATCAGAGCAAGTTCCGAGATAACTCTTGGACTGTGCGGAGTGGACTTGTCCACAAGTATTTTCCTTAACAGAAAAATTAAAGTTGGAGAGTAGGCCAACTTCTGCGTGGGAAAGAGTTTGTAACTATTTGGGCCGTTACTTTGCAAATAGAGTTGAGCTTGTATAAGTACTGTGAGTTTTCCAGGCCTCTGTGGCACCCCGCTTACGAGCATCCAGAAGACCGTCTGGGACGGTGGGTAGACAATGGGACTGATCATCCCCACACGTAGGCACTGGCCAAGGGTGTGTGTTGTCAGGCCCGGCTAGTATCCCACTTACGAGTGGCAACCCGGTAAATCCGTCAGGGATGGTGGCTTGCATCCAACTGCACAGGCATTAGAGATTGGTCCTCTAAGTGTTGCGTTGAGTTTTACCTTGTCATTTCGATGACATCTTTCAACTTGTGAACCTTAGGGATTCCTGGGTGGTAGTATGGGATGCTATCTATGATACCTTGTCGAGATATACTCTTGGCACTGGCCAATTGCGATTCTTGGTTTTATTGTGGGCACTTTTTGGATTCCTGGGCAAGTGGTATGGGACATGTGCTCAGAAGGTCTAATTGTTGTTCATGACAACTTGAAGAAACCCGTGATTTCTGAGCATCTGGTATAAGACTTTTGCTCAAGAAATCCAACTCGAAGAGATTGTCCACAATACTTTTGGTTTTGAATTTCGGGGACGAAATTCTTTGAAGGGTGTGATAATATAACACCCCGTTTTTTTAGCATGGCGCATGCTAAAAGATGCGCAATTTGCTTGTGATGAAGCTTCATCCAAAGCTTCCTTTGCATGGTGAGATGCATTTGGCCCTGGGCCATATCTGGTGCCAAGTAAGGCACATCGCATATGCATATTGTCTAAGGCCAATATAGCATTGGTTGGAAGCTACATTGGCCAAGAGCCAATCTTGCATCAAATGATTCATTAGGTCAGTTGGGTAGATGACCTTGAAAATGTACAGCCAACATGGCTGGACATCGAGTTGGATATGTACAGCCAACATGGATGGACATCGGGTTGGCAGTGAACATCCAACATGGCTGGAGATAGGGTTGGTAATGTACAACCATCACGGCTGGACATTGGTATGGCCTATGGGCCAAAATCGGAAATACATCCATCACGGCCCTTCATCGGGTTTGGCTCGGGAAATGTTCATCCATCCTTGCCGGACGGTGGAGGCGGCATGTGAGCCCGAGACTGAATGTACAACCATCTTGGCCGGTTATTCGGAAAATACATGGCAACGGCCATGAATAGTAAACGGGAGTTGATGAAAGATTTTGGTCCCTAATCGAGTTGTAAAAATGTCAAATTAACATATATAGGGAGGGGTAGTTGGTTGAAGGTGCATATGCGGACTATGTACCAAGTAAGATTTATAGCTTGGCCAGAACGGTATGAATGATGCTCATGCCTCATTCTTAGTCATGCTGAGGCATGGAGCCTTACGAATGGAGCATATGATGCTGAGGCATCACTATGCCATTCCACGGACTCGATGATGCATCACTTGGATGTATTTGACGAACGACATATACGAGACTAGGCCATTACCAGCTTGTTGCTTGGCCACGGCCTAGCAAACGAGTTGGAATGAGTTGCTTGTCCCTTCGTGGATGAACTACGGTCTGTGCTTGATCCTTTTATAGTAGCGAAGGGTACGTAGGCAGCCGCAATGAGTTGCATCATTGCCGGTCCAGCATGTTGGCCCCTCATATCATTTAATCTCGGTAGCTCGACGCAAGAGATGATTGTGGCCAGACTTGATGAGGCTTAGTTGCATGCCAGTAAGTGGATGCTCAAACTTCCTATCAAGTTATAAAGAGTTGGTAAGCGAAGTAACGTAGGAAATGGAAAGGGCTTGGTGCGGCCTACGCCAAAGTCCAAGGCTTATGCCTAGATAAGACACGACAATATGAAGGTTGCTCAGCTGGCTAGGAAATTCAGTGATGAATTCCCTACGTAAAGGCAAAGCCAGAGATGCATGAAAAATGCATTGGCATTGGCATTGGCCTTATGGCCTTAAACCCTTATGCGGACGAGGGTGACTTTGGAACGGTGTGGAAGCTAAGATAGCTGCATCATTCTCCACGAGCATGCTTTCAGTAATCTCTTTTAATCTTTCACATTCATCTTTTAGATCCCACTGGACATTTTCACATAATAAGATTGCCTCCTGAAAAGACGTACGACATTCTTATGATCCTACAAAAGAAAACAAAACTAAATATAAAAAAAAAAATTAAGTTAACATCAACAAATCAAATATAAAAGCAAAGTTGAGATTGTTACGATTGTTTCGTAGATGGTACGAGCCCACGTTCCGGGATATCCAAATAGAACTTCGCAGCCATTTCTAGGTTCTCCTCTGGCTTTACCACTACAAAGACGTTCCAGCAGCAAATGTGTGGCGGGAATGTGTCTCGCGCTCTCTGCAACTGTCTTTCCACCCTTCCATCTTGGTGGTTTCTCCTGCTCTTCCACTTTCTCCTCATCATCACCACCAACACCACCAACACCCTTACCATCATTACCTTCATCATCCTTTTTCTGCTCCACACCACCAACACCACCAACACCCTTACCATCATTACCTTCATCATCCTCTTTCTCCTCATAATCATCATCACCACCAACACCCTTACCATCATTACCTTCATCATCCTCCTCCTCATCATCATCATCACCACCACCACCACCACCATCACCTAGACCAGAACTACCATTACCACCACCATTACCATCGTTACCATCGTCATCATCATCATGAATCTCTTATTGTTCCCTAATTTCTCTTCATCGCTTCCAGAAGCAGATACGACATGGGTGGAAGAAGATGACGAATCCTACGACTAATTACCTTGATTTCTAGGTTCGCGGATAGAAAGGGCTACCTCACTCGGACGTTTTTCGCGAAATTGACCGGCTGCCAAGTATTTGTCGTGTCGTGGAGGTCTGGAAGGAGGAGTGGGCATGTGTTTCTTGTCTTTCTTTTTACTACAATGGTACATACACAAAAAAGGAACAAATAAGTTAAGTATTTCATGCTATCAGAACAAGGGTGGTCACCATATTCTTTAAAACAAAAACGACTCTCACAGAAAATATGACGACTCTAACAAATAATGTGACGACCCTATCAATATTTTGGAGAGTGAGTATTTTTTTTTTTGCAACTAGGGTCGTCATCTGTTACTACATAGGGGTAACGACTCTAATCTAAACCAAAAGAGTTCAATGACGACTCGAATAGATCTATTGATGACACTTCCATTTTTTAAGACGGAGAGACTGTTCTTAGCAGAATTAGGGTCGTCAATAGATTCGATTACAGAGGTAACGACCCAAATCTAGGGCAAAAAATTGTAGTAGAAGAATTAGGGTCGTTAACTAAAACATCATATAGCTTAACGATTTTTCATAGAGTATACATGCATACGAAGAAACGTTAGGGTTTAAGAAAAAATTCGGTTCCAAAACTCAACTTCACAATCAAAACTCAAGAAAAAATCAAAACAAAAGTGGATTTTAGTTCACTTACTTTGTAATCGGTGCCATTTCTTCTTCTAATTCTTCCCGGCTTGATATTGCAACCTTGGTTTTGAATTAATCTTCAATTTGGGTTTCTCTACGATTTTAGGGTTAGCAAACTTTCCTTTGTACTCATTGGTTCGAGGCGTTCGAGCCATGTTTGTAGAAGAAGTTAATCGTCGATTAAAGTTTTTCGTATCGACGATTACGACGATGAATCGACGAAGAAAAAAAAATAGGTCGTCAATGGAGGAGATGGAGAGAGTACTCGGGTGGGAGAGGAAGGGGAGGGGAGGAGTTTTCTAATTTTGGTTTTAGAAAATAAATTGGGGCCTTATGTTTAGGGTAATAGGTTTTTAAGCAGAAAGGGTAAAATGGTATTTTCACCACCTTTTGGATCCCCTGTAAATTTTTTTGGTGTGGGTATAAATTGGTCAGGACCTAATTATTTTTTGGGGGCCCAATTAATCGAGGATAATTTAAGGTTTCAAAAGGAAAAAATATCGACAGTAACCAAATTCTTCACTAACCCATTGTAACATAGTCTTTTGATTCTTTTAAACTATTTGTTGTAGTTGGCTTGGTTTTTTTTCATTAACACTGCAGTCGACTCCTAGTTCCGCATATTTGCGTGGTGAGCCAAATGAGAGAAGGCATGAAAATCACAACCTTGACCGTTTTTATAGAGCATTTCATAACACATTTTGGGAGTCCAAATTTGTTCACACTCTAAACTCCTCTAAAGTGTGTATATTAAATATATTCTTCTGATTGGTTGATTATTTAACCAATCGCCCCATTACCCTTTATGTTTAGAATCTCGACCCTTATTATATAACTCTCTAAATTTAATCAATGGTGGAGATTAAAATGTTACGTGCACACTCGTTAAGAAGTATGCACAAATTCGGACTCACATTTTAGAGCTAAAACATCAACCGAGTCAGCTTCCCTTGGAAATGCTAACGAAGGCCCAAGAAATGGTAATTAATGTATACGCATTGATCCCTTTTACAGGGAAATAAAAAATATCAGCTGTGATACAATTCATGGATGATGCCTCCAAATCATTGAACAATTCTTCTTTTTCTTGTATATAAGTTTTTGGAGTCATATAATATGTACAATGCGCGGGCACACACCCATCAGTGCCGATATGAAACCAAATGCAATTATGCATGACAGGGGTGTGGATGAATTTTCAAACTAGTTCACATGGTACATGTCACGACCATGGATGATATTTAAAACCTATATAAACTTATAACAGTCACCCCTTTTTCAGGGTATTAAAAATTGTCAATTCTGAACTGAAACAAGTTGCATGTTTTGTTCAAATTCTTACCTGTTTAACAAACTAAACACTAAACTAGTATATCGTAGCTTCCTGCCATACCGAAAATCTTTGCTATAAATAGAGAAGTAGTATAGCAATGAATCCTCACCAATCATCCAAGTGATCAATATTAAACAGTACAGTTTAAATCTTCCATCAGTCGATTGCATCATTATGGCCTTCAAGAGTTCATCTCCAATGTTGGTTGGTCTACTTTTTGCTTTGGTCTTCCTCTCTGTAAATTTGGGTAAGTATCTGATCTCCCTCTATTAAGCGTAGTATCCTTAGCGTTTACGTATACGACCGTCTAACAAGAACTAATTGTGTTGTTTTCTGTGTAATATATTGCAGAGATGGCATCCGCTATTGGACTTTCATGCAGAGTTGGGGTGGCGCTGAATGTCAAAATACTAGGCAGCTGCCCAGTTGATAACTGTTTCAGTGTATGTACTGCACACTGCCCCGTGAATTTAAAAGTCGACGCATATGCTTGTGTCCTCAATCTCCTTGGAATAAGTCTAAATGGTTGCTCATGTTGCTACGTCCACATATGATCGACGCATGAATAAACAAATACGCTCCTACTAGCTACCACACTCCACTCCAAAATTAAGGTTATGATGAAGCAAGGACACATATATACATGCATGGAAGTTTAAATTACTGCTAATGTACGTATTAGTGTTGGTTTATGTTAAGAAAATAAATATTAGCAGCAGTAATTTATATAGCTGCTTATTAAGCGATCTTATTTAAAATTTGTATTACAGATTTGATGGTCACTTATATGGTGATCAACAACTGTTTATGTCTATTTCCTTTTATTCTGCTTGATAATGATAAATAAAAAACTATGATTTCAATAATTGTTAATAATTTGAGTCACAAATTGGAGATCATGTCCTCACAAATTAAAGCTACTTCTGGGATTAATATAACAATCCTTCAGCTTATATGTAACTGAAAACAATAGTGACCCGCTGTATGAGTGCCGGAGTTTCATTTAGTGCCTACATAAAAGACCGAACGTTTTGCAGCAATATCTGATGATTCTAACGACTTGTTGGGCCTGGCCACTCCTTATGGTCCAAATTAAGAGACCTGTTTTGAGGCATACTCAAATTATCAGCCGAACCTAGGTTTTTCCTAGGTTCGGCTGATAACTTTTGAGCCGAACGTATGCCTCAAAACATTTTAGTATGCCTCAAAACAGGTTTCCAAATTAAGGGCGTAGAACAAAAGTGAGGTCAATGACTTTGGAAGCAAGTAGTTAATTAAGATTTGGTTGTGAGAATTTGTGATAATCAGTAGTACTTTGTGCTCTACCAACCCCTACCTTCCAATGAGTAAACCTGTTCCAGAATGCAGCAGGGGGGATCGATTTTGTAAAATTTGTAAAGCTTAACAATGGAGCACTACAAGGCCGCTCTATAAGAGAGCTGTTACTGCATTGAGATGTATTGAGATGAAGGGCTGCACGCATGCACCGCACATCTCCCTTTGGGAAGGGATGACTCCAAGGCTGGAACTAGGAGGATTCAGTGTTTAGGTCTGCAGTCTGCTGCAGTTTCTCTAGCGGCTGTTGTTGCCTTGCAAAAGTCTTGTACAAGTCCAATTCTGTCACCCCAAGGAGTAATAAGAAGCTGTGGGTGGGTCAGATTTGTTTCTAAAAAACGATAGAAATGACACTACACATGTGGGTCCCAGTCTGGCTGACTTGGAAATTAGAGTAAGCAAACGGAAATGCTTCCCATACCGATTGTATCTCCCGATTAATCTCCCAACTGAGAGAGGCTGTGGTACCCAATTCTCCGCCCTATCCAAATGTTGAGAGCGGCGGATCAAAACCATTCATTCTCTGTCGGGATTCTTCTTGGGAGGAAACCTCAGTAGGTCTATCACTTCCGTAAGCAAATGTTGAGGAATAAAAGTAACAAAGAGAAGCTAAAAAGACATGAGGAGTGCATTAAACTCAGCACAGGGGTTGATATGTCAGTGCACATCCCATCAGGGACGGTACTGGGGGTGGCTTAGGGGTGCTCCAGCCACCCCCAAATTTCTAAAAATCACCAAAAAATTATTATTATTTTTTTTTTGCGGTAGATGATAGGGAAAGATAAAGAGCACAGAGAGAAGGATTTTCCATTGATTAGAATTAGTATAGTTACATGGATAAACTATCCTTTATATACATGGAAAAGGAAGACCAAAAGACTTTCATATTGGACCGCACATCCATGGGTCGTAGGCCCTATAACACTCCCCTTGTGCGGTTCAATAACAAAACTTTATACATAGTGCTTCTTCAAATGTCGTTCTCTCCTTGATGATTTGTGCCGAAATCAATTGCCTTACTTAAACTTTGACAAGGAAAAACCCAGTAGGATAAAACCTTGGTATAACTCTTCACATGTAGTACTTCACATGTTGTCTCGTACTTTACATGTAGTTCATCACATGGAATATGATCTTCAAGGACCGACAAGTCTAAGTTAATTGCCTCGTTAAAACTTCGTCAGGAAAGCCCAGAAGGATAAAACCTGAACTAAAGAAAAAGAGTACAATACTAAGAAAACTTAGAACATAGTTGGACTCGAATATGTTGCCTCATTAAAACCTTGACAAGGAAAGCCCAGTGGGAAAAAACCTTAACGAAGGGAAAAGAGTACATCGTGACAGATGCAAGTAAAGGTGATCTGTTGCAGAGGATCACTTTGCTACGTTGAAGTTGATTAGTTGCTTCACAACTCCTAAGGCAGAAAATCCTTGTGGGAAAGACAATAGCCTTAGTTGGGAAATTACTTCCGGGTGTTTGTTGTTGTCTCATTAAAAACCTTACCGAGTAACAAAATCCTGTGGGAAAAAGCAACCTCGGTGAAGGAAAATAGTTCAACACACCATTAGATTCTCCCCCTGATATCAGACAATTTTCATTAGTCTAATGCAGTCAAAAGGAGTTTATCACACTTTACTTTGGTGACTTAAATGTTTATAAGACCCTGTTGTTGATTCTGGAAGTTACGTTACTTGAAAAACTATCGCGTTTTATTTCTTTGATTTAGATATTTTCATTAATATCAACACGGTCTTTATGTCTTCAACGTTCAACATACTTGATGTTTTTAGTGTTGTCTCGCTAAAAACCTTGTCGAGTAACAAAACCATTTGGGAAAAACTATTCTCGATCGAAGGGAAAAAGAGTACAACACAGCTTCAATTTCGAAGTAAAATATGTCGACATCATATCCTTAGATCCTCCCCATGATGTCGGCATCTCCCCTGATTACTTTCGGAGTTTTTCCAGACAGTTCCTTTAGTCATGTACTTTTCGAACTGAATATCGGTAATGACTTAGAAAATAGTCTACCATTTCTCCCCCTGATTACTTTCGTTGGAGAAGAGATTATTGTTCTTTCATAATCAACAACCTTTGGACTGCACTTTCGTTCGCATTCCTTTTTATGTCTTTGCAGGGATAAAACAAATTTATGTCAATGGTTACTTTTAAGTACATGATTACATTCACTATACCATTCCAATGACGTTGTGTTGGCACTGAGCTATATCTAGCTAACAAGTTCACTTAGGATGCAACATTTGGACGAGTACATTATGCTAAGTAGAATAATGCGTCCATTATACTTAGATAAGGAAAGTTCATCTCCCGACACAACTTCGTCATCTTCCTTTAGATGAATTGGTCATTTATGTACATTTGAAACTCGACTAATCATGGGAGTACTAGCAGGATGCATGTCCTTGTTAAATTGCCTGACAACTTTAGACATATGCAAGTTGTTGGAATAATATACCACAAGCTCAGTATTCGGTCGAGCTTTCCCAGTTTTTCATCACAAATTCGGATGTCAAATAGCTTTTAAGATCTCTTATTTCATTAAGAGTACTTATTATGTCCATACCGTTGACATAGATAGCTATAATTAAAGAATCAGGAACTTATTTAATACGCATTGCATGAAACCGTACTGGTTTATCCCTTCCCAATCAAATAGTCACTTAGACGGGTATATCACATCCGCCTGATTGTTTAAATCAATAAGTGAGTGTTCCAGTGTAACTGCAAACACACTTCGTGGTTTAGAGTCATTCGACTTGGGAAGCAAAAGGCCATCATGCACTTTTGCAAATATCTTTGAGTCTAAATCTCCAGAGATATAATTAACCACATTTACTATGTTTCAAGTTCTTTTGAAACTACCAAGCAAACTAATTAACTGAACATTATGATTTTCAACAAAAGTAAACGATCCATGGGTTTGTGAGAAACCCCGCGCCACAAGGTGATTCTTTATACTTTAAGACCTCATTCTTCTCACTGCACTTTGTGACAAATAACAACATATGTCCCACGGGCTTTACACTTGGTTGGTTAGCACTACCACACCAAATACCCGTATATTTGTCAAAGAACTAAGTTCTACCTGGATTGCGTAGGCCAAATATGCTCTTCATTTGAAATTAATCAAAATAAAGCATCGTCCGATCTCATTGTGCTCTACTTATGGAGCAACTATTTATGGATTATATCATCATTGTGCATGCATGATCCTTCCATTGACTCATGTGCATTCTCATAATCCGTCAGGATTTCATTGTTCTCTAGTATCATTTAAAACTTCGGAGCGCCCTCCCATTTGATTCATGGACATATTTAGATACAATCTTATGAGATGATTTCAAATGATATAATTAGGCTGTGCCTTACTCATCTACTTCCTTTCTAGGTGAGCATTGATCGAACCTGGTGGTCTCTCGATCTTCCTTTATGGAGCCACGGCCTCAACCACACTTCCACTAAGTGTAGTTGCAACACCTTAGTCTATGGTGTATATCCCTTATTGAGGATTCGTAACCTTGCAGGTTGGTTTGCAGCTGGTATATATGATTTCATCACTTTAGCGACATCAGTGTACATTCTAAAAATCGATTATTCGTTGTTACTTCACATTTACATTTGTGGAGTACAAGAATCAATATGAGACACAGTGGGAACACACCACGACAATTCCTGTCGTACCCTTAGAAAATACTTTTTCTTATCTCCCCCTAACGACGGGAAGACTGTCTCATTAAAATGACAACCCGCAAATCTAGCGGTAAGAGATCTCCTGCCAAAGGTTTTAAAATGCGGATAAATGTTGTGAACTCATTTCCAACATAACTACTTAACAGTTTTGAAGACCCATCATGGTACGATGTGGAATCGTAATAGCACATATATAGTGCAACCAAAAATGCGTAAGAACACAAATGTCAGGCTTACATCCAGTTACCAACGGGTACGCAGAAAAGGTTGACTAATATTGGGTTCTAAAACGAATTAAGTGAAGATGCGTGTAATATTGCATATCCCCAAAGCAATAAAAGGTAGGTTGGTACGTATAACCTATTCCTTAGACACCAAGTGTAACCTTTGATGGTATTCTCCGCGAGACCATTGGGTATAAGATGCTCTATATTGATCCTATTAAACATGCAATATTCATCAAGTTCTTTTGATGTAAATTCTCTAGCATTAATAAGGGTGGTGAGCCTTTGCACTTTGTATTATGTAATATGTGCTAGGAGTTTTTAAATGCAAATTTCTTGGGAACTATAACTAGTCCAAAATGTCAAAACATTCACCAGAGCCATAAGTCACTTTAATGGTCCGCATTCTTTATGAATATTTTTCTAAATTTCACCTTGTTATCTTTGTAATATGGATTGTTTACCATTTGCATCTTAGGATGGTCTCGATCCTGTTTTATTGGAGACTTTGTAAAATTAGTGATATGCTCTCTTACTTAAAAGCATAATGGGAGGGGGAGGGGGTTGTGCATCTAGTACTTTAGAAAATACTTATTGAGAGATATGCCGTTACTTCGCATTCTTTCAATCTTTTTCCGTTGTCTCGTCCACTCAAACACAGTGATGTACGTATGAGTCCTTTCAAAACTAAACATCATGTCACAACCAAAGTGCCTTTATGGTTATGTCAAAGTCTGTATGAGTCAATTTCCAACATTTCATCATCGGAGTCAATATGTATTCAATAATCCAAATTAATACTATAGTGATTTACATTTCACTAAATTGACTCATTAGTTTCTCTAAAGCATGTTTCCTTCCAAATACATTAGAGACTATAAAAGATGCAATCAATTACATTATCATGACAGTCAGGTTCCACATGATATCCATTTGCATGGGTGTCTTTGGAATTTAACAAGGTGTGATTATCTCTCGGTACATATAGAGATTTTGTGACGTCTTTGTTCTATCTTGAAAAAAAAAATTTGAGCAGTGCTGCGCTCGATGATCCAATCCTCGTAGTCACATTATAAGGAAATAGTTCAACAACTAGTATAAATTCCTTAAGCTAGTGGGAGGGAAACCACTGTCTGTTAGAAATTGAGTCTTGAGATATTAAATAAGTGGTGTGGCCTTATTAGTAACAAAAGTGAGATTCAACTCAAGTAATTTAGAGTGAATATATGTTACATTTCAGGGGGATGATATATTTTTCATCCGGATATATCTCAAGTGTTATTTTATGTCTCGTGGGAACAGGGGCGGAGCCAGGATTTTGAAACAGGGTGGGCAACGAAAAAATACTCCACGAAACAAAAACAAATACCCCCAGAAAAATTCCATTACACATGAAAGATTGTATTACAACACCTACTAGCGTTTTGTAGCAACAAAATATACAATACTACAGATATGTTAGCCAACTCATTCTTCGATCATGTATTGTCCTCTAATTTTATACCCAAAAAAACTTTTCATACTTTACCAAAAAAACCAAATTGTTTTCATATTCAACAATATCTGCGACATGTTGCCATATCTTGGAATCGCTGTCTAATCCTATCAATGCTGATCTTGTGAAAAAGTTCCCTCTAAATGTAGGTTAGTAAACAATTGTTCAACCACTCATTCCCAATACTGTTTCGCAAACGATTCTTCACTATATGCATTGCTGAGAAAACTCGCTCAACAGTAGTTGTAGCAACCGGCAATATCAAAGATAACGTAATCAACAAGTACACTAGAGGGTAAAGTATATTTCGTTTCGTTTCAACCATTTTCTGGGCAAGCGCACTAATACCACCTAATTCAGAAAAATCATTACTAGAAAGAACATCAGCAAGAAAGGTATCTAGTTTTCGGTCGAGAATCATGATATCCATTTGAGAAAAATCAGTTGGATATAGTTCAGCAAGACGAATTAACGCACCTTTGTCGAAAGCTCAAAACTTGTCACTTGGATTCAAATGAGACATACAAAGAAGTAGCTCGGTGTTCATTTCATCAAATTGGTCATTAAGTGCATCAATTTGCATATCAATGACTTCAAAAAAGTAACCAACTTGATAATGATGTAGATTTGTCACTTCTTGTAAATTGCGTCGTCCTCTTCCTAGTGGTACATATGTAGACATCATATCAGGAACTATAATATTATTTTTTGCACAAAACATGGAAACCTCACTAAGAAGTGCATCCCACCCACCATCTCTCATTCTCTGTAGTTGGTCTTTAGATATCTTCACCAAGTTCATAGCATTCACAATATCTTGATCCTTTCTCTGCAATATTGCTTGCAACAATTCGTTGGTGATTCCCAATAAAGTTCTTACCAAAAACAAGGTAAAAACAAAATCAAATGTAGGCATCAAGATCAGATAAGCGTATGCTTCTCCCCTCGCTTCACTAGCACCTTCTCGACTGACAATATCTAACATATCTAATATGGATGGAAACATCAATATTAAACTCAGCAATGTATTGTAATGTGTACCCCAACGCGTGTCAGAAGGTCGTTTGAGGCCAACTTCTTAATTCAATCCTGAACCACTTAATCGCTCACCTTTTTCAACAAGTTCTACCACTCTAGCAAGTTCTTTTTCTCGAAGAACATCTCTGCGTTTTCATGACGCAGAAACAATAGTAACAACTCTACTAACTATAGTAAAGAACAATGCAACTTTTGTATGCTTTTGAGCAACATGCATGAGTGCCAGCTGAAGTTGATGTGAGAAACAATGAATCACATATGCTGATGGGTTTTCTCTTAATATGAGTGCTTTCAATCCATTAGTCGAACCTTGCATATTACTAGCACCATCATAACATTGTCCCCTCAATCTCATTATATTTAAACCATACTTGGAAAACAATGCATCCATTGAAGTCTTCAATGAAATTTATGTCGTTTCAAGAACATGAATTATACCAATAAACCTTTCAATAACACATCCTTTCTTGTTGACATAACGAATAACAACTGCCATTTGCTCTCTCACTGATACATCACGAGATTCATCAACCATAATAGCAAAGAAAGCATCCCCAATATCTCACGAATCACATCCTTTGTTTCCATTGCAGCTGCACTCACTATTTCCTTTTGGATGTCCGGTGAAGTTAATTTGTTGTTACCAGGAGCATTTTTCATAACCTCACGCTTTGATATTATTATTATGTTTAGCTGTGTATTTAAGAAGTTTAAGAAAGTTACCTTGATTATGTGAAGCATCGGATTCATCATGGCCACGAAAAGCTAATCCTTGACATAAAAGAAACCGAATAACACAAATTGAAGCGGTCAAACGAATCATGTAACTCAAACTTTCTTGTTCTTTTTGACGACGATAGATAGCCTGAATATGATGTGTTTCCTGCAGTAACTCGCGACTTTTCATATATGCATCATTGTGTGCACTGTCATGACATCCTACATGCTTATCTAACTTCTCAAGTTGCTTCCAATTTGAGAAACCTACATTCACAAAAGCATCAGAGCTACCTTTACCCTGAACAAAATTTCTAAAAAGATAACACGGCAAGCAAAATACAACATCTTTAGATATGCTATACTCTAACCAACTTCCATGTTTTAAAAAACAAGCTTCATTGAATCTTCTATTCTTAGGATTCTTTTTTCCCATTAGTTTTTGTGGAAATGGAAAATTCTTAGGTTGGCAAGGACCCAAGAATTTTCCATTTCCTCGATATGGAATCTTCAAACAGCTTCTGTTCTTAGGATTCTTTATGTAAGCTCTTCGTACTTTGTCTTTATCGTTAGGATGATAACTTGATATTGGCTTTCTCATTGCAGGATCTGTTTGAAGATTCCATATCGAGAACTCATCCTGCTGGACAGTACTAGAAGCTGCTTGTTGTTGCAGAGTAGGAGCAGAGATGGAAGGTACTACTTGTGTACCATCAGAATTAGAAGATGGAGGAGGTACTTGTGAACTTGGAACACTTGAAACTGAAGGCAATTCTAGAACATCTATTATTCTCTGTCTCTTAGTTCTGGTCACAAACTTATCCATACCTGAAAATAGTTGAGATATTAAACCCCTTGATCACACACATCATTTAGTGATTAAATTGAATCAAATTTTCTTGATCAAACATCAATTAAGAGGAAATCATGAACACCCAAATCCTTAATTGTCAATAGAAAATGATGTATAATAAAAACCCCAAATTTTAACATGAACCCTAAGTTAGTTTTAACAAATTCATCATAAAATTGAAATTAAGAAGAGAAAATTAGGGAACCTAAATCCTAATATCCTGATTATATGCAACTTTAAAGTGGTAAATGAAAACAAATTCAATAAATTTACCCACCACAAACATATCTTCACAGTTTTGTTTTTCAATACACCATGAAGATTAAATTTTGAGAAAAAGGAAGCAAAATAAGCCTACCTCGTCGTGATGAAATCTCTAAATACTTGACAGCAATTAATACTTGCAATACTTAAGAACGATTTGGTCTAAATCCTTCTTCAAGGAATTCGGTGATTTGACGAATCTTCTCAGTTCTCATGCCTTCATGGCTGCGTTTTAAGTTTTCTCAATTCTCAGTAGTTAGGTTTAGGAAATTCCCGGTCTCTCTCTTTGTCTAACTTTAATTTATTAAGAGAGTTTTCTAAGGGGGTGCACACTTATTTTTTAAGGAGGTGCAAAACTTTTTAAAATCAAAATTGGGCTTGGAAAAATTAAGACCTAGTGGTGGAGTTTTGCAACCAAGGGTGGGCAAGTGCACACCCACCCTTCCATGTGCCTCCGCCCCTGCGTGGGAATGATGTACTTTTCATTCCATAAGCACAGACATTGGATCTAGTTCAAATAAATAGTCAATTGGCCAGACAAAGTTCTTCTTGTCATTAAAGTTGATGTCTAAAGTATGACCTTCTCATTGAAATTGGTTGCTACTATGGTACCCGCATTGCATTGCTTGTACCAATACCAGTAAGAAGATTCATTCACAACTCTTTGGTGAGAGCTAGAATTACATCTTAGCTTAATCCCATATTCAGTTCATACCTGTACAGTGGTGTCATTACTACCGGGGAAAAAATACATCTTTGTCTCACGATATATATGTCCCTTTTCACATGCTTTATATGAGTTTGTACGTCTAACCCTCATTACTTCGGGGTTCTTTCCATTTTCAATTTTGCTACATTTAGCTTAATTTGAGAAATTTCTTTATCTCAACGGGCCAAGAGAATCTCACTACACATGTCAACCAATTACTTTAGGTTGAATAGATTACTAAAGATAGTTCTCTTGTCGTCATACTTCAACAAATACTTGTTCGTTAGTATTATGGATGAAGAATAGAAATGGAAATTTTGTGACTCATATCACCTTTTGTGAGTTCTTCCACAAAAATTGGAATACATATGATTTTATTTGCAACGTATCTTTTGAAACTATCGACTCTTTAATAGTCGATCCAGTGGATTACATCCCACAGAACATTTCAAATTTGGGGAGAAAAAAAAATAGCATTCAACCAATTGAATCGAGTTGGTACAACCAATTGAACAAAAGACACCATTCAACTATGGCCAATATCATATTCAAGAGAACAAAATAGCATTAAGACCAAAATTCTTAATGATCGAGATCAACAATCATAATTTAAATTGACCATTTATATAATGTGGACTTATCTTAAGGCAAAAT
This sequence comes from Papaver armeniacum, assembly GCA_023531295.1. Classification (NCBI taxonomy): domain Eukaryota; kingdom Viridiplantae; phylum Streptophyta; class Magnoliopsida; order Ranunculales; family Papaveraceae; genus Papaver; species Papaver armeniacum. The sequence continues at coordinate 187,918 of JAJJWW010006975.1, read as the reverse complement.
AAACAAAACTAGGCATGTTCTAAAAACAAAATAAATATGCCTAGAAAATACTCAACGTAGAAACCCACATTATATTATATTATAGTTACATACCTCAAACTTTGGTTCTCGCTGTATATAGACATAATCGGAACAGTTTTGGTCACGCACAACCTAAAAACAAGCTGGAACAAGACACCAGAAACCAGTTGAACAGACCAGCTTGGACAAACCGGACCGGCTTTTCTTCCCCTCAGAACGCGAACAGGCAGTGACCTAAATCTAGATCTCAAATCCCAAAAAATTAACAAACGTACACAGTACAAAGAAGAATGAAAAAAAAAAAACAATAATCAATCAAAACTAATTCCTGACTAGTATATTAGTACATACATACAACACAGTACGAGATTCCTGGTTAAATAATAATTAATCAAAACTAATTAGATCAATCAACATAATCCCTAATTCCTGATTAAATCATAATCCCTAATTCATGATATTAAATCAATTTTCGCCGCAGATTTAATATACCCAATGTATATGCCAAAATCAAAAAGTGAAAAGAAAGAAAAAAAAAAAATAGGAGAAAAAGTAAATCCAACTTAGCTGGTTTGATTCCAGCGATTCCAACATTAGCTTGACGATAATTGCATAACCGCGTCGATGTAAATTATATATGTAGAAGAAAAAAATCGGCCATTCAATCTAGCTCTCACTTCAAGAGCTTCGTGCATGATAACGTTTTGCAGTGGATGATAGGGAAAGATAAAGAGCACAGAGGGAAGGATTTTCCATTGATTGATTAGAATTAGTATAGTTACATGGATAAACTATCCTTTATATACATGGAAAAGGGAAGACCAAAAGACTTTCGTATTGGACCGCACATCCATGTGCCGTAGGCCCTGTAACAATTTTCATGTATATTTGTTGGAAAAAAAATGAATAGCCCCCTAGAAATTTTATGTTTAGCCTATAATGTTTGGATTAGCCCGCCTAGAATTTGGATCCTGCTTCCGTCGCCGCTTCCCATTGAAGCACTTACTTACCAACTTGGTTGGAGGGCGGGGACCTTCACTGCACCACCGAACCTTCTCTTACTTTTGATTGCGTTTGCTTTTTTCCTTTCTCTCTTGATGATGGTCTCTTCTATAATTGCTAGTACTACTAATAGTTCTGGTCACGTGCTTAATGTTTTTGTTTGCTTATTACCAAGCAGGATGGTGCAGTTACCAAAATGTTGTAGGAGGAGATAACGTGGGGAGTTTTGAACAGTTTTAGGCTCGTTCCCATTTTATGAGTCAAAATTGGGTAGCTGGTTTCGGGAAAATAATATAAGAATATTTTTTCAAAAAAAAAAAAAAAAAAAAAAAAACCGTCTCAATCTTTTATCAGACCAACTCATATTTTCAGAGTTTAATGTGTACAGAAAGACTTGGATTGCTACATAGGGTTTTGAGCAAATAGAGTAGAAGAGAAAATATGACGAGTCATCGAGAGAGAAATTCCGCAAAAGCCACCAACTCTCACGGATTTGAGGGTCCCGTTACTAAAGATTGACGGTCACATCACCAAAAAAAATTGCCCCCGTCAATTCCTGTGAGTGGCAGGACCCTCAAATATGTGAGTACGTGATTTTTTAAGATTTTTATCCTCGATTCAAATATGTGAGAGTACGTGATTTTTTAAGATTTTTATCCTCGATTGATTGGGGGCCAGACCTTTTAATTGGGGGCCATGATATTTTATTTCCACCCCAAATTTTTGAGGGGCGTATTAATTCGATATTGAAAAGACTGTTTTGCCCTTTACTAAACACAAATCTTAAAAACCAGTTAACACTAATTTGAAATCATAATTAGGCCCCCATTTAATTTACCCTAAACTAAACAAAAAAAAAAAATCTGTTTCTTTTTTTTCTTCTTCTCTTCTTCTTCTCCTCTCCTCTTCCTCTCCACAACCACCATTAACGACCCCAAACGATTTTTTTTCTTCAACCGATTCATCGTCGATGTTAGAAGATAATCGACGATTACCTTCTTCAAACATGGCTCGTACAAAAACAGACCGCTCGCAAAGAACGTCAAATCCCCAATCTCCTCGACGCCGTCAAAGGAAAGGTAATCGTGGGAAGAACCCCAAAACCCCAAAAATCGAAACCCAAAGAAGATATGGGTCCAATTAGAAGGTATGTGAAGTTAAACCCACCTTCTATGCGTTTTTTTGTTGTGTTTTGATTGCGAATTTGAGTCCGTAAATCAAATTTTGCGGTTTCGATTAAAGGGTCGTTAGCGGTCTGTTTGGATACCCCTAACGACTTTTCATTTGCATGTTTCTTTTATGAAAAATCGTTAGCCTATTAGGTTGAAGGTGACGACCCTTATTCTGCTACTTCGGTGAATTTTGCCCTAGAATAGAGTCGTTAATATTTTATGTTGCAGATGACGACTCTTGTTTGCCGACCCTTATTTATTCACTAACGACTCTAGATGGAACTCGAACAGCCCTCTGTTCCAAAAATTGAAAGGGTCGTCATCTCATTTCCCCTTGAGTCGTCACTTAGGTATGTGCCCTAGAGTCGTCAACCCAAATCGTAGGATCGTTATCGTCTTTTTGACGACCCTTTGTTATTTGACAGGGTCGTCAACATATTACTTTGAGTCGTCACAATAATGCTTCGAGGGTCGGTTGTGTTTTAGATTATCGTATTGACGACTCTTGATCTGATAACCATAAAGTTGATGTCTTGTTGGGTTATTTTTGGTTTTTTTGTTTCGAAACCTAATGCAGAACCAAAGGCAAGGTTCCAATGACGATAACTCCACCTTCCAAACCTCCACGCCATGATAAATTCTTACTTGCTGGTCCATTACGCGGTAAGAAGCCGAGTGAGGTATCATTTTCTATCACCGAACCAAGAGACAAAGGTGATGAGTTGTCGGATTCATCAGAATCAGACTCACATGTTATTTCCGCTAGCAGTAGTGGTGAAGAAGAAGAAATCCAACAAGAGGAGATACAAGAAGATCCTCCCGCATTTAGGTGAAGAGGATGTAGAGAGTGACAATGATGATGAAGGTAATGTTAGTGGTGATGATTCTGATGATGGTAATGGTGATGATGATGAGCAGGAAGGGGATGGAGGTAATAATGGTGGTCATGAGGAGGAAGAGGATGAAGGGGATGATGGTGGTGGTAAGGATGATGAAGAGGATGATGGTAAACAAGATGTAGAAGTCAAGAACAGGATGCAAAGACGGCCGTTAAAGAGGGTTAAGAAGGATGGAACTGATATTGCACCCGGCGCGAGACACGTTCCCGCTAATCGTTTGATGTTGGAGCCTCTTCGAAATGGTAAACCAAGAGGAGAACCTAGAGACGGGGGCAAAGTTCTATTTGGATATCTTTGGATCGTGGGCTCATACCATCTATGAGACAATCGTAAGAATCCCAACTTTGCTTGCTATATGATTAGTTTGTTGATATTACTTTTCTAATATGTTTTTTAATACTTATTTGTTTATTTTTACGGGATCATAAGAATGCCGCACGTCTCTTCGGGCACCAATCTTCTTTTAAGAAAATGGAGTTGTGGCCGCTAGAAGGTGAATGTGCAAGAGTTAAAGAATATGTTGAAAACTCCGGTTTGTACAATGCCGTTGTGAACTCATACTTGTAGTTCTTCCCTTTGTGACTTTCTTCCTTATCCCCCGCTCTCTCGCATACCATCTCCATTTGCTTATAATCAACGTGTTTGCTTTGAACAACTACGCACATCTTCTCTTTTGCCTTGGAAATAATCCATTCCTTGACATCAGCCTTGGTCTCCCACGTCTACATCAAAACCAATGTCACATTCATGATGCAACACTAATTAAACAAATTTCATAAAGATATACATCGATTCAAACATTAAAAACGTACCAAATCGGTCATATAGTGTTGGGAGGTATCCGGACCGATAATAGAGACGGGTTCGGGTTGAGAGCTCGCCGTCACAACCAACTACATAGAAAAGAAAAACATATCATTCAAGCGATCGTTAATATCTCGAGATGTTAAAATGACGACCCTAACAAATCGTCATTTTTATTCAACGTTGACGACACTAACAATCGTCAACATTATTTTTGCAGAACGACGACACATTCCTCGACAAATGACGACCCTCTTTATACACAGGCGACTCTACATTCCCAAATATAAACCATGCTGCCGAGTTTTCACCTTGGGTCGTTACTGTTTATATATATCCCTTGACGACTCTAGACGAACTAAGTGGAGAGAATTTGAAAACCAACGGTAACTTTGACTAGTAGGAGCAATTATTGCAGAAGTAACCGTTTTTTTTTTAAAAAAAACTAGCCGTTGGGTACATTTTTGCTATAAATAGAGACCTATCTCTTCCAAACTTATTCACCCATCACTTTCAATCTTCCTAAATCAGTCGCCCATCACTTTCAAACACTAAAAAATGGCTCCAACTCCGTTCAATAATCTAGAAGATGTTGCTATTGTCAGAGCACACACCACTCTCACAAAGCACTCCGTTGAGGAAGCGCAATGGGTGGCCAGTAACGAAGACCCAACAAGAGGGCCTTACTTTGGGGATGATCAAAACACCAATGCTTGGTGGAAACGGGTGTTTAAGGTATTCAAAGCACTAAGCGGAAATCGTTACAGGAGGACACTCACGCAGATAAGGGAAAGATACGCTTATTTATACAATGAATGCGTACTGCTGAGAAACGAATTGAAAGCTCGTAAGGACGCTATGCCCAACGAAGACCGAATGAGTAGAGTACGTTTGTGAATCAATAGGCCTCTCATCAAAAATTAATTATTTGGTTATGATTATTCAACAACGCTAACTTATTTAAAAAATTGTTTTCCCATTATACTTTGGGTCGGAGCCAATACGAATTAAGGTACGGTCATGAGTTTCTGCACGAGGACTGCTACACTCTCTTGGAGGAAGTTGAATGGCAATTCGCCCTATATAATTAAACTCGTAGAGAATCCCTAGGGCGATGTATTGAACAATTTTATGTGTTTTACTTCTATTTTATTTCAACTACATGTATGTTTTTTCGGATTCAATAAAATGAGTGACTTCAAATATTGGTTCAATAACTATATTTCATAAAGGGTCGTCATGCGTTGTAAAAACACACGTAACGACTCTAAAGATTGTTAGAAATTTTTTGCATGAGTCGTCATTTTTGGAGAACAACATATTAACGACTCTAAAGGTCACATAACACAGAGACTCTTTGACTGGCAGAGTCGTCAACAAGAAACAAAACACATGGACGACTCTTTTGATCATCAAGAGTCGTCACTTGGTAAATATATATAATGACGATCCTTCAAGCGGTTAATGTGAATTTTGAATTCACCAAATGTGGTTGAGTCGGGCAACGGTTAAAAATTCAAAAAGTGACTGTTGGGTCCTTAATCTCTATAAATAGAGACCCATACCTCACATTTCTTCACCCAAACCATAATTCTAAACCTTCACATTCATTCTCATACATTTATTATCCAAGAGGAAAAGAAAAGGAAACACCATGACTAGTACTTACACTTCGGAAGAGAATTGTGCTATTGTGAGAGCTTGGAAAATAGTCACAAACCACTTTGAAGATCTAGGAAAAGACATTGATCAAACATCGGATGCTTGGTGGAACCGCGTATTCATCGTTTTTGTGGCGTTAGACGGAAATTGCAACTCAAGGTCTTTGAAACTCGTCAAGGAACGGTTCGAGGAGATATTCTTCGAGTGTGAAGTTTTCAAAAGAGAAATCAAGGCCGTAAGGGAAGCCATGCCCAATATGTTGGGTGCTATTAGAGTAAGTATTTAAACAAGAGGTAAAACTTATCCAAAGCTTTCAACAATACTAACTGAGTATGTTTGGGGTTTTCAGTTGGGGAAGGCTTATGTCCGATACGAGGTGCTTCGTGGAAAAAAGTTCGAGTTCGACGATTGCTACTTTATCTTGGAAGGCACCATGTATAATTACGCCATTTATGATTAGGTGTATAAGTGCACCGTTGTTATCTATTGTATTTCATTTCCTTCAAACGTATCGCTATGAAAGATGTATGCCTTTTATGATTCAATGAAATGATTCTATGAAATCAAAAGTTATGATAATCCAGCTCAAGGGTCGTTAGTATTTTAAATAACACACCGAACGACTCTACATAAAAGTTGAAATGGTGGGATAGGGTCGTCACCTTCTAGGAATACATATATGACGACTCTAAGTTTTTTATTTACTGAGAGTTCTGGGTTTAGAGTCGTTTGTCTCTAAACAAACAAAATTAACGACCCTTATTGACCTAGCATAAAGAGTCGTCAGTGTTTATCACCCCCCCCAAACGATTTTCATAAAACAGGAAAAGTTGCAGGTTTGAGTCGTTATCGGTAGTTTCGGTTCATCGACGACTTTTTCGAGTCGGTCTTGAATCCAAACCCCGACCATAACGACTCTCACACTGGCTAGTTCCATAGTGACCATGAATCGACCCCTTGGAGCACCATTCAGACAATTTCAAGAGTATATTAGGTTTACCTGATTGTTTTGAGGTGCGGGTTCTTCATTTGGAGTATCGGTTCCTTCATTTTGAGGAGTAGGATCTCCATTTCCACCATTATTCATGGCTTCCTCCATTAACATCTCCTCATCAAACATCCAATCCATATGATTAGTTGAGACAATATAACCATCAACACAATCATGGTTGTTATTTGAAGCTTCACCACCCTCATTCCCTCCACTTGAATCACTCATTTCAAAAACCCTAATTTTTCCACTCAAAAACTTCTCCTCTTCTTCTCAACACATAAAACCCAAAAATAAAATCTCTACAAATTTTTATCCTAAAATCAGATTTTTATCTAAACACAATTACCACACTAATCAAGTTAATTAATTCTTAATACTAATCACTTAGGGGCATTTTAGCCATTTAAAAAAAAATATATAAGGGGTGACCCAAATTAGGATTGGGTGACCTTTTTTATCTCTGTAGGCCTATCACTACTCTTATTCCAATGGTTCGTTTGCTTTTGCTTTATGTTGTCTTTGAATCTTCACTTTTCAGTCTATATTAACGTTCATGCACGGGATATTTCATAGTAAGAAAAAATAAAATAATATAATCCCATAATTGATGGGGTAAATTCATGTCGTTATCTCCCGCAATTACACATAAATACATACTGTCCGTTACAACTCTTTAGTGGTTCTTAATGACAATTCAGGTTGGCATTTTCAACTTGTTTGCAGCTACGACTTAACATTCTTCTAAAACTTCAAAGACAGGTGGAAGTTGTCCAAATATTGTGTGATTTGTTTTTGTAGATTTTAATTCGTTTTAGGATCGAGTATTTCAATTTTCTCCCACATCTTTTCGCCAATTTATTTTCTATTTTAATAATGTGAGAACTTGAACTATGATCAACTATAGAAGTTGAAAGCTTTGTACGCTCAACTGGAAATGGACTAATTTATACACAAACATCATGAAAAAAGTTCCTCATGGATTCACTCAGTATCAATGTGGTATATCATCTCAGTCGTATGAGACATGAAAATGACACCACAACCTTGCTAATTAGTGGCTTAATTTTCAGGTTAACTGTAGGACACAAATGTTTCAAAAATATAGGTTTTCAGGTTAACCATAAGACGTAAATGTTTCAAAAATACAGGGACATCACAGATTCTAAGAAAGGTTTATGAAATGACTAAACTCATATCTATTTTTCAAGATTGCTGCAATAAGTTACCAAACTCTATAGAGTGTTATGAAATTCATATGAAACAAAACAATCATAATCACTATATTGATTATATCTTGTGAACTTTGCTAACCCACTCTGGCCCACATAAAATTCTGGATTATTTTTTTTGTGTGGCTTCAGGGGCTAGAAGATGCTAAGCAGCATCTAACAAACTTTTTTGCAAATGAGTATTGACATGGGAATAAGATGCATGAGCCCCTTGGGATAGTAAAATAGGGTAACAAATAGCAATTGCCGATGAAACATGTCTATTTTTCCTTAAAGCATGGAATAAGATTGATAGAGACAGCTAAATACAGCTAGGACGTATTTGGCTGGCCGTATTTGGAGGCATACTAATGCTATAAAAAGGCCCTATGATTAAGTTTGCACAATCCCTTCTTAACCCAGAATCGGCTCTGGTGGCATACTAATGCTTTCGGATCATATATGCTTCAACGGACAAGCTCTATATATTAAGGATGCATATCAGCTTAATGCACCCTTCAACCAACACTTCGTCGCTATATATGTCTTATTGACATTTTTACAAATACGTATTGGGGAGTAGATGGCCATATAACAAGTCCACTTGCTTCCGCGATAATAATTATGAGAAGATGTATCATGGTGATGCATTTCCAGTTCTCTAACAATGCTCAACTTGCGAGATGCATCATTATGATGTTTTTAGCTCTTCTTTTTTATTTTCGAAAAAGAGGCATTAAGCCTCATTCTATTATTCATTAAAGTGGTTTTTCTCAGAATTCTAAGGAACGTTGGAAGCTACAAGGTTTATGTAGTTCCTAATTGAAAACGTGGGGTACCAAAATATGATAATTAATAGATGGAAAGTCACCTTTACTAAAGGGAAAGCTGTATTTAGGTGGATTTAAAAAAACAACGTTGTATTCTTGAAACGTCGGGAAAATATACTTGGAATGTTTATTTTCTTCATGCTAATCTTATATAAACCTTCGATACGTCTTTAATCGGGATTGTCCAATACATTTAAACGTCAGCACCAGAATACGAAGAAAAAAACTTCTTGGCCTTTGATCAGTTCTTTGCATTCCCAAAAGGTACACTGTACACATGAATATTGGTGAAGTTCCAATTTTCTAAACAAGATGCATATTAGAGAGTTATATTTTTGTTGGATCCATAAGGTTTATCTTCTGGGAAGGCATTAAACACATATACGTGACTACTGACTCACTGTTTTCATTTTCGGTGCATCTAGCTACTGTATCACAAACTTCGCTAAGTTCTCTGTCAAACATGAATTCTGCACCTTGTAGTATGGCTTGTTGTGGTCATGCAAGTCTGATGGTTCTTTACCATGTTTCATATCAGCTTCTCATCAACAAGCATAGAAGTTCCAACCACACCATCGTGAGACCTATAAATGATTATTGATAAGGGAAAGGTTTTTTATAAATCCACCCATAACCCGGATTTCCCTCTAGTAAAAGTGTCTTTCCCCCTAACAATTATCCAAAATATACCACCAACTTTTTCTTAGACAACCTATATGGACTAAACCTAAATATAATTCCAAGAATTATAACTTAATGAATCTCAATCAGGAATAATATTCAGATTTTATATCTCTTTCTCTCACAATCAGAATGTAAACAAAAATTAGTCCATGAACCTGATTACTCCATAAGAATACTTGGACGATTCCAAAGATCAATATCCAAGATCAATCAAATCGTATCCAACAAACAAGGATGGATATATCTACTTTGATTGATTTACGTACAACCTATGATATATCAATTGTAAAGATAAACAATATAATGCGGGAAAACAAATAACACAGACACTAGATATTTTGTTAACGAGGAAACCGCAAATGCAGAAAACCCTCGGGACCTAGTCCAGATTTGAACACCAAACTGTATTAAGTGGCTACAGACACTAGACTACTATCAGAACTTAGGACTAAAATGTAGTTGAGACTGAATTAAACCTTCACAAAAATTCAGTTATAGTCGCGCTCCTTACGCCTATTGAATCCCAGCAGGACTTCGCGCAATTGATTCCCTTAGATGGCGTCCTTTACATTCTAAGAGTTACTTCAACTCAATTGAAGACCTTAAACCAATCTTCCTCCCATACATAAGCCTATATGTGATTTCTATTCTGATCAAAGATCAAGGTGAGGTAGGAAATCGATTACAATAAACAAAGTCTAGCAAACCCCAAAAATCCGGTCTTATGACTTCCGAAGAGCAGCCGAGATTATTATTCACCTCACAAATATAAACTTATGGAATTACAAAGTCTGAGATGCATAAGCTTTGTGATTTCTATCTATCTTGTTTGTTGGAGCAAGCTCAACAATCAAAACAAGATCAGGATACACGAACTATCAAGATAAAGATAGTTAAACCTGGCTTAACGAATCCCTAGGTGAAGTCTTTTTATTCGCTAAACTCTATAAGGGTTTGAAGGAGAGGACGACTCTAGTTTACAACTAGGACACACAAAAATAGTATCGGGGATTTAAAAATTCAGTTGTTTGAGGTCTCCTTATATAGACTTTCAAGGTCAAGGTTGTTTTGGATTTAAGCTACGGTAAATTTGGAATCACGCAATCAATAAACACCGTTAGATGAAAAACTTGACTTTGAATTAACATAGTAGAATATACACTATGGTTAGGATGAACCGTAACCGAATCGTGTACAATGACTTTATCATGAAAGGTTAGCCGAAACTAGCCAATCAAACTATAAACTTAACCATTTTCATATAACACCTTAAGACTTTAATCTTGAGTCAAACATATGATAAAAAATGGCTAGATAGTTTTTTTATAGAGTTGTTCAAATATCGATCATCTCAAAGAAATAATTATGATCCATCTGAAAATATCCGATAGGGTAAGTATGCGTACATGGTACGTGTATTTTACTTGTTCGTGAATAATTTTGTCATAGTACGTGTACCAAGTATATGTACCCTTAAGACAAAAATGGCTTCAGAGACTCACAGATCTTTTATGGTTTGCATACTAGGTATGCGTACATTTTTTGGTTTTGAAACCAACAGATCTTTTCCGGTTTGCATACTAGGTATGCGTACATTTCGTGGTTCACGAGTCAACATACTTTTTGTGGTACGGATATCGGGTATGCGTACCAAAAATTCGCCGTCGAACTATAGCTACGTCGGTACGTGTACTAGGTACATGTACAACGGCTCCAGACTTATAAAAGTTCTCCTAATATGTGAACTGGTATGTATACTGTCCTGTATCCAGATTAACAGTAGTTCTATATCTCTCTAATAATCAATTTGAAACATTTCCGAATAGTATCAATGACACATATATATCACTATTCCATGCTATTTTCAAATGATTAAACCTTGAATCATAATTTAGGTCATAAATAATGAATAGTTCTTAACAAAATTCATCAAGTATAAACAAATGTTCTTTAGTTTAATTAGTCATATTTCGAGAATGATATTCAAGATAAACTTGACTCGAAATTTTTACTATGCATAAACTGTCTAATTTAGTCATGTGATAATGTCTCATTGATAGAAGGGTCAAAACTTGAAAAATAGATGGTTCAGTCTTCACTTACCTTTTGTTGAAGAAGTTCTCCAAAGCTTCAGTTGATTTTCGCCTTCAAACGGTAGAACGCAGTGATATCCAATTCTCATCTACACACTTCTATCCTAATCCGAAACTTGAATAAATGTAGACTAGAAATAAATATTTGATCAACTAAATTTGACAACAAGCTTGAGATAGCAACACTTGTGAGTTCGACCGAGCAATGCTCTAACACTAATATAACGACAGTTCAAAATGGCAGATAGAGCATCTCATTTCCATATGTGTTCTACAACATTGCGGTCCATTCGGTTGCCCACCGGAAGCCAACTCCAATTTTTTTCCCGTCTAATTTTTCCCTGGTGTTGCAATATGCATAGGATCCCCTAGCTTTAATGGTTTTACCTGCATAGTCAATGAGTGTTAATCCAATTCCTAAAGAGGTCATGGGGTTATTCATGGAAAATGCTATATTTATTATTAGAGTCATGAAACTGTGGTTTCTTCATGGTTCTCTATCAAGAATCTGTAAAATTTCATCATGCATAGGGTTTCTTCCATTTGTACTGTTGATAGTTTCACATAGTGGACAAAAAAGTTATCTTTATTGTTTAGTTTTGAAATAGCGGTGTCTTCTTCACTCTGAGAATGTATAGTTATATATATCCACTATCTTTTGTACTATTTATGGATCAAAATATAACTTTAACTTATCTAGGTTCCAAGTTTTGTTTTATGCTACTAAATTACTCACCTTACTTGAAATTCCAGTGCGCGTGACCGGTTTTATATAGGTGTCGTAGTATTTGGGATCCAATTGTGTTCACATATGTCTATCAGATTGTAATTTCTAATTTTCCAAATACAATTCAGTTTTATTTGTTGTATTCCACTGTGAATCCCTTTATAGATCAAACTAGCTCCTACCGTTGTTTTAGTTTTTATATGTAATACGTCATTTCTTGGAACTATCTGGCTTTCGATGGTTGCACACATTGAGTCTGAATTTACCTTGAGTCTCCATCCTATAATGGCTATCATAGTCAAATTAAAGATTTCTACATTTTGAATTCCTAACCTTCACATTTTTAGTAATTTACACACAAACTTACAGGCTTTTAAGTAAACTATATTTTTTTCCTTTTATATTTTTATCATCTTCGTCTTTCCCCCCATTTGAAGATTTGTTAGAGTTTTGCAAACAAAAAATGGGATTCAAAAACAGTTCATTTGATAAACTGCTAAAGAAATGAAGATGTCGCCTTTTTCATAAAAGTCTCTTTGCATTCCACTTGCTTGATGTACTATAGTGATGAAATATCAAATCTAGGTCAACATGAACTGCGAGCGCAACACAAGCTTGAGATGAAGCTTCATCTCGTTTACTCGTTTAATGACGCATCCTTGAGCATGTATCATGCGAAAACTATAAGTGTTAAAAGAAAAATCTTTACTGCAATGGTAACTTCATGTAACAACCTTCCACCACCATTGCTTAGATTATAAATTAGATGAAAAATGCCGTTTTTTAATAAAAAAATAAAATAAAGGGTTTATTTTTCTTCACATTCACTTGATCTTCTTTTCAATCTATATTTATATAAGGGGTGAATGCATGTTGTTATTTTTCACAATAGCAAAGTCACAAAAAAACAGTGGCGGAATTAAGGGAGGGCTAGCCTTGCCCCTAGCCCCACCCCCTAAACCAATTCCTTTTTCTTTTCTTTTTTCTAAAATCACAAATTAGCCCAATTTCTAATGCTAATGGTGTTTAATATTTTAAATTTTGGTGTTTAGTCCGCTCATTTCTATAATTTCCAGAGTTTAGTCTACCAGAATTAATTTTAGGCTCCCTTAATACTCAAACCTGCTTTCGTCATTGAAAAAAATATAAACTTGCAGTTACAATTTTTTAGTGCTCCGAGAAATTTTGGACAAAGTTAGAATAGTTCCGGTGATTTCATACCTGTAATTCAAATCCACCAGTGACAAAAATAAAACCAAAACATAACACTTTTTTCAAGCTAGCTAGTTATAGTTATTACCCGCTAACCATTCTTTTACTTCAGAGACAAGCAGAAACATCCAGGACACCATGAGATTTCTTACCAAATTCGCATATTCAACTATGCCAATTAAGTTTTATTGATTTTATGGTCGAGTAATTCAATTTTCTCTCACATCTCAATTATTCAATTAATCTTCTACTTTTATAATGTGAAAACGTAAATTATGAATCAACTATAGAAGTTGAGAACTAGACGACTAGAAATTATTGTACTAATTTATACACAAACAACATGAAGAAAATTCCTCCTTTGATTCACTCGGTATCAGTGTGGTATAGCATGACAGTTGTGTGAGACATGAAAACAACACCGTTAGCTAATTAATAGCTAATGTTTTCAGGTCGCGGTGGGGGCAAAAAAGGCTTATGGAAAGGATAATCTAGACCAATCTTCTTAAGACTACGACAACAGATTACCATATTCCACAAAAATTTACCAAATCCATATGAAATAAAACAATGAGTGGATGCATGGTGTTATTTTCAATAGCAAAGTTACAAAAAAAAAAAAAACAGCGGAGGAATTAAGGGAAGGCTAGCCTTGGCCCTATCCCCACCCCCGACACCAATTTTTTATTTTTTTTCTAAAATCACAAATTAGCCCAATTTCTAGTGCTAATGATGTTTAATCTTCTAAATTTTAGTGTTTAGTCCGCAGATTTCTATAATTTCCAGAGTTTAGTCCACTGGAAATAATTTTAGGCTCCCTTAATACTCAAACCTTTTTCCGTCATTGACAAAAATATAAACTTGTAGTTAAAAAAATTTAGTGCTTCGAGAAATTTCGGACAAATTTAGATTGAGAAATTTCGGACAAAGTTAGATTGATTCCGATGATTTCATATTTTTAATTCAAATCCACCAGTGACAAAAATAAAACCAAAACATAACACCTTTTTTAAACTAGCTAGTTATAGTTATTACCCGCTAACCATTCTTGTAAAACTTCAGAGACAAGCAGAAACATCCAGGATACCATGGGATCTCATGCCAAAGTCACATATTCAACTATGCCATGAAAATTTCAATTGCAGCCCCTAGTAAACATTTCACAGATTTTATCGCCAAGTAATTCAATTTTCTCCCACATCTCAATTCTTCAATTAACTTTCTACTTTTATAATGTGAAAACGTAAACTATGAATCAACTATTGAAGTCGAGGAATAGACGACTAGAATTTAATGTACTAATTTATACACAAACAACATAAAGAAAATTCCTCAATTAATTCACTCGGTATCAGTGTGGTATATAGCATGACAGTTGTGCGAGACATGAAAACAACACCATTAGCTAATTAATAGCTTATGTTTTCAGGTGGCGGTGAAGGCAAAGAAGGCTTATGGAAAGGCTAATCTAGACCGATCTTCTTAAGACTTCTACAACAGGTTACCATATTCCGCAGAAAGTTACCAAATCCATTTGAAACAAAACAATAATCACCGGATCCACGTCCACCTGATTGGGAACTCTCGTAGAATTTTGGATTATCTTGGGCTGCTCTGTGGGCTACATTCATTTTTGCAAACGAGTATAGACGAGGGAATAAGATGCATGAGTCCTGAGGTAGTAACCTAAGATAATAAATAGCAACCGTCAATTGAAAATGTCCTTTTTCCCTTAAAGCATAGCATAGAATTGAGAGAGACAAGCAAATACAGCCAGGCCCTTCAATGTCCAATCTGTTATGGTGGAGACTGGAGAGTAATGGCGATTTTAGAATTACTAGCCTAGAAGTCCATATCCAAATCCTCCAACGAATCTACATTGTTTGGGAAGCGAACAGATGGTGAGTGTTGACCTGTACAAAAGTTATGCCTGCATTCCAAAGTACCAAAATATCCTTCCCTAATGTAAGGAATTTAGATCTTATTTAATGTTTGTAACAGATTTGATTGTCACTTATATATATATATATTTTTTTTGATGCAAAAGATGAAATTTCATTAATTAAGGAAAACTCCCATATCTAACAGTAACTGCCTTTCAATGTGTCTAGGCGGTTGATCAAACCAGGTTTGAGTTACACCATTCTTTCTGTTATAATTAGCTAGCCTATCAGCAGATTTATTACATACTCTAGAAATAAAATTACACTTCCAGTGCGGAATTGTGTTTAGTTTATCCATTGCGTCCAATAAAATGTCTTCATTCTCCCAAGCGATCCCTGAAGATGTTTTGTTGATGTAGCCTTCTAAAAATAACATGCATAACCCTCAAATCAGAACTCCAGTTGACTGCATCATAAAATGCCAGACATTCCGCGCTTTCCGAATATTTTACTCCTACATAGCATTTTGATTTCCCTCCACATCATTTTCCTGTATAATCACGAAAGATAAGAGAAACTCCAGTTAGTCCTGTGTTAGTGATGCGTGTCGTAGGTGCAATCAAATTAATCAATGTTTCCACTCAATTAAAAATAATATAATGGAAGTCAAGTTCGTTCCCACGAGGAGCAAGAGATTCTAGTTGTAAAAATTGTCACAAAAGGGGGTGTAAAAAGCAAAAGAAAATAAACAAAGCAATTAAAATCGAAAGTTGAAAGCAATAAGAGAGACAAGACCAAGGAATCCTTCTTCGTTACGAAACAATGAATCAAGTTATGTTCTTTTCTACTTGTTATTAGTCACAGATTATCACCAACCGTAGGATAGCAGTCCGCTTAGCTAGCCCCAAAATCCCTTATTTCACCGAGTAACAAGTCCGCTTAGTTATCGATTCTATCCAAAAGAACCACCTTGAGGTTAAACACAAGATGTAATTCCCTGAATGCATTAAGATTTATGAATTTAGGTTTAGTACTAGTAGTTAAACTCGGTTCGCTTGGTTTACTTTCTAGCGTTGTTTCTACACACAATTGCTCCACTAATCCCTCCGCAAGGTCTCGTGTTTGCTACTTATGTAAAGAGTCAATAAACGATTACTTATCCCCTAACTTTCACTAGCATTAGATTAAATCGACAAATCAATTTAGTTGGCCACCCAAACAATCTATCAATCAATCATGAATGTCTTTAAGATCATTCCTATTAGTAAAAACAAACGATAATCATGTGAAAAACCTCAAGATAGAATTGAAACAATACTCAAAACATAAATTAAGAACTAGGAATTCATCCTCAATCAATAATAAAATTAGCTACTCATGTTAAAAAGTTCACACAAAGAATAAGAAAAGAAAAGTGTTGTGTGTGTAGAGAGGTGTGTAAAAGATGTAGAAAACTTCTCTATTTATAGGCTTCAATATTCTCCAACTCTTCCAAGGATTAGAATCCTTTTCCTTTAGCAATTCAACTTCCAAATCCAAGCTTTTCTCAACTTCCATCTTCTCTTTCCAAGTTTGAGTCCAATTCTCCATCCAATTCCTAGCCCAAGTCTTCACACCCATGAGAGAAGTCCATAGAAAATTCTGGAATTTTTGCTCGCCGGAAAACTGGGATTGTGGCCTAATCCGGCCGGAATAGTCATGCCGCCACACTGAAAATTTCTCCGTCCACGGGAATATTCGACGGAATATTCCGTCGGTCCACCGTTAGGACTAACGGTCAAAAGGGTCAACTGTCACCAACTTTGTTAGTCAACGGGGTCAAAGGAAAAGAGAGTCACTTGAGTCAACTCGGGTCAAATCGACCAAGTCGGATGAGTCGGTGTCTCGAGTCGAGGCCGAGTGAAAGTCTAACTGGGCTAGTCAGAGCCTGATTGGCACATGCCTAGGCCATTTTGCAACTTGCATAAGTCATAATCTTCTGCAGCTCTATGATTGTGCACCATAATCTCTGTAACTCCTGCAATCCATTCTCCAATGTTATAGCTCCATGAACTCATTCTCTACATGTATTCCAGTTCCTTGCACAGCATCAACACAAATCCACCACATCTGACCTAAGCATACATCTAACCATTACAACAACTCACTACTGCCACCATCTCAGACTGCAACACAAACCCATTCCTCCATCTGAGCTTCCATATCAGTTAACAACAACTCCACTTGCTACTTCATCTCGAGCCGCAATCACCTCCCGATTCAAGCTCAAATAATCTCGCAACACCAACGACCTTTGTAGCTCATTGCACCATCATCTCTTTCCACTCCATTCTCACCTTTAAACTCCAGATAAGACAGCAACATTCTCTTCTTAAGCTCTTATTGCACTGCTTTCCTTGGCTCAAACCATTGCAACCCTGAGTTTCACAACTCTGGCCATCAACTCACATTTGCTTAATAACCATGATAATCACCACTGCCAGACCAACTCAATTCCTTTTCCACCTGCATTCAATCAACACAATTACCACCATCTGCAACAACAGCTACCACTGCAATCCACAAGCTCAGCTGCATCTCTGGCCAGATAACCCAGTCTTCATACCTCCACAAGGATCAACCCAAAGACCAACATTTCTTCTCTCATCCTGCTGCCCTGAAAACCCTTGTTAGCAACAAACATCACAGATCCATCTCTTCCATCCACTGAGTTCAATCGAATGCTAAGAGCATCAGCACCTGGTTCTTGACAGCAGACTTCCATCTGAGTTCATCATTTTGTAATTCTTCAAATCCACTTTCAAACCCATCTAATTCAACAACAGCTGCTCCTCTCACCGAGCTTCCTCAGAGACCATCATCGACCTCAATGTCCAATCCACAAACCCATTCTGCAATTTCTTCTTCACCTCCTAAATCGGTAGCAGCATCAGTTTCACTGATTTCGAACACCACACCATCCTGTCTCCTCTAGATCTAGTTCGTCCACAGCAGTAACAACAGCAGTCACCACAATTACCGAGCATCAACACATATCTGTTCCACAGCAATTCCTTCCTGCCATACGTGACCGATCACAGAACTCCACTCACAGATCGAGCAATTCCTTCTTCGACAGACTAATCACAAAACCCATTCTGTTAATTCATCTCTCAATCTTTCTCTCCATTAAATCACCACCTGCAACTCTCGATCTCTTGGTTGAACTCAGCGATTTTTGATTCAACACCACCATCTTTACCGTCTCTCAAATACACACCCACAAACCCTAACTTTCTACTTCATTTTCCAAGTTCATCGATCTGTTCTCTCGATTCTCGATATACTTCAGCTCGTCTCGATTTGATTTCCTCCTCTTGGTTTCATAACAGCAGCCATAGCTGCTTTTAAATTCAGGTGAAAATGAAGAATGAGAGAAATCGATTTTAGGGTATAGGCATTAGGGCTGGATATTCACCACCTGGTCACCTTGATAAGGGATAACCTGATGGCAGCCCCTTAACCTCGGCTGGGCTGCGTCTAGTAATCCTCCCAAAAGAGTTTCCCCTTAACCTTAACTGGGCTCCGGATAGTGTTCACCCTGGAATTGACAAAATTGCCCTTTTTGCTCAAATTGAGTGATTTCTTCTTCTTTTCCTCCGTGCGACTCCAAAGTAGCTATAAAACTCAAAACAAGCGTAAAATACATAATTTACAAGAAAAATAGTAAAGAAAGCATAAACTACTAGATAGTAAATTACGGTGTATTCTACACCTATCAAATTCCCCCACACTTAGACTTTGCTAGTCCTCGAGCAAATCAAACTAAAAACTCACAACTTCAAAGCGTTCAAGCGTCACAAGCATCCAAAGAGCTATGAGGACATAGAGTTTTTGCATGCTAGTAATAAGAAGTTAGAAATACTAAAGAACATATTCTCGTTCTTAAATGTTGAGTGAGAAATAACCACACCATAATGAGAGAATGCGTGTTTGAGAAACGATCAATAAGCATTTCGCCTCGACTTCGCCTCACCAAATAGGATTTTATGATAATTGCACTCAAAAGACTGCTTTTTTATGGGTCTCACATGTGTGCAGGTAGGAATGAAGAGAGAAATCTGCGACACGTTAAATGGTGGGAAGGACAACTTCCAAATATTTTTAAAAACCCACATCTTTTAATATTTTGAAAAACCATTTTTCCGACGATCTCTAAGAAAGGAAATCAACCATATATTATTGAGGATGAGATTACTTACTCACCTTCACATCCGATCGCCAATTATGATAACACCACTCTCACGGCATCCAATAGAAACGTCTTCCGCTCCTTGTCTTGAACTTCTTGGTCTTAGTCTTCGGTTTCAACTATTGATGATAAACCCTCGAATTTCATAAATCCTTGACAATTCTTAACTCTTGTACCTTAAAACCTTGTCGCTTGAAACTTTCTTATAAATTTTCCTTCCCCACGGCTCATTAAATAAAAATAAGAACAAATATTTCTCTTGTTTTTCCTCTTTTTTTTTTTCTTTCCTTTTCTTTTCTTTTTTCAATTTTTTTTTTTTTTGAAAACAAAAGAAATTAAATACAAAATAAACCATGGCCGTGGAAGAAGTATTTTACCACTTGATTCTTCACAACTTGTATCGTCTTGAAATCATAAACTTTCAAAAATTCTCACCTTTTAATTTTCTTCGCTTTTATGAATAAGTCTTCATACTTGTATGTATAATTATGCTCATTGTATTGTAAGTCCTCAACATATATGTAAAAATCTGCTCTTTGTATGTTGCTTTACTTGAGTTTGAAATTTGCTCTTTTTCTCGTTCTGTTGCTTGTAAACCTTAAACTTTTCCAACTTTCCTTGTAGATTTTGATGTCGCTCCTTGTTGATGATGATGGTGTTTCTATGGATCCGTTATTGTCGAGATAGAGAATGGTGCTAACTGCAAATCGAACTACAAGATGGAGGCTTTCATCTATAGACGTCACCCTTATGATTGACAAAATTAGCACTCAAGAGATCAAAGAGTAGTGCTTCTATTGGTGGGAGGTTGGGTAGCTCACCATTACCCGGAATTAACGTATGGTGACACACACTCAAAAGAAGCTCTTTAGTAGATGGAAGAATTCACAGGCTCGGTGCCTCACATGATATGAATACGGGTAGTCTCCACTAATGATTGATCGAACTCTAATAATGCACTTCTCCCTGCACCAAATTCGCATCACCGGCATGATTAAATCCATTATTTAACACTCAAACAAGCAAGAAATCCGAATGTAATTCTCTAACATTTCCAAGTTCAATTATGTCGGTCAAAATCTCTATGTAAACATACCTAGAAGTATGCTAGTGACTCTAAAATCTTTAAAAGTTGGAGTTTTTAAGTAAAACTTTTTTTTTTTTTTTAAAAAAAATTTAAATTTTTTTGTAATTTTTTTTTAAAAGACATGCTTAACCACTCCCCCACACTTAAACCTTACATTGTCCTCAATGTAATTGAATCCTCCTAGTAAAGTCAAGGTGGGAAATTTTAACATGATATGGAATAAGAAAAGAAATAACAAAAAGCAAAAGGATAAGAAATACAAAACCTATGGGTTGCCTCCCATTAAGCGCTTGTTTTAAAGTCGACGGCCCGACTTAGCTTTTGCACGATTCATTAGCCCGGATCAATCTCTTTCACGGGAAAACATGATTTCACATCACTAGGGTATCGCGTTGTCTCAAAGATATTGAAGTGGATGAGTGTACCATCAAACTCCACCGTCAAGGTGCCATTTTGGACATCAATCTTTGTTCCTATTGTGCTTAAGAATGGTCTACCCAATAGCAAAGGTGTAGACTTGGAAGAATTTTCATCATTCATGTCTAAGACATAGAAATCGGCCGGAAATACAAGCTCATTAACCTGCACCAAAACATTCTCAACAATCCCTTTCGGGTAAACATTAGATCGGTTAGCAAGTTCAAGAACTACCCTGGTCTCTTTAAGAGGACCAAGATTCAAAGAATCATAAATCGAGGGAAGGCATAACATTAACCGATGCTCCCAAATCTAGCAAAGCTCGAGTAAACCTTGTTTTACCAATTGTGCAAGGTATATTGAAACTAATGGGGTCCTTTAATTTTGGTGGGAGTTTCTTGAGAATAAACGCAGAAGCATTCTCCCCACACTCATGACTTCATTCCCTTTCAACCTTTTCTTCTTCATGCACAACTCCTTTAAGAACTTTGCACAACGAGGAATTTGACGAATAGCTTCTATGAGTGGAATATTGATTTGTACTTTCTTAAAGATCTCCCAAATATCCATGTATTCCAAGTCTTTCTTTGATTTAGCAAATCGTCTAGGGAACGGGGTGGAGTTGTGAAAGTAGGAACCGTCTCCTCGGGTTGGTTGGTTGGGGATGTATTCTCCTTTGGTGCGGTTTCAATTTCCTCTTTCTCATCATACACCTTATCTTGTTGATTTGGTTGCTCCACTTGTTTCCCACTCCTCAAAGTAATCGCATTAACGCTCTCTCTTGGATTAACAAATGGTTGTGAAGGAAGTTTTGTGGACGCTTGCGCTTCAATAAGTTCACATCGGTCGCTAATTGCCCCACTTGAATTTGTAAATCCTTGATTGCCGAATCCGTCTTTTGTTGATTTTGTTGAAACATTGACGTAATACTTTGCATCATGACATTAAGCTTATCATCTATCGAAGATCCATGTTCCTTCACTTGAGGTTGGAATTGTTGTTGAGGTTGAAAACGTGATTGTTGGAATCCACCTTGTTGCTCATACGGATTAGGAGCCGCCGCTTGCTTATTTGCATAGCTAAAGTTAGGATGATCCTTCCACCCGGAATTGTAAGTATTCGAGTATGGATCGTACCTTGGCCTTTGATTTGGATATAAAGCATTCACTTGTTCGGTCTCATTATCCGGAATAATCACCGCGGCCATCCTTTGAATCATTATCTCCATGTTACTCATTGTTTGATCAAGATGTGATGATGAATCACTAACTTCATGCACTCGCCTAACCATGGGTTCATCTCTTGTGTATAATTGTTGCGAGTTTGCCGCCATACTTTCAATCAACTCGGTAGCTTGAGTCACCGTCTTGTTCATTAGTGCACCACCACCCGCGGCGTCAAGAAGAGACCTATCACTTGGGTGGAGAGCTTCGTAGAAGTATTGGAGTATCATAACATCACTAAATTGATGGTGTGGACAGCTTGCCACCAACCTCTTGTATCGCTCCCAACATTCATACAATGATTCTCCCACTTGTTGTTTCAATCCACAAATCTCCTTGCGAATTTGAGTAGCTTTGGATGCGGGAAAATATCTTTCGAGGAAAAGTTTCTTCATCCCATTCCATATTGTGATACTTAGGAAGGCAAATAATATAACCATTCCTTAGCATTGCCCACCAAAGAAAACGGAAAGATTTCAACATTGCTCCATCCGCATTAGTTTCCGGTGGAAGCATGGCCATAACTATGGCATAGAAGTCCATAAGATGTTTGTTTGGGTCCTCATTCACCATGCCATGGAACTTTGGTAACTCTCTAATCAACCCCGCTTGATCTCGAAGGTTGAGTTAGTTTGGATACACTATTGTTGTGTATCGAGCTTGTGAGAAGCTAGGTCCTTGAGTGTACGTTCGGCCATCGTTTCTTCCTCTTTTGTCCGAATCACTTGATGAAGAAGGAGGAAGTGGAGTGTTAATCGCTCGAATGAAATCCTTTAGTTGGTCCGGATCGAAGACGTATTGGACTTGGTCTACCCCCTTTAAGCATTCACCAAAGGTATAACACCTGAAACAAGATTCTCAAAAACTAAGTTAGATACGGTAAAGAATCTAACAAAGCAAGAATAAAGCAAAAAAAGAAAAATAAAAACAACTAAAAAATCGCCCGTTTAATAAGACCCGGCGCCAAAATTTGATGCGTGTCGTAGGTGCAATCAAATTAATCAATGTTTCCACTCAATTAAAAATAATATAATGGAAGTCAAGTTCGTTCCCACGAGGAGCAAGAGATTCTAGTTGTAAAAATTGTCACAAAAAAGGGGGGGTGTAAAAAGCAAAAGAAAATAAACAAAGCAATTAAAATCGAAAGTTGAAAGCAATAAGAGAGACAAGACCAAGGAATCCTTCTTCGTTACGAAACAATGAATCAAGTTATGTTCTTTTCTACTTGTTATTAGTCACAGATTATCACCAACCGTAGGATAACAGGTCCGCTTAGCTAGCCCCAAAATCCCTTATTTCACCGAGTAACAAGTCCGCTTAGTTATCGGATTCTATCCAAAAGAACCACCTTGAGGTTCGCTTACAAGATGTAATTCCCCGAATGCATTAAGATTTATGAATTTAGGTTTAGTACTAGTAGTTAAACCTTTGGTTCGCTTGGTTCACTTTCTAGCGTTGTTTCTACACACAATTGCTCCACGGAATCCCTCCGCAAGGTCTCGTGTTTGCTACTTATGTAAAGAGTCAAGAAACGATTACTTATCCCCTAACTTTCACTAGCATTAGATTAAATCGACAAATCAATTTAGTTGGCCACCCAAACAATCTATCAATCAATCATGAATGTCTTTAAGATCATTCCTATTAGTAAAAACAAACGATAATCATGTGAAAAACCTCAAGATAGAATTGAAACAATACTCAAAACATAAATTAAGAACTAGGAATTCATCCTCAATCAATAATAAAATTAGCTACTCATGTTAAAAAGTTCACACAAAGAATAAGAAAAGAAAAGTGTTGTGTGTGTAGAGAGGTGTGTAAAATATGTAGAAAACTTCTCTATTTATAGGCTTCAATATTCTCCAACTCTTCCAAGGATTAGAATCCTTTTCCTTTAGCAATTCAACTTCCAAATCCAAGCTTTTCTCAACTTCCATCTTCTCTTTCCAAGTTTGAGTCCAATTCTCCATCCAATTCCTAGCCCAAGTCTTCACACCCATGAGAGAAGTCCATAGAAAATTCGGAATTTTTGCTCGCCGGGAAAAGCTGGGATTGTGGCTTAATCCCGTAGGAATAGTCATGCGCCGGCCACCTTTGAAAATTTCTCCGTCACGGAATATTCGACGGAATATTCCGTCAGTCCCACCCGTTAGGACTAACGGTCAAAAGGGTCAACTTGTCAGTCAACTGTTAGTCAACGGGGTCAAAGGAAAAGAGAGTCACCCAGTCAACTCGGGTCAAATCGACCAGAGTCGGATGAGTCGGTCCGAGCAGTCGGTGGAGTGAAAGTCTAACCTGGCTAGTCGGGCACGATTGGCACATGCCTAGGCCATTTTGCAACTTGCATAAGTCATAATCTTCTGCAGCTCTATGATTGTGCACCATAATCTCTGTAACTCCTGCAATCCATTCTCCAATGTTGTAGCTCCATGAACTCATTCTCTGCATATATTCCAGTTCCTTGCACAGCATCAACACAAATCCACCACATCTGACCTAAGCATACATCTAACCATTACAGCGACTCACCTCATGCCACCATCTCAGACTGCAACACAAACCCATTCCTCCATCTGAGCTTCCATATCAGTTAACAACAACTCCACTTGCTACTTTATCTGAGCTGCAATCACCTCCCAGTTCAAGCTCAAATAATCTGCAACACCAACAGCCTTTGTAGCTCATTGCACCATCATCTCTTTCCACTCCATTCTCACCTTTAAACTCCAGATAAGACAGCAACATTCTCTTCTTAAGCTCTTATTGCACTGCTTTCCTTGGCTCAAACCATTGCAACCCTGAGTTTCACAACTACGGCCATCAACTCACATTTGCTTAATAACCATGATAATCACCACCGCTGCACCAACTCAATTCCTTTTCCACTGCATTCAATCAACACAATTACCACCATCTGCAACAACAGCTACCACTGCAATCCACAAGCTCAGCTGCATCTCTGGCCAGATAACCCGGTCTTCATACCTCCACAAGGATCAACCCAAAGACCAACATTTCTTCTCTCATCCTGCTGCCCTGAAAACCCTTGTTAGCAACAAACATCACAGATCCATCTCTTCCATCCACTGAGTTCAATCGAATGCTAAGAGCATCAGGACACAGTTCTTGACATAGACTTCCATCCGAGTTCATCATTTTGTAATTCTTCAAATCCACTTTCAAACCCATCTAATTCAACAATGACAATTTGCTCCTCTCACCGAGCTTCCTCAGAGACCATCATCGACCTCAATGTCCAATCCACAAACCCATTCTGCAATTTCTTCTTCACCTCCTAAATCAGTAGCAGCATCAGTTTCACTGATTTCGACCACCACACCATCCTGTCTCCTCTAGATCTAGTTCGTCCACAGCAGTAGCAACAGCAGTCACCACAATTACCGAGCATCAACACATATCTGTTCCACAGCAATTCCTTCCTGCCATACGTGACCGATCACAGAACTCCACTCATAGATCGAGCAATTCCTTCTTCGACAGACTAATCACAAAACCCATTCTGTTAATTCATCTCTCAATCTTTCTCTCCATTAAATCACCACCTGCAACTCTCGATTTCTTGGTTGAACTCAGCGATTTTTGATTCAACACCACCATCTTTACCGTCTCAAATACACAGCCACAAACCCTAACTTTCTACTTCAATTTTCCAAGTTCATCGATCTGTTCTCTCGATTCTCGATATACTTCAGCTCATCTCGATTTGATTTCCTCCTCTTGGTTTTCATAACATGCTGACCATATAGTTTGCTTTTAAATTCAGTGAAAATGAAGAATGAGAGAAATCGATTTTAGGGTATATGCATTAGGGCTGGATATTCACCACCTGGTCACCTTGATAAGGGTTAACCTGATGGCATCCCCTTAACCTCGCCTGGCAAATCTAGTAATCCTTCCAAAAGAGTTTCCCCTTAACCTTAATCGGCTCCTGGATAGTGTTCACCCTGGAATTGACAAAATTGCCTTTTTTGCTCAAATTGAGTGATTTCTTCTTCTTTTCCTCCGTGCGACTCCAAAGTAGCTATAAAACTCAAAACAAGCGTAAAATACATAATTTACAAGAAAAATAGCAAAGAAAGCATAAACTACTAGATAGTAAATTACGGTGTATTCTACACCTATCAGTTAGGATCAAAAGATGCATCACAATTAATAGTATAAAATGGATGAGGTTTCCAAGTTGGTGTTATAGTAGTAGTTGGTAACATTATATTATGGTTTACGCTATGCCTATTATTGAGATTATCAATGTAGCTGGCAAAGCTTAGAGCATGTTTAGCAGTAGTAATGGGATCAGCCTTCGTTTTCTGAAAGTTTGTATCACATCTCTGATTCCAGATTGTCCAAGCAACTATCATAATGCAGTTCAGGTTGAATCCCTGAGAAGAGATTTGAGTAGAATAATTCAACTAGCTTGTTTTCAAACGCCAGAGTAATGTCAGACTGTATTGTTACTAGAACAGCTGCACCTCCAGGTACTTGCATCCATACCGCTCTTGCGAAAGGACATAAGAATAAGACATGCATGAGAGACTCATCACATTGATTGCAGAGTGGAAATAAGCAGTTAATGTAGCTGCAGTTTCTTGAGAGACGCAATTTTGTTGGCAGAATGTCAGAAAGCACTTTCCACCAAAAATGTTTAACTCGAGGCCAAGTATCTATTCTCCAAAATTGTTTCCAACTTATATCTGAGCTACCAATTTTCTGAGAAACCTGGGTGTTACCAAGACTATGTTCATGAAGTTTGTTATAATCCGACTTCAGTGTAAAATTTCCATTTCTTGTAAGAACCCGGACAGTTTATCTTCCCATGTAGTAGGAATTCTCATATTGATAATTAGATTGGTTGTATCTGGATCAAATAAGTGATTTAACAATGGTACATTCCACTGCCTGCTACCCTGAATAAACAACTCTTGCACCCAAATAAAATGTTCACTGTCTGTATTTCCAAGTTTTGGTATTGGAGGATGATCCAATCCGGTAATCCACACATCTACCCAGATTTTTATTTTAACCCCATTTCCCAATCTCCATCTGCTGTGATTCTTTATGAAATTGGATTTGCTTTTGAAGGCCTTTCCAAGACCAAGAACAATTTGTCTTGATAGTAGCATGTAGTATATGAGTACCAGGGAAGTATTTGGCTTGCATTGGCTTGACCCATTGTTCTTCTGTATTAACACAGATTCTCCAGACTGCCCTTACCAGTAGTGCTTGGTTCAAAATTTTCAAATCTCTGAAACCTTGACCACCAAAATGTTTATGTAAACTAATTTTTTTCCATGAAGTAATGCAGATACCATTATGCTCTTGAAAACCCCACCAAAATAGTCGCTGCAGAGTGTCAATTTGTTTGATAATTTCAGCCGGTATTTGTAAGCATCCCATAGAATAGGATGGGATTGTATTTGTAACAGTCTTTATCATAAGAGATTTATTACACTGTGACATAGACTCACTATTCCAATTGAAAAGGCGTTTTTCAATTCTCTCTACCAGTCCTATGAAGCAATTAACTTTGTTCTTTCCAATGACAAGAGGAATTCCTAGATATCTTTCAGTAGAGCTCATTCTAGGAACTTTTAATCTTCGAGTAAGTAATCTGCAAAACCTTTGTGGTACACTCGCACTGTAATACACATTTGATTAACTAAAGTTCACCATTTGACCAGAAGCATCACCAAAATCCTCAATTATTTAAAGTAGATTGTTCACATTATGCAAGTCAGCATTGATGAACATCAAGCAATCATCGGCAAAAAATAAATGAGATATTGAAGGAGCATTAGGAGCAATTTTTATACCTTATATCTGCTTGGATTGTTCAGCCCTGAGAAGTTGTCTGGAGAAAGCTTCCATTACAATTATAAAGAGGTAGGGTGACAGAGGGTCACCTTGCCTCACTCCTCGTGATGGATAATATGGTTTGCATGGAGAACCATTAAGAAGTATAGAAATCTGAGTTGTGCTAACACATTGCATGATGAGATGGAAAAAATCTGAGCAGAAGCCCAACTTGAGCATAATATCTTTTATAAATGACCATTCAAGCCTATCAAAGGCCTTAGACATATCAAGTTTCAGTGCAAGATATTTGTTGGCATCCTTTTTACTCTTCATTGTGTGAACAATCTCTTGAGCAAGATGGATATTGTCTGTTATCTGTCTTCCTTGAACATAAGCAGCTTGAAGTGGAGAAATCACTTTTCTCATTATCTTTTTCAGCCTCATTAATAAAATCTTTGAGATGATTTTGTAGGATGAGTTACACAGAGCTATAGGTCTTAGATCAGAGGGGAACTGCTTGTTTTTTGTTTTTGGAATGAGTGAAACATTTGTAGCATTTAGGCTCTTGAGAAGATATCCTGAGTGGAAGAATTGTTTGACCATTTCATTAACATCATTTCCTACAACATCCCAATGGTGTTGAAAGAAACCAGGAGGAAATCCATCTGGTCCAGGTGCTTTCCAAGGTTTCATATCTTTTAATGCTTTGACTATCTCATCATTCCCTGGAATTCTCATTAACTCCAAATTATCTGAAGAAGTAATTAATGAAGGAATGCAATTTAATATGTCTTCATTTCTTACAGGCTCTGCAGATGTATGTAATGAACTATAATGATTAGCTAACAGTGTTTCCAACTCTTCCCTAGTTGTGCACCAATTACCATCTCCATCTTTTAAGGATACTATATTATTTCTGACCCTCCTTTTGTTTGCATTAGCATGGTGATATTTTGTGTTTCTATTCATTTGTAGATAATACTCATCTCTAGCTTTTTGGCCCCAAAATTCATGTTGAATTTGATGCCAATGCTCTATTTGATTTTCCACATGTAACACTTCATCATTATTGTCTGAGATGACTGTTTTGTTGTAATGCTTCTAGTTATTGATGAAGAAGATATATATTGCTCTGGATGTCACCATATTTCTCCCTGTTCCATTTTGATATGTTTTTCCTTGCAGTAATTAATCTTCTTGATAGTCTGAAGCCATGTGAACCATTTACTTGTTGTTCCCATGCTAAAATAATTTCATTTTTCAAGGTTTCATCTTTCTCATACCATTGGAAATATTTCCAATTCTTTTTTATATCACCATGCAAGAAAGAAGTATCTAGCATTATTGGGCAGTGATCTGAACCCAATTTTGGAAGTTATAGAAGTTTTGAATCTGGGAAGGAAATAAACCACTCATTATTAACTATAGCTCTATCAAGTTTTGATCTTCTTATACCAATGCCATGAATGTTGCTTGACCAAGTAAAAGATCTACCAGTATAACCCAAATCTTCCAAACCAGCCTCATATATTAGGTTAATGAAAGAAGAATCCCTTGGAGAGGAGACCAAATTATGGGAAGTATGAGAATAACCAGAAGAAAGAGCCCCATTATGAGAATTATGAGAAAACCCAGTAGAACAAGATAAACTACCATTCACATGTACTCTTCCTTCATTGTTGAAAACCAAATTTAAGTCACCCAAAACAACCCATGGATGAGTGATTGTTTGGCTTAAATTTTTGATATAAATCCATTGCTTCTCTTTATGTTGAGGATATGAAGACCCATACATGCAAGTGAGTAGCCATTCTGGCTTTGAGGGATCATCTTTCACTAGGCAGTTGATTATCCAAGAATCTGCATTTACAACATTAAAATGGAATCCATCTTTTCATAGAATTATTAGTCCACCAACTAATCCTCTTGAGGAAACTAGTTTATGGTTGGGAAATTTGTATTGCCTAATTAATTTTTTCATTTTATCCTCCCCTATCTTAGCTTCAGATATGAAGATAATATCAGGGTTATATCTATTAATAAGGTCTCTAAGATGGTCTCTAGTTGTTTTATTAACAAAACCTTGGCAATTCCAGGCTAGGATTATCATGATATTAGTGTGTTGTAAATTTCTAAGTAACCAATCAGGAATATGAGTATGCAAGTAAAGAGGATTATAAGAATAATGCAACAGATTAATGACTGAAATAAAGATTTGTGAATGACAATAATACCTCAGTTGCATTATCCTCCAGATGAAGCTCAGGATTCTGCATTGTGCTATGGCAATGCATATCATTTTCTCCAGTTTCTACTCCATTTTTAAACCCCTTATTTGAGTTTGTTGGCATATCATTTGTAACCCCACCATGACCAGCTAAAACGGCTCATTGAATTGAAGGATTCGAACCATTGTCATGCATTTCTTGGTTTCTTGCTCTTTTAGCTATTGTTTCCTCTTCTGCGTCAGGCATTGATTCCCCATCATGTGCAACCTCATTGGCATCATTTCCTAAGTTATTAGAAATACTTCCTGAAGCTTTCTTAGCTTGGTGCTCTTCATACTCCTCTACAGTCATGGCTCTTTCTCGAAGCAATTCAACAACTTCTTCACAAATATTATCATCATGGTCAATTATCCAGCATTCATTGCATAAGCTATGGGGTTGCTTTAGCCAATGATATCTGATCCAAACAGGTTCTCCATGATTCGAGTTCCACCATTCTCCTCTTTTTAGGGGTTCTGATAGATCTATTTCAACACGAGCAGTAATCATGTTGCCTGAACGTGGTCTGTAATTGGATGGCATTGTGGATATCTTCCTACCCAAATCTTCTATAGCTTCACTAACTACTGCTTCATGGTGATGTTCAAGCAATAGTCCTTTGAACCGGACGCTCCATGCTTGTTTTCCAAAACATAGTCTCGCATAAGCGATGGTTGTTGAGTATTCTTGCAGAGCAAGCAAACATCTTTGTACGTTCCAGGGTGACTTCTTTATAACATCTTTCATGTCCTTTTCAGAATTAAACCTAAAGACGAATAAGTATTTTCCCACCATCGTCATCTCTCTTTTCTTATAGTTTTCCGGGAGAACATTCACTCTTCTTTTATGTCGAAACTTGATTTCATCATCTTTTGTAATGAGTTTTCCAATCAAACTATTAGACCAAACGATTGCGGCATCATTGATATTTGTCACAGAACCTATAGCACATCTTTTGCCTCTGATGGATGTGTTCTTCATCTTTTCAGTAATTGTTTGAAGATTGCTACTATTGGTGGTGTTATTTTTCGCTGCTTCCATTGTTTTGTAGAAGGTATTTCTGCTAGGGTTTTGGGTTATAGTTGCGATAACTTTTCTATCAACCTCTTCAGTATTTGTAGCTAGGTTGGTTGCTAAAAATAGGATGAAGCTAATATTTTGTTTCCTATATGACATGAAAGAATTTATTGAGTGACAACTAAGGAAAATTTTGTTAACAGTCAATTGCATGAGATCCGAAAGAAATTTATTTTTCCTAAAATCATGGGGAAATTAGGGGGAGTTTTAGATTTTGAATTTTATGGTACTGAATCGGTTGTTGAATCGGGATCGAAAACTGGTTTTTCATGGCATCAAAAAATTGATTTGGGGGATAATGATGAATCTCATAATGAGAGAAACTCAAATGTAACATAATTTGATTTTGCAATATAGCAGAATAGAATAGAACTGAGTTAGGCAATACAGCCATGGTTGACAATATAGTCTCGAGAATCAAGCATATGCTAAGCACAAAGCTCCAATATAGGAAGGAATCCATTGTAAAATCCAGAGGAACCTGCAGAAAGATCAGAAAGCCATATCAGAAGTTTAAACTCAAATAAGGGGTTTAGCAGTACAGACAGATATAAAACTAAGAATTAAGTGAGCAACTAACTGCTAAATGAGAGAAAAAATTGGTTTTTGCCATAAAAAATAAAACAAACAAGAAATCAGGTGAGCAATCGATAAAACAATCAAGAACTAATGAAGAAAAGCTATCAGAACATTAAAATCACTATAGAAATCATTAAGAATCGATGGAGAAAACTTAAAGATTTGATGAAGATTTTTTGCTGAGTCGACTCATAAAGGTCGCTCGATTTGCAGAGCTAAAGTTATTCCAAAATGTGCCATCTTTTTTATTGTCACTTATATGGTGATCAACAACTGTTTATGTCTATTTCCTTTTAAAATATGCTTGATTTTGATAATAAAAGCCTTTGATTTTAATAATTTTTGATAATTTTGGGGTTACCTAGTGTAAGCATTAGATGCATTTGGCTTTCAGTATTTGATGATTCCAATAATTTGTTGGGCCTGGTCACTTCTTGTGGTCAAGCAAGGAGCAAAACGCTTTATCAAGGTGCGGCACAAAGATACGTCAAAGACTTTAGGAACCAAGTAGAAGATTTTGGTTGTGAACTTGCGATGGTCATTACTTTGTGCTCTGTTACCAACACCTCGAATGTGTATACCTGTTCCAAAAATTCAGCAGTCGGCACCATAAGAGCAATACTGAGATGAAGGATGCACCTAGAATGGGATTCCGTCCCAAGCCGAGATGCACCACCTGCACATCTTCCTTGGGGAAGGATGACTCCAAAGGTGGAGTGCCGGAAACGAACTAGGAGGAAGGACCCAGTGTTTAGCTCTACTGCAACTTCTCTTGGTTGCTTGTTTAATACAGTATTCCACTCGGGCTGTTGTTCCCTTGTTAAATCTTGCAGTAGTCCAATATTGCTTCACAACTCACCTTTTTTGTTTATAGAATGCTTGGACTTGGGTTTTGTGGCACACTGCCTCCCCTGTACTCCAAGGAGTAATAAGAACTTATGGGTGGTCACATTTAAATGAACCTAATCAATAGAAACGACACTTCAGAATGACTCAGTTGTGCACCTGTGGGTCCCATTCCTGGTGGAGTCTGGCTGAATCTGTCTGACAGCTTGGAATAAAAAATGCTGTTCAGCAGCTATGTTTTTTATTTTGTTCTTGTAAAGGTAACGGAGGAAGAAGAAAAGTTAAAAGAGAAGCAAAAAAGACAGGCGGAGGGAGCATTAAACTCAGCACGGGGCTTGAAATGTCAGTGCACTTCCCATTGAACCACTTACCAACTTGGTAGGAGGAGAAGCTTCACTGCACCATCACATACCCAGGACTCATCATCATCATCATCAAATTTAAAGAAGATACATCAACTACGTGTCTTGGCGTCCGCCAAAACTTTTCTCACTTTTCATTTTCCGCTTCCTTTTTCTTTCTCTCTCTTCCTCTCTTCCATGATTGCTGCGAACTACTAATGTTTTTGGGGTCACGTGCTTAATGGTAGTGCGGGATTCAAGCTTCCACGTCACCGAATTCCAAGACCAAGTTTAGTGGAAATTCAAGATTCAAAGTCAATGCGCCATTTGAAATGGCGTGTCATTGTCAACCTTTAGATCTTCAATAAGACTATGAATCCAACGGTCTATATGATACTGATATTTAAATTTCTATAAAATAGTGACAAAACGTCATTTCTAATGGCGTATGATGTTTTTTTGATACGCCATTCCTAATAGCGTGTCGGGGTTGCATCCATATTGCATCCAAGCAAACTGAAGCACACTCTGGGAATCAAGCAAATAGTCACACTTTAGACCACGGTTTTGGCATCCAATCTTGGATCTTGGATGCCCATTAGACCCAGCCTAACAAAACATTTTCAAAATGCTTCCAAAGAAAAAATATTTTTTAAAACTTTTGATATTTTGTAGGAAAATGAAAACGTGGGGCTGGAATTTTCACTAGTTTTACGCTCGTTTCCGTAGTCAAGGTTGAATAGTTTTTTTTTTTTTTGAAGCATGTACGTTATTAACAAGCTACTAAAGGGCTATTACATAAGGGTATATAGTACCCAAAATTCATCAATTACACTTAGATTGATAAGCCAAAAGACTACGGTATCATGATATTGGTGCACAATAACAGTCTCCTGATCAGAATTGCATCATTGGCGGGTGTTCGTTTCGAAGGTCGAAAAGCCTTCAGTCAATGCTTTCCACAAGAAAAACTAAAAGTGGATAGCTGGTTTATGTAAAAAGATAAAATTCAGAAGGAATGAACGTCGCCACGATATATTTTTTCGGTCTTTTGTGAGACCGACTCCCATTTGGTCCATAAGATTTAATTTAACTTGGATTCATTTGTTAAGATTTAATTTATGTAATTTGGGTTTATTTGTTACGGAGTGAATGTTAGCATCTATTTTATTTTATTTTTGCAAAAACAAACATACAACATATAAATATGCAGTTATACAATTCTTTAGATTTTAGTGTTGCTTGGGAAATTTCGGAAGAAGTAAAAAAATTTCCAACGATTTCATATTCGTAATCACTTTCACCTCAAAAACACGTAAATTCATGGCTAAAAAAGAAAATTAAACTAAAATAGCGATACACTTTTCAAGTTGTTCTCACAGCTATTGCAAACAAGCTTAATGTTCTTATAAAATTTTGAAAACTAGTGGAAGTTTTTTTTGATAGAAGAATATGAATATATTAGAATAGAGAATTTACAAAGGATCTACCCGAGGTAGAAAAAAGAAAAGAAAAAAATTACCTTACAAAAATAGAGATTGCCAATTTAAAACAGAGTATGCAAAGTTAGGATGATCTGTAGACCCTTTGGCACCAACCCAAGATAAGGCTAAGGATTTTGCTTCATTAACCAAATCATTATCAACCCTAAACATATAGTTCTTCTCAAAAGTACGACAGTTGCAATCTTTCCATAAAGTCCAGACTATTGCAGCAAGAATTAATTCCCATATCATTCTTCCATGAGCAGATTGAGTAGGATGAAACCAGCGAAGTGTTAAATCATTAAATAACCTTGGAAAAACTCAGGACCAA
This sequence comes from Papaver armeniacum, assembly GCA_023531295.1. NCBI lineage: Eukaryota > Viridiplantae > Streptophyta > Magnoliopsida > Ranunculales > Papaveraceae > Papaver > Papaver armeniacum. The sequence continues at coordinate 153,027 of JAJJWW010006975.1, read as the reverse complement.
TTTGTATTAGGAATCAACATGCACCAAACCTTACGAGCAATCTTTGCCTAATTTACGTATTAAACTGCTCCACGGAAGATTCTCCCACAATTTTTATTCAGTTTACGATGAGTAATTCAATTTTCTCCCACATCTCATCTCTTTGAATTATATCTTACTATTATAATTCGAATACGTGAATAATTAATCAATAGTAGTTTTCGAAAACTATGTATGCTAGCCCGGAAATTAATAGACCAATATATACACAACCAAAGTGAAAAGAATTCCTCCCTTGATTCACTCAGTATCAATGTGGTATATCATGGAAATATCATGACAATAGTACGGGGACATGAAAACAACATCATTAAAGAATAACTTGCTAATTATTAGCTTAGTTTTCAAGTCCACTGTAGGATGCAAGTTTTACGTTCTCAAGATAGTGAAACCCTTGAACATCTGGTATTTACTTGTCCCTTTTCCACAAGTGTCTAGTTTGCATCTGTAGTGAACACCTCCCCCCCCACCCCACCACCACCACCACCACCACCCCGGCATCAACACTCTCACTGTAAAGGAATGTATCGCCACTTGGCATCATAACCCATTAGCGTGGAACTTGAAATGCCTTTTTTGATATCATTTGGCACACCCAGAAAACCAGGTGTAATAAGCTGTTTAAGGAAACTAATCTCTACTAGAGCCGTCAAATTCTTGAAGGATAATTGGGAGGCTAACCAAATCCAAATCCAAAATCTTTTCCAGTAGCAAGTACCGAGTTGACTAGAAAATATCTCCTAAGAGTAGAACATAGGTTTTACGCCGGCCTGTCCGAGCCTCGCACAACTTGCATTACGGCAAGCAAAGTAATTGGGAGGCTAACCATCACTCCTTAAATGTTAGCCCAAGTAATCCAGGTAATCAATCTTTTCCCGGCAACTGGATTTCGCCGAGAAAAGGAATGGAAAATATTAATATAGCTTTCCTATAGGAAGCTGGTACTAATATTGTCACTATGTCTTCTTCTTAGAGATTATCTTGGTCTTTGTAGGGGGTGAGAATCAGGGGAGCAACGACTCAAACACTTGATGAATAGATGGTGCTCGTAGCAGATATGGCGATATGATACAGTCCCAAAAGGATGGTTCAGGAAGTATAAATGGATGCCAGCTACCAGAAACTGATTAAGCTTCTAAGTGGGGATGAAGCTAATCTTAATTGGCAGGTAAGGCCCGCTTGGAAGATAACAAAACTTCTTTTTTTTTTGAAACCTTATGGATTAACATTTTTTTTTTTACCTTTAATGTAATAAAAAATCTGGCCAATTAGCTCTTAATTTGGCTACCAAAACCAATGTTAGAGGAATCTGCTATTTGGTTGTTCCTCATCCTAGCTTTATTTTTAAGGGAATTTTGATAAAATGCCCCTGTTTTGAATATAGTAAAAAAAAGTGCCCCCGTTTTTTCAAACTTTTCAAAAGTGCCCCGTTTTATTCAAAAAAACAGTTAACGGCTGGTTAGGGGCGTTAAGTCCCAGCTGGCACCTAGCAAATTACATCTAAACCCCTCACACGTGTATCTCACACACAGCAACAGCATGGGCAGAAAATTCTTCTCTGCAACAGATCTTCTCAGCTCAAGAACTTTCCTAAAGCAACACCATAGTATTAACATCACATTCATACGTATAATTTCTAACTCGTAACTGAATCCACGCAAACATTTAAACATCCCATAGTATTAAAATAAGCTTGCAGAAATGAAACAGGAAAGGGAAAGAAATTCATCCGTTTGAATCAATTTTGCAACTCCAAAATTAGCAACTCTAGCTTCCAACTCGCTGTCCAATAATATGTACATCTGGATGAACAATAAGCTGGATCACAATCATGATGCGGGTAAGAAATACCTTGTACAATGCCTAATGCTATCTTATATCTAACAACCCAATCATCGCCATTAACAAAGTTGTTGCCTCCATCTTTAACATTATAATTACTATTCCCAATCAGTTTCTTGTTAGGACCATACAGAAACATCCTTCCACTGACTTTCGCAGCTAAATCCAGCAACCAAATTCAACAAAGTTGCTGGCCAACACCCCACATTTCCTAAACATATCTGTACCCAGTTCTTCCATTCCCACCAACTCGAGACTTGTCTCAATCAGCTCGATATGACCACGAACTCATGACATTAATATCCACTAAACTATGACAACAAACCATCTTCTCTTGATGTTTTCTTGCAGCCAAAAATCGCACCAAATCTCCCAGTTTCAGACCACGAATTGATGTAATATTCCAACTTGTTTAAAGAAGATACCCCTCTAACTCATTCACACTAATCAGAACATCAACAACCATTGAAGACGGAATTTTAGTTGACAAGAAGATGGTGATTTAGGCCTATACTCGAACATGTTGTGTGCATAACTTTGGTGGTGGAGGAGATGACTATCTTTGTGATGTTTTTAGCCGCTTCCATGCTCCAATCCTCCTACAAATAGAATTTACTGAGACAACCCATAAAAATATTGAAGCATTTAAACACACTTACATTGCAAATTGCGACCAATTTCACCCGTTCAAAACTCTTGTAAAAACCTATCACTTCCATGGAAACCATTCAATATCTTCACTGATTTATGATGCCACAACTTGCTCTGAACCCACAAATTCGAGTCACTTTTGCTGCGTTCATATTGTTGTTGTAATACTTTCATAAACCCAGACAATTATTCATACAAATCAGGCCAACAACAACTTCGGATCTTCCCTCATTCGGATCCAAAATACCAACCGATTCACTTCATCTTTTTTCTTCTTCTCATCTTCGGATGGGGCTCTTGATTTGCTCTTTGATTCATGGCTGATAGCAATCAAACCCACAACCGTCAGCAAGAGAAAATTCTCTCTCATGGCTTGAGTTGATGAAGACTCGACCTCACTGTTTTTCGACCTTTGGTTTGTAAGAAAACCTAAATTTAAACAAATAAAGTAAAACAAGAACCAAAATCTCTCAATCACTCTCGATTTTACTCTAGATTAGGACGATCTTGATCTGAAATCTCTCAATCGCCATTTGCTCTTTGAATTTACGAAAACCTAAGAGAAAAACGAGAAATGAATTTCTCTCTCTCGACAGTGATAAAGACCAAGGGATAAAGGTGTAATTTCTCTGGGGTTTTTTGACCACGTGTTGACCAGGTTGACAAAAATGTTGACTCTTGACGGAAAAACAAACTTTGGGGCACTTTTGAAAAGTTGAAAAAAACGGGGGCATGTTATTAAACCGTAAATTGAGAGTGGGGCAGTTTATCAAAATTCCCTATTTTTAATGCTTTGACAAGGGATAGAATGGTTACATAGAACAATCAAAATGGTAACCATCTCTATCCAAACAATGTAACTTTTTAATTTACTTAAGGTTTGTCTATAAAAAATAAAAATAAAAACTTTTACTGCTGGGTGAAATTCAGAAGAAGTTAAATCAATTCGGTTTATTTTATATCTGTAACCCAATTCCACCTAAAAAGCTTTTACAGACAAAAAAAATATAACATATGGTGTCAAAGCACCACCAAATTGTTTGCAAAGTAGAAAACAATAGTATTGCCGATGTGCAACGCACGTGCTCACTACTTGTTTTTTTTTAGAAAAGAAAACGTAGGGTGGAATTTTGAATAGTTTCACGCTCGTTTTCATTAAAATACATTTTCCAGGGAGAATGAACATAACCAAAAAAAGAAAAAGAAAATCTCAGGCCAAGTCCTATTTTCCGAGTTCAATTTGTCCAGATGGATAGGTTCTACATAGAATTTTATCAGTAGAGTTGGTAAATTCTGTGAATGTTAATCGACAGGCAGAAATGGGTCATGCTTTCCTCTTTGAGCATAGTTCTAATCTTCACAAGCACAAGGTTGTACCCTTAACTCCTGTGAGTGGCAGAACCCTCAAATCTGTGAGAATCCGTGAATTTCGTGGAATTTTTCTCTCTTAGATCTATCACTACTCTTATTCCAGCGGTTCGGTTCACTTGCTTTTGTTTTAAGTTGTCTTGGAATCTTCATTTTTTAGTTTCTATATTAGCGTTCATGGACAGACATTTCCTAGCAAGAAAAATAAAATAATTCTATGGATTGAATGCATTCCCCAACTACAAAGCTACACAAATACCAAAGAGGAAGGATCCCCTCACACCTTTATTATCACACTATCTCACATGTTGGGCGTCATTTTTGCGAATAAAAACCAAACTGTAATGAATTTGAAGCTAATATTTTGGGGATATGTTCCTCTTACCAAGTTATACATGCCTACCAAAAATGAGCACATTCCGAAATATAAAACCTCACAATCTGGAAGTCTTAATTTCGATGACCGGGAAATCCGTTGATTTTCAACGGCTCATTTTCAAAGTAATAGATGGTGGTGTTATATGTTTCGGAACACGCTCATTTTTGGTAGGTATGTTGAACTTGGTAAGAGGAACATATCCCCAAAATATTAGCTTCAAATCCGTTACGGTTTGGTTTTTATTTACAAAAATGACGCCCAACGTGTGAGATAGTGTGATAATAAAGGTGTGAGGGGGTCCTCCTCAATACGAAATTGGCAGTTACAACTCTTTAGTGGTTCTTGATGATAAGTTGGGTTGGCCTTTTCAAGTTGTTTGCGGTTACGACTTAACATTCTCTTAAAACCACAAAGACAAATCGAAGTTGTCCTAGTGTTGTGTGCTTTCTTGCCAAATTTGCTTGTTATACCACCACACTAAAAAAATTCACGTGGTTCTTGTAGATCCTTATTCTTTTAGGATTTAGTAGTTCAATTTTCTCCCACATCTCAGTTTGTCAATCTATTTTCGGCTTTCATGGTGCGAGAACTTGAACTATGAATCAGCTATATAAGTCAAAAGCTTTGTGCGTACACTCGACTGGAAATGAACTAATTTATACACAAACATCATGAAAAAAGTTACTCCTTGATTCAGTATTAATTTGGTATATCATCTCAGTACAATGAGGCATGAAAACAACGGCACTAACTTGCTAATTAGTGGCTTAGTTTTCAAGTTAACTATAGGACGCAAGTGTTTCAAAAATATAGGGACACGACGAATGCAAAGAAATGTTTATAGGAGGATTAAACTCATATTTATTTTTCAAGACTGGTGTAACATGTTACCAAATTCAACGGAACAAATTCTACCGAGTTACCAAATTCATATGAAACAAAACATTCCTAATAACTTGATTCACTGGATTGGTAACATCCTGTGAAATTTGTTAACCCACCCTAGCCCTCAGAATTTTGGATTTTTCTAGGACAGCTTCATGGGCAAAGATGCTACGCAGTATCTAGCATTTTTTTTTGCAAATGAGTACTGACGAGGGGATAAGATGCATGAGTCATTGGGATAGTAACCTAACATAACAAACCTTCCTAAATTGGGGCCTATGCCACTTAATTGGGGCCTATAGATTACTTCATCTACCTTATACAGAATGATAAGGGGTGTCTAAATTTAAGGCACTACCAAAATTACCCTCTAAAAAATATTAATATTACTAAATTACCCCCATCAACTCTTAATAATAAAACTAAAACTAAAATCAGTTTTCATTTCAATCTCATAAACCGATTCTTCATCTCTTCTACTCCCTCTTTTTTCATTTTTTTGAAACCAAAAACGACGATTATCGACGATCCAAAATCGATTAATCATTTTCTTTCTTCTATAAAATGTCGAAACCATCAACAAGAATGAAGTATGCTACTAACATGAATTATTCTAGTGAAAACGATCCCGGAATTGTTGAAGTGATTCGAAAGAAAACGAAGGAAGTGCTCGAGGAATCCGAAGCCTCTCATATCGCACAAGAGGAGGAAATGGGTCGAATCAGGTACTTTTCTATCAACCCATTCCTCTAAACTAGGTTTTAGTAACATGCAATTGCTTAGAAATCAAAATTATTGAAATCAAAATTTTCTGGGTTTTACAGAATCGGATTATGTTAGTGTAAAAGTAAATCGATTATGTTTAGAAACGGTTTCTGTTCTTGCTCACATAAACCGATTGTTCTGCATGTGAATAGGAATCGGAGAACATTAGTGTATAAGTAGCCCGATTCAGTTATAGGTAGGGATAGCCGTTTTTTCTGTAACTTTTTTTCGTTAGAATCGGATTACATATGTGTTCACAAAAACCGATTGTGTAGCCTTTGAATTCTTATATGCTTAGTCAATAACCAGACTTTATATGTATATCAAGAAGACCGATTACCAGAATCGGTTTACATTAGCACTTAAAAAATCCAACTGTTGGTTTTATTATGTTATGAATCGTACTTTATATATGTATCGTGTATACCGATTGTGTACCTTGACTTGGAAAAAATTGTTGTTTGTCGCTTAACTCCGTATTCTACAGGCCAACCAAGGGCAACCAACAAAAGCAAGCCGAAAAGAAATATAAGAGGAAACATGACCTTCCTTCTCCTAAGGCTTTGGGACCTCGTCGAATATACGGTCAAATTTTGAATGCTTCCCACCGAAGGGACAAGGGGAGTAAAGCCTAAGGGATCAGCATCAATGACCCACCACCTCCAGCGGTGCAACCGACACATGAAGAATCTGATTCTGATACACCTACTGAACAAGAAGGTGGTGAGGAGGAGATGAATGTAGAAGAAGAAAGTCGTGGCAAGAAAGGTGTTGAGAAGAAAGTCGTGGCAAGAAAGGTGTTGAAGAAGAAAGTGATGAGAGTGAAAGTGATGAAGATAGTCGTGGCAAGAAAGGTATTGAAGAAGAAAGTGATGAGAGTGAAACTGATGAAGAAGAAGGTGAGGAAGAAAGTGATGAAGAAGAAAGTGAGAAGCAAGTTGATGAAGAGATAGGAGAAGTTCAAGAACAAGTCCAAGGATGAGACGCTCAAGAACAAGGTAAGACAGATGGTAAGAAGAAAGATGGTCCAAAGAAGAAGAAAGTTGACCACATGCCCGACCTGCTGAAGATGTTTCCTCGCGGCCCTAAGGATCGCGTTTATGGGTTACCAGGTGAAGGAGGACAGATGTTATGGGGGTACAAAGACAGTTGGGCCGCCGTCGTTTGCCAAACTATAGTAAGTACCTAAACCATATGCTATGTAACATAAAAATTATTATCCGTTTAGTGTTTTGATTGTTGTCCATCGGGTTTGTTTTGTTTTATAGGATCACAAGGATGTCGTTCGTCTTATGAAGCCAGGAACGTCAGTGAGTATGATGAGGAAATGGCCACTGCAAGCAATAGAATCATCCGATGGAGAAGTTCAGAAAGTAATCGATCTAGTCAATTCTACGGGGTTGATACCTGCGGTCGAGAATTTGGACCTTGGTTACGACAAACCTCTTTGTTCCGCCTTTCCGAGAGATATTACGGGGAAACGGATACTTTGCATCTCCCGTTTGGCGAAATGATGATAACTCCAAATGATGCGAAGTTCATTACCGGGCTAAGCATAGAAGGTAAAGCCGTGAAGCACGCTAATTACAAACAAGAGATTGACTGGGACAAGATTTACGCGTTCACCAAGGATGTGTTCCAATGGGATGAGGAGAGGACCAAGTCAGAGATGCTAGTAGGCAAGTCAAAGCAGAGGATATTACATCTATCGAGGCTGAGAGACAACTTTATGGGAACAAAGAAGCTTCGTGCCGAGGGAAATGTGTTGACCATGGAACGTATCATCGCCACGGCCAATGCGTATGTCCTCTACGTCCTGGTATGTGTTATCTTCCCCGACGTTTCAGGTGCCCGTGTGATCTCCAACTTTATCCAGCTGTTGCAACCATTTGACAAGATTCATGAATACTCTTGGGGCACTGCCATCCTTGCACACTCGTTGAACGAGTTGAGAAAGGCTTCTGGGCTCGAAGGAACCAAATCGGAGGAATATGGCTTTTGCGGGCGTGGATATATGTGCACTTCCCAATATTTGGCCGAAAGAGCTTTTGAGAACAAGGAATGGGACCACCGGTATTATGGAGACAAGTAAATCTACATAAGTAAGCCAAAGAACCAAAAGAAGGGGCTATCTCGAAGTTGAGACGCCGGTTGGACAACTTGACAACGACAGATGTTGTCTTTGATCCTTACAATGAGAAATTGGCTAAAGGAAAAGGAAAGAAGGTTGGGTGCAGAGAGCAAAGTGATTATTTTGGGCCTTTGTTTCACCCAAGAGGATATGTAATGTACAACCCGACGAGAGTCGTAAGACAATGCGGTTACCTACAAAAAATCCCAAAGGAGCACAAGATATTCAAAATCAATGAGAAAAAAACCAAATCATATGATAATGATATTGACATTGTTCACAAGCCTTTACCATCATGTGATTATTGGGAAGAAAGAGCGTTTCAAAGATATCCTTTGGATGGTCCATCTCGAACAGATGATGATGCAATTCGGGTTACATGCCGTGGTACCTCAATGTTTCGCATACTCGAGTGATACAACTAGATGAGAGGCCCAAGATAGAGGACAAAGATAAGGCTCTCGAATGCCTGGTGCGTATTGTTACTCAATTACAGTTTTGTTAATGTTCTTAGCGCTTTTTGTTGAATGTTTGTTATTTAAAATGGAAACAGATAAGCCGAGTCGGGTACTTGATAACCCAAGCAAAGCTACAAATCAGGGAAGGGAAAAATGTTAAGGCCAATGAAAAGCTGATTGATGAATTGAACAGTCTCGAAGATGTAGAAGTTGGTGCAAAGTTTGGGGAGCTGCGGGAGGAGGAATAGGAGGAGGAGGAGGAGGAGGAGGAGGAGCCAAAGAAGAAGAAGAAGAGGAAGAGAGCCCCCCAAAAAAAGATGTATGAAGGTGCATCGAGCAGCGCCCAACCTGGTAAACGAGGACGCGGTGGACGTAGTCGTGGTAGTGGTCGTGGTCGTGGTGGGGATGTTCACGAAGGAATGGTTATATTCATGTTTATGTCTTTAACTATGGATAATTATGGAGTCAAAACTTATGTCTTGTCTTAAACTTATTGTCGAATTATATTTGGTTATATTCCTAGTTTATGAATAACTTAATCTGGTTTCTTTTGAAAATTGTTGGTGTTTGTCCAAGACGCGATAAAATAGCCAACTAAAATTGTTGGTGTTTGCAAAAATGCGGGATTCTCGCATTTTTTCAATCGACCGGATTACATGTAACCATATGTAAACCGATTCTGACAGTTTCCCAGAGGTTCAGTTTCAGAATCGGTTTACATGTACCTTTATAAAATACGATTGTCATGAAGAAAATCCTGTAACTTTTGAAGCCAAGAATCGGTTTACATGTACATACATGTAATCCGATTTTTGTGAAGAAAACTCCTGTAACTTTTGAAGCCAAGAATCGGTTTACATGTACATACATGTAATCCGATTTATGTGAAGAAAAATCCTGTAACTTTTGAAGCCAAGAATCGGATTACATGTGCATTACAAAAGCCCGATTGATGAGAGGCATATTTTATATGATTTTGTAAGGACACAATCGGGCTATGTGGACATACCTAAACTCCGATTGTTTGATTTGAATTTGAAAAAAATAGCCGTTGAGTCCTTATCTATATAAGGACAACCTCTTTCAGCCACTCCCATATCACACACTTATCCTAGAAAATGGAATGAGAACCGTATGAAGATTTGTGTCTCGTTAAATCGTTTGCTAATACGTTCCGTGAACGTCCGAATGAAATCTATTCAATGTTTTGGAAGAGAGTTAAAGAGTTCTTTTACGAGCTACCGGGAATCCCAATAACCGCAAATGGAGAGACTTGGCATTTCGATTCCAATACATTAAAGGTGCAATGCGAGAGTACGTAAAAGTTAGAAATATGGTATACGACTATCATCCACGAGCTCCTCTTAGGGGAAAAGTGAGTAATGCGATCATTTTTATACCTATGTCAAAAGTTCACATACTAACATTTAAGAATTCATTGAATTTCAGCTGGAACGTTTCAACGGGTTTTGGAGAATCCGTAATGGGGAAACTAAGTTCATTCATTACAAGAATATACGACGTTGTACCGACGTGCTCGGAGGTTCATTGACGAGCATTTGATGTGTCAAATTCTAGAATTCCCATACTGAATCTTATATATGTAGTGCGCTAATTTCCTAAACTATGTAATCAATATTTTGTTTCTGAAAGTAAGGCATAATCGGATTATAAGGACTTATGTAAACACCGATTCCCAAAATCGGGTTATGTGTGTATTAATTAAACTCCGATTCTGGGTTTACATCGTCATTCTGCATAAACTCAACCCAGAATCGATTTACAAAGGCACTAACATCAACCGATTCTGGGTAGTCTTTTGAAAAAAAAAATTAAAATTTTTACAAGTGTTGATTATGCATTAATCAAAGTTAATTTCAGGATTAACTTGATTAAACATGATTTAATTATCCGAATTAGCACTAAATTAATCAGGGCATATTAGGCATTAACATAAATAGTGGATAAGGGGTTTCTAGAATTTTTTTTTGTTAATGACCCTATTTTGTCATGTAGCTATAGGCCCCAATTTAGCCGGGATAACAAATAGCAACCGTCAATTGAAAATGTCCTTTTCCCCTTAAAGCATATAGGATTGAGACAGCCAAATACAGCCAGGCCTTCATTGTCCAATCCATCATGGCGATTTAAACATTCAACTTGGTAGGAGGAAGGAGAAGCTTCACTGCACTCTTGCACCATCACATATTCATCATCAAATTCAAAGAAGCTACGTGTCTTGACGTCCACCAAAGCTTTTCTTGCTTTTCATTGCATTTTCCATTTTTCCCTCAATGATAGCTGGGTACTAAATTACTAGTAGTAATATTTGGGATCACGTGCTTAATGTTTGTTTGTTTGCATACTAAGCAGGATATGGTACTGTAGTCTGTAATAAGCCTGTTACCATTTTAGTTTGATTGTGTAGCTTAAGCACCGATAGCTCCACCTAACAAAACAGTTTTAAATGCTTCAAAAGAAAAAACATTTTTAACAAGTTTTGATATTTTGTAAAATGAAAACGTGAGGGGTGGAATTTTCAATAGTTTTACGCTCGCTTCATAGTCAAAATTGGATAGCTGGTTTTCCTAAAATAATAATAAAATTTAGAGGAAATGAACGTTGCCAAGATATATTTTCTCTGTCTTTTGCCGGACTAATACTAATTCCCATTTGGTCGAAAACATTTAACTTAACTTGGGTTCATTTCAACCATCAAGTGGTCTGACGGTTGGTATGCTCCCTTCCACTACGAAGATAGGGGTTCGAATCCCGTAATTGTAAGAAATAACTCCTTATAAGGCCAAGCATTATGGTGCAGGGCATCCCTTTCCTATCTCTCATTTTTAGGGAACGGATACTTAGTTTCCGTAAAAAAAAATCACGGATACTCAATATCCGTTTATACTAAATTGAGTATCCGTAAAGCAGGATTTTACACGGAAATTGAGTTTCCGTGTGGTTTCCCTTCCCTACAAGACAGATCAGATCCGATCCACTTTGAGTAGTAGGGAAGGGAATCAAGGGATATCCCTCAAGTAGGGATATGGGAGACCATAGTGGTTGACAAAACGGATTTTTCACTACAAATGAGGGATGGGGAAGGGGAAAGGGGCACCATAGTGCTTGGCCTAAGGAATTAACAATGTATCCCAAAACCACTTTCCAAACCATCAAAAAAAAAAAAAACAAAACAAAACAAAAAAAAAACAAAAAAAAAATTTGGTTCATTTGTTATGGAGTGATGTTAGCTGCTACTTTTTTTGCAAAAGCAAATGTACAAGAATACAAATTTGCAGTTATACAATTCTTTAGATTTTAGTGGTGCCCGGCCAAATTTCAAAAGAAGTAAAAAAAATCAGCGATTTCACGTTTCACCTCAAAAATATAAATTCATCACTAACAAAGAAAATTAAACCAAAAATGGCGGCATACTTTTCATGTCGTTCACAGTTGATGCAAACAAGCCTGACGTTCTGCTAAAATTTTGAAAACTGAGGGAGGTTATCTGAGTATTGTTAACTCTCTTGCCAAATTTACGTATTAAACTACTCCACGGAAGATTCTCTCATATTTTTTATTCAGTTTACGACGAGTGATTCAATTTTTTCCCACATCTCATCTCTTCGAATTATATTTTGCAATTATAATTCGAAAACATGAATAATGAATCAAAAGTAGTTTTCGAAAACTATGTATGCTTGCCCGAAAATTAATGGATCAATATATACACAACCAACATGAAAAGAATTCCTCCCTTGATTCATTCAGTATCGATGTGGTATATCATGACAATAATATGGTACATGCATGACAACAACACCATTAATGAAAAACTTGCTAATTTATAAGCTTAGTTTTCAGGTCCATTGTAGGATGCAAGTTTTAAGGTTAAAGTCCCAAATATCTGTATTTTGTGCTCTTAAGATAGAGAAACCCTTTGAACATCTGCTATTTACGTCCCACCGTAAAAGAATGGATCGCCACTTGGCATCATAACCCATTAGGGTGGAACAGATTTGGAAACTTGGAATGCCCTTCTGTGTTGATATCATTTGGCACATCTGGAAAACCATGTGTACTAAGCTGCTTAAGGAAAGTAATCAGCACCCGGAGTCAGTCTCTACTAGGGCCATCAAATTCTGGAAGGATAATTGGGAGGCTAACCATCACTCTTGGAATGGTAGCTCAAGTAATCCTAGTAACCAATCTGCTCTCAATCACTGGATTCCGCCAAAAAGAGGACTGGAAAAGATTAATATAGCTTTCCTATTGGAGGCGCTGATACTAGTATTGTTACTATATGTCATATTCTTAGAGATTACCTTGGTCTTTGGAGGGAGGTGAGAATCAGGGGAGCAACGTCTCAAACACTTGATGAGGGATCGTGCTGGAAGTAGATATGGCGATATGATAGGGTGCGGAAAGGATGGTTCAGGAAGTAGAATTAGATGCTAGGTACCAGAAACTGATGAGTCTTCTAACTGGGATGAAACTAATCTTAATTGGCAGGTAAGGGATGCTTGGAAGATGACAAAACTTCCTTTTTGGATCCTTATGGATTAACAAAAAAATTACCTTTAATGTAATAACAAGGATGGCCAACTAGGCGGCTCTTAATTTGGCTACGAAAAACAATGTTAGAGTAATATGCTATTTGGTTATTCCTTATCCTAGCTTTATTTTTGATGCTTTGACGAGGGATATAATAGTTACTGAGAACAATCAATATGGTAACCATCTCTATCCAAACTATGGTAACAATCAATATGGTAACCATCTTTAAGGTTTGTCTATCAAAAAAACAAACTTTTGGTGCTTGGTGAAATCTTGGAAGAAGTTAAATTGATTCGGTTTATTTTATATTTGTAATCCAATTTTTCTTTTTCTTTTTTATGGTAAATACTGATTTTATTAAGAAGAATCTGAAGTTAATTTGTCTATAGAAAACATGAAGTTTTTATGTCTAAACTTAAAACAAACATCATTGAAAAAGAATAAGTTTTTGCATTTCAAGATAGTATTCTGCACTCTCCAATGAAACCGAGAAGATTGATCTCCATGCACTGACCTAGACAAGATTTTACAAATCATTGAAAAACAACAAGAGTTGAGCTTGACTCTTTAATCCACTTGAGCGCTTCAAGAAATGCTTTGGCTTCTGCATGTAAAGGGCTTGTTGCCCATCCCGACTCGCCATGAACTCCTTTCTGCTGCCTATTTTATTAATAAGAGAAATGGAAAAACCCATAAAATAACAAGAGAAATGAAGCATCAAATTTCACAGTCCAGGTTTACGTATATCAAGGTAAATATACTTACATAGCATCATTCCAATTCCCTTGATCGTCATTCAGGTTGGTTGACAAATACAAGAACATTATCATCAACAACAATAAGAGAAAGAAGAGTATCCTGATTCGGAAACCAAAAATCAAACAAAATATTTATTTTAAAGCCATTATTAACCTTCCATTCACAATTAGAACTAATAATAATAAGACCCTTTTTTATACTGTTCCAAATCCAAGAATTATTATACTTCCTAGAATGAATTAGAGGATCACTTTTGAGGAAATACTTGTGCTTTAGAAAAATAGCTTAAAGTTGATCATGATTATGTAAAAGTCTCTATGCAAGCTTAGTTAATAGGGATAGATTCTATTTAGGAGGGTTTATATCAAGTTTAGTGCATATACTAACCCAAGCTTTAATATAGATTCCTTTAGAAGTGTCTTTCTTGTCCCACCAGAAGTCTTTTTTGCAGTTTTTCAACTCTATTAAGCACAGTTTTAAGAAACGCAATGCACTGCATTTGATAGTTTGGATAAGCACTAAGATCAGACTTAAAAAGGATTATTCTGCCGGCTTGGGATAAAAACTTATCCTTCCATCCTTGTAAAGCAGCATATAACATTTGCTAAGTAAAGGTTCAAAACTATTAGTTTTATTCCTATTAAAGAATAATGGAGTTCCCAAAATTTTATCATTTTTTGAAATTTGTCTAACTTTTAATATTTTGCTAATAATTTTGCAATGTCTATTATGAAGCTTGGGTGAAAATTAAACCCTGGAATTTTGAAGATTTATCTCTTCCCTCGACGTTTCACCGAAAAGATTAAGGATATCTATCAAATTATTTGCTTCAATTGTTCCAGCTTTATAGAAAAGGAGACAATCGTCAGTAAAGAAAAGGTGAGACACATAAGGAGCGGATTTCGACACTTTAATTCGAACGATTTTTTTATCTGATTCAGCTTTATAAAGAGGTCTAGAAAACAGCTCCATGCAAATAATGAAAAGATATGGGGATTAAGAGTTCCCCTGTTTTAATCCTCTTTCAACATTAAACTTTTGACCAGGTATGCCATTTAGAAGAACAGAAAAAGATGTAGTAGGCATACTTTGTATGATAAGATGACACCAAACATCATTAAAATAAAAAAAAAAATATTAAGAATTTTTCCAAAAAAAGGACATTCGATTCCATCAAAATCTTTGGAGAGGTCAATTTTTAAAGCAACGTGCCCATTCTTATTTTTTGAAGTTTTCATAGTACGAAGAATTGCATGAGCTATTATGATATTATATGTTATTTGACGACCCAGAATAAATGCAGATTGGTTCTAAAATATAATTTTATTTAAGAAAGGCTTAAGTCGGTTACTTAAGCTAATAGGCCTAAAGTCACCAGGAGAGGAATGATTCCGAACCTTAAGAATCAAAGTAATATAATTATAGTTGATTTGTTTAAGCATAAATATAGTCTTAAAAGAAATCTTGAATTAAATTATAGATCTCTTTTGAGAAGATATCCCAATGTGTTTTAAAGAAATCAGGTAAGTAACCATCCGGCCCCGGGGAGCCCCAATGGCTCATACTAAACAAAGTGTTTTTGATTTCTTATAAGTAAAGAACTCTAGTAAGAACATTATTATCATCTTCCCTCATAAATAAAGTCATCATGGTAGATTCCCTCGTAGCTTCCTATATCCTTAAAGTGGTTTATAATCCGAGAGTCAAGCCGAGTCGGGTCTTGAATTCAAAGTCCTGAAGAGTCTCTCAAAGTATAGATGTCATTTCACCATCTTCTTTAGAGGAGGATTAATAATGATTTGTAATCCAATTCCACCTCAAAAGCTTTTACAATATTCATTTTTTATCAGTCAATAAAAAAATAATATTAGAAGACGCATAAGGTGTGCGCAGGCGAATACAATTAACAGATAGCAACATAGCGCTAAAAAACAAAGACAATAGCACAAGGGAATAGCTTTTACGGTATTATAATACATTAAATTCATAGCTACCAAATAAAATAAAACTAAAACATCACACCATTTTCAAGCTGGTTTTAGTTGCACTACGTGATCTCTTTCTATTCTTTTAAAACTTCGAAAACAAATGAAAACATTCATGGTCATATATGATCTTTTGCCCAAAATTCATTGGTAACTTCTACGATGTTTCATTAACTTTATGGTCGAATAATTCAATTTTCTCCTACATCTTAGTTCTTCAATTAATTTTTTACTTTTATAATTGGAAAACATAAACTATAAATGAACTTTAGAATCCGAGAATTATGTATGATAAACGATTGAAAATTTATGGACTAATTTATACACCACATCATAAAAGAAAAAGAAAAATCTCCTATCTTGATTCACTCGGTGTTAATGTGCCAAAGCATGACACTTGTGTGAGACATGAAAACAACACCACTAGCTAATTAGGAACTTAAGTTTTCGGGTCATGATAAAAACAAAAAACAAAAACTTATGGAAAAGCTAAATTAAACCGATACTTTTATGACTGCAAACAGGTTACCAAATTTCACGGCAAGTTAGCAAATCCATATGAAACAATACTAGCCATAATCACCATACCCACCTGATTGATGACTCCCGTAAAATTCAAAACTTCTTAATAAACCGTCAAATAAACTACAAAAAAAACCTGGCTTGATTGGGGCATACCCAAACTAATTGGGGTATACCCAATAAGACAAAATCGGGTCATTTTAAAGTAAAACCAAGCCACCCCTTAACCTCGTTTTTTCTAAATGGCTAATATGCCCTTGGTTAATTAACACTAAAATTCTGATTAGGTTAATTAATTGAGTTTAGATTAAAATTTTCAAATTATGAATTCGAGATTAACCTTTTGATCCGTCTTATGAGTTCGATTTCGATCCAAAAATTTTGGTTTTGAAAATGCACAAGGCCGGCAAGGTCGTGGTTTGAATAAGCTGCCGACCAGATATCCGAAGGAATGGTCAACTTTGAATAAGCTGTGGATCACTCTTCCGCCGGTAGGGTCAACTTTGAATAAGCTGCCAACCAGATATCCGCCGAAATGGTCCTCGGATGAAGAACACGCCGACTATCTTGGGCAACAATCTTACGGTCGGCATGTAAATATTTCCTACCCTTCCTAGCTATCTTAAAGTCGACATGCAAAAAAAATACAACATTGCTTACCGACATAATATGGAAGATGTAATTTACTTTATTCATGCAATTTTGGTTACTACATTGATTGAAACATAAAACCTAATCCTTGTCGACGGAAAAAAAGAATGCACTTAGCATGTGCATCAAGCCTTTGAACCCCTAGGCGACCCTATTGGACGAGGTATAGTCTCATGAGGGCTTACATAGAGGTATACCCACAAAACCTACACTAAAACTTCTAAAGCCATCAATTTTCCTCCGACGAAGACGATACATCATCCAAGTATTCCGGGTTATCCATCGGGATTCTTTCGGCCAAGAAGTGATAGCTTGCATCGAACGCGAATACTTCCCCCTTTACCTCCAAGTAGCGCCCTTTCACGACTTCATGCTTCAAAAACACAAAAACATTTGTTAATGGTGTTTCAACAACATGGGTTGCGAGAAAAAATACCAAAAAATTACTTACAAATTGTGCAATGGACAAGGTGAAGGGGCGAGTGTTAAAAATCCGAGGTTGGAGAGATAAAAAAGCAAGTATCGCGTTTTCGATGACAAGTTGCCTATCGTGCACTTGTTGAACACTTCTTGCGTTAGGATTCCCAAACTCTTGGCTAAATTTGTTGTGTACCCTATCCCAAAAGGTTGTGGAATCCACCCTTTCGGAGGACTGCCTTCGAACTCTAATCTCCGCATACCAAGCTTTGGTGATTGCCAAATCTTCATTAGAATCAAATGAAGCCATTTCTTGTGTGTAGAGAGCTATTGGGTGAGTTAGATGGAGTGTTTGATGATATGAGCTTTGGAGAGTATATGCAAATAGTTGAGTATTGTTTTATGGAGATAAGTAGTGTATTTATATGATGGTGGCCAAATTTGGCCGTTATAGTGTCCAAGTACAAGTGAATCAATGCAATTGTACTTGCAAAAAATTGAATTTTGAACCCTCCGGCGGGGTCGTAAATTTGCTACAATGCCGGGGTCGTAAAACGGTCGGAAATGTATGGGTTCATTAGCGCCGGCCAAAATACCGCCGGCATTTTCTAATTTTGTTTCCCTCCCGACCTTACATGATTTTAGGCATCAGAATAATGGTTTTTTTTTCAAGATATGGCCTAAGGTCTCTATTTTCGTACCCTTCCTAATAAAAAAACGTCGGCTTAGTAGGAATCGTATTACCTTTCGGCCACAGTAACTACACAATTTTTTGTTGACGGTGGCCGTGAGTCTGACATTTCAAAACCTTGCCGGCCACAGGACAAACCGACAGGGTAGCTTAAAAAAGCATGCCAGCAAATGTATTGACACTTTATATATCTAAACAAACCATTCATTCAACAACTAGAAATCCAACATTTTTTGTCCAAAATACGAAAACATGTCCCATAAACCGTAAAAAAACATTTGTCCACCACACATAAAGAAATAAACTAGGAAAGCATTCATTGGCCACGACCACGACCACGACGACCACGGACCCGTTTTGGAACACTACCTTCACCACCACGACCACTGCTGCTACCTTCACCACCAGAACCACTGCTGCTACCTTCACCACCACGAGCACTATGAGTCCTCTTTTTATCAACCTTTATCTTGGCTTGTGCTTCCTTCATAGCTTTTTATTCCGCCTTTACTTCAGCCTGAAGTTGCTTGAACAATAGCTGGGCATCCTCATTGTCAACATTGCAAGCATAGTCAATGTGCTTGCTTTGCACAGGTTCTCCTTTGTCTTTCGCGCAACACAACACCCTCACAAAGGTCTTCAACTGATCCTTATATATTCAATTAAACAACAAACAATTAATAGAATGATTCTGAATGCAATCAATCTTAAAATAGTAAGAGCAACTCTAAAATACTTACAAATATCTTAAGCAATCTTGATGGGTCTTTCGATTCCATCTTCTTCTTACGAGCCGCCTTCTTCAAAGAGTCATTGGCCTAATCACAAAGTAGGGACGAGCCCAACCCAAGTACCACGCCATGCATTTCTCAGTAGCTTCATGACCGGTGGTCACCTCGTCCAAAAGACTCACATCGATTTGACCGCGACGCCTATCATCCCAATGTTCTTCAGTTGGTGCTGGAAGGTAAGAGACGTTCATACCTTTTTGGGACGTGCTTCAATCATTCATATCCACATTAAAGGCCGGCTTTGCTGCATCGAAATGAGGTTCTTCTTGGACGTAACCCGATTGTCGCATTACCCTATGTGGATCGTACATTGAAAATCCTTCAAACACAGTCATCAAGGGTCCATAGTATAATGCAACAACTTCATTTCTCCTTGGGATTAAACCTTGATTTCTATCCTCTCGATACGGATCAAATATCACCTCTTCCGCAGTCAATTTGTCGATGGCATCTCGTAGTTTCATAAGATTTTGCGGCATTTCCTTATCCTGAGAACCCTAAAATTGTACCTTTGCGCTCTTGGCAAATGAACCGGAACACTGTTATCCACTTTGACGTAAGAGTTGTCTTTGAACAAAGAAGGGAAGTGCTCATATATCCAAACCTATGCAAAAAAAAAAAGTTTAGTAAGAACCTTATCTTACGAAATTTTGCGAATATAAATGTTCTAGACAATAAAATTACCTAGAAGAGACATGTGTTTCCGTTAACTTGCTTAGTGAGTGCCCTAGAACATCTTGTCAACTCATTATTCAAGAAGGCGACCACCGCAATACCCCAAGAATACCCACGCATCTCATGTAAGGGATCCAATAGTTGCAAGTAACTGGCCTCGACTTGGTTTCCGGAACTGTCGGGGAAGATACATTTGCCCAGGGTGTATAGCAAATAAGCGGACGCGGTAGCATTGATTCGCACCGGGTGCACCATTCCTTCAATATCAAGGATTTCCTGAGTCTTCCATAATGTGTCCCTCAACTTCTTCACATTAAACTCTTGGTTAGTCGACCATCCTTCTTGTCAAGAACATCATCCGTCTGAACCTGACTCCAACCAAATAATTTCTTGCTCAATTCGTAAATCTTCTCGAAAGAAATGGCATTATCGAATCCCTCAGTGACTGCTTTTCCATCAACCTCGAGGCCTAGAATTTGTTGAGCATCATCGGGAGTTATCGCCATCTCACCGAATGGGAATAACAGAGTATTAGTCTCTCCGTAGAACCTCTCACAGAATGCAAATACGGTAACTTTATCATGATCAATATTCGAACTTTCCACCGCAAGCCACAACCCGGAGTTCCTCACAATCACTTTCATCTCCTCACATTCCATGTCAAAATCCCAAGTATGAGTCACTGAACACGAAGCTTGGCGCCTCATGAGACGGATGGCATGCTTGTTATCCTAAATACCAAAAAAAAAAAAAAATGAAAAGAAATACAAACACTTGACGCAAATTTAATTAAGATAGTTACACCCTTGAATAAATAACAAAGACGGATTAAGATTACTTACGATAGTATTATGGACCGTACATGCCCATGAGTCTTTGTATCCAAAAAGAACATCTCCACCATCTGCTGGGGTCCCTTTTGGAGGCTCACCTTCTTTCAGTGCAACCATCAAGTGTTTGGGAGGCATGTGAGAATCAGCCGGTTTAGTGATCACCCTCTTCTTCGTTCCGGTTGAAGTTGAAGCCTAAGCTTCGGTCAATAGCTAGAGTTTGTTCTCCTTCTCCATCTCCATCTCCTTCTTCCTCTTCTTCTTGTTCCTCTTCCTCTTCAACAATTTCATCTTCGATGATATTCTTACCTTTATATCCATTACCATCATCATCATCATCATCATCATCATCATCATCATCATCATCATCATCATCATCATCATCACCATCATCATTACCTCCTCCAGCCTCAGGCATGTCTTGATCACCATCATCATCATCATTGTTACCTCCTCCAGCAACCGGATTGGTTTCATCAACATCATCATCATCACCTCTTCTACCGGATGGAATTGATTGGTCTTCATCTGGAGTCTCGTCTGAATCACTGGGTTCAGATAGTGGTTCTAAGACCTTTGTCGTTCCTGGCACAACATATACCCCTCGATGTTTTGAAGACAATAGTTTATCACCAACACGAGGAGGGTTTGAAGGAGGACTAAGAGCCGCTTTTTCGAGTTGCTTTCTTCTTTGCCATTTGCAATCGGAACAAGAATAATTCGGAAAAAAACATCAAAGGCCCGCAGGTAGACATATACAACATATCCAGCGGAAAAATTGGT
Organism: Papaver armeniacum; assembly: GCA_023531295.1. Taxonomy (NCBI): domain Eukaryota; kingdom Viridiplantae; phylum Streptophyta; class Magnoliopsida; order Ranunculales; family Papaveraceae; genus Papaver; species Papaver armeniacum. The sequence continues at coordinate 131,848 of JAJJWW010006975.1, read as the reverse complement.
AGGAAAGGTCGACCAAAAGAAGATGAGTCTTAAGGCTAAGCCAAAGCCTAAGTGTATCATCAAAATAGCCTTCCTCACAAAAAAATATAGGATTTTTCACTAAACTGGCCTGGAAAGGTCCATTTCCCACACATCGCCAGGCCGACAAACAAATAGGAATGGTTTTATATAAATACCCTTCCTGACGCAAAAATTCTAGGCATCGGGAAACATTCTAAACAAGTAGCCTAAGGGTAAACAATAATAAGATGCCGGCTTCATTAAAAAAGACGCCGGAATGGTATACGATGAATAACTCCGCTCGCCTCGCTAGTAGCAGATTATAGAAACTATACAACCTAAAGTTCTTCAACCTTATACCCTCCCTACCAAACCCTAACTATGAAAACCCGAAAGGTCGATAACAAAAACCTTGTCTGGCGTCGCAACCGCAATTCACATATTCGAATTTTCGACCTAATTTAACATGCAAACATGAAATCGAAGTACTAGAGTGAGTTTAAACAAGCCCTTACTTTCTTAAGCGCACCATTTCACGTGTTTCAAATGTTTCAATTTCTTCTTCTTCAACCGTTTTTTTCTTCACTTTCTTAGCAACCAAACTTGCAATTCCATGGCTATATTCATTGGGTTTTCGATTAGTTTCTTTCATACGATTTGCCTTCTTCCGTGGTGGATCCATTGATGAAGATTAATCGGAGTTTTCGAATCGACGATTTTAACGAATTGATCGACGAGTTTTGGTGGTGGTGGGGGTGGGGGTGATGGAGCCGGTAGGGTTGTGGAGGAGAAGAAGAAGAGAAGAAGAAATGAAAAGATTAAAACTGATTTAGGGTAATAGGTTTTAAAGGAAAAGGGTAGTTTTGTAACTTACCCATTAGGACTCCCTCTAAAACCCACAAAAAGTATCCCTTTAAAATTGGGAATACCCCAATTAGTTTGAGTATACCCCAATCAAGCCCGAAAAAAAAAGAAAAAAAAACGTGTACTCACACTTACTCCCACAAATGGACCCCTGTTATCCTCAAGTGGTGGGGCCCACCACCCCATGAGTTTATGCCGTTTTCGAATGGTTTATTTTGACGGTTTGTTTAGAACTATCCCATAAAATTTTGGATTTTCTTGGGCTGCTTTGTGGGATACATACTACTAATTATTACTAAGCAGTATCTAACAATTTTCGTGCAAATGAGTATTGGCAAGGGCATAAGATGCATGTAACTTAAGATAATGCTTCAATTGAATATGTACTTTTTGCCTTGAAGCAGCGTATATAGGATTGAAAGAGACAGGCAAATACAGCCACAACCGTCAATGTCCAATCCGTTACGGTGGAGAGTAATGGCGATTTTGGAATTACTAGCCTAGATCCAAATCCCCCAACAAATCTACACCGTTTGGAAACCGAGCAGATGGTGACGGTTGACCTGTATAAAGTTATGCCTAACCGTATCTGCATTTATCAAAATACCAAAATATCCTTCCCACTGCCCTTTTTATTTTTGTTCTTTAACTAGGAAAAGGAAATCAATTTTAATTGATTAAGTTTTCATGATTAAGACATGATTTCGTTGACCAAAATGATTCGGGATTCAACAAATGCAATCCGCCTGGAATTACATGAGTATACGTCTATAAGTTGATGTGAATTGGAGTGGTGTAATTTGCGAAGCGTTATCTACATATGCTACACAAATATTTGGAAGGTAACCATACTCGGTTGGTAGGCTGATAGTAGGGCTCTTCATGGTTGGTTTTGGTTCGGTTTCTAAAAATCTAAACCAAACAAATCCGTTAACCATTGGTTCGGTTTCTTAATGGTTTTAGCCGGTTTCGGTTTGTTCCATTGGGTTAATGGAAAACCGACTATATGTCAGTTTTCTGAAACTGACAGTTCAAATCTTTAAAAAAGATGACACAGTTGAATTTTTTAACCTACCTGCAAAATGTAATTAACACATAAGCGTAGTTCATAACTCAAGTTTATAAGCATAGTTCAACACATAAACATTAAAGATTCAAAATACATAAACTCTAAGTTCTGCATGCTCCAAATTCCATATTCAAAGTGTGAGATGGACGGGGTAGATTAAATCTATCTGATTTTAATCAACGACATATACTTATTGGTTTTCCATTGGTTTTTGGTTCGGTTTTCAGGTCAAACCAAAACCGAACCAATAATGTCGGTTTTTAAAAAAATTTACCATAACCAATCCATTAGTAAATGGTTTGGTTCGGTTTCTTCCTTATCGGTCTGTTCTGGTCCCTAGGTTAAGCGAAAATCAAACCATGTTCGACCCTTCTAGGCGATAGTGTCGCTCACAGCCTCCACCAACCTTAGATTTTTAAGCTTGACAATTTTATTTTATTTTTGATTGATAAAGGTGTTTTTTTTTTGGATGGAAATATGGATATATTAACTAACAAAGATAGTACATAAGATTTACAATTTCGTTTCTATCAAAAACATTAGAGATAATGCTAGAAAGCTTGATTTTTTGTTGTAATTTCGTAGACATATGTTGAAGATTCTTTATTCTTGCTTCCTTGGCGATTTGATCCGCTGTTGTATTGTATTTTCTCATTGTAAACTTTACCCGAGCTTGAGGAAGACCTTTTAAGATTTTCTTGGCTTTTTGAACTGTGTTTTCGGCTGTCCACGAAGGGTTTGTGTTTTCCTTGTTGATGTTGTCTGCCAAGGCTTTACAGTCGGTCACTATTGAAACGCTAGACAAAATGTTATCCCTTAGCCATGTGACTGTTTTTTGTAAAGATTTCGCTTCTGCATGAAAGGCCGAAGTAGTTGTCCCCGAGCCTGCTGAAGTGTGCATAAATGTCTGGTGGTCTACTGAATAAACGATGAGAGCGTATCCCATTGAAAGGTCTTCTTCCTTGAAAGAAGCATCAATAAATATTATCCAGTCTGTGTTTATATCCGACCATTTGGTGTTGATCTTCGTTAACTGATTGTTTTCCAATTCATTTTTGTTCTTTTGAGGGATGGATTGCAAAAATCATTGATCTGATCAATTAGTTGCATTGGATTTGGGGTTAAGTTTTCAAAAACCACCGAGCATCTGTATTTCCATATGAACCATAATATGGTTGAGATTTTTCCTACCAAATTATCCAGATCTGGGTTTAAAAGCCACCATTTAACCCATGTTGTAATCGGATCCGTATTGGCCGAAGAAGTTAAATTTCCTAGCGAAAATATGAACCAAATAGCTTTTGCGAAAGGGCAAGATCCGAATAGATGATTCTCTGTTTCTTGCGCTTTGCGAATTGCATAGTTTGCAGATTGGGTCAATTTCCGGGTTATGCGCCCCTAGTCTCGAAGATGTAGGCAAAGCTTTCCCAGCTAATTTCCACACAAAAAGTTTAATTCTTGGTATTGCTTGAATTTTCCATATACTCTTCCATGGGAAGTCTAATAAGGAATTATCATCTTCTTGATTTTGATTTGCTAAGAAATTATAGATATTTTTTGCCGAGAAGAGTCCTGAGTGGTGCTGTAACCATTTTATTTTGTCTTCTTCTTCTTTTTTTTGGGGTAATTGCCTTAATTTTCTTTCTAACCTCCAGGCTAAAATAACTGTCTAGTTTTCCTTGATCCCATTTATTCTCTACAGTTATGAGCTCTTGAAATCTTTTTGGAGTCGTGTCTTGCATTTCTTGTGGTTGCGGTATTATTTCCGAATTTGGAATACATCTGTCTTCCCATATTTTAATCGAATTTCCATTTTTTACTTGCCAGACAAAATTTCCTTTGATTAAATCTAGACCTTTTCGGATGCTTTTCCAAATCCAAGATAATTTAGAAACTTTAGAAGCTTCCAGCGAATGAGAATTTCGGAAATATTTTGCTTTGAGAATTTTTTCCCATAGTTGGTCTTTCTCTAAAATTAATCTGATGGCTTGTTTCATGAGAAGTGCTATATTAAACTGATGAGGGTTTTTAATACCTAAACCACCTTGAGAAATAGGCTTGCAGATGTATTTACAAGCTCTGATGAAACCCCCTTGTCTTTTTTGCCCTTCTTTATTCCACCAGAAGTTTCTTTGTATACGATCTAATTGATTTAAGGTTTCTTTCGGTAGGGCAAGCACCTGCATTTGATACGTTGGGAAAGCTTGAAGAATTGATTTTATCAGAACTGTCCTCCCCGCTTGAGATAGGAGTTTGGATTTCCAGCCTTGTAAAGTGGAGTAATATTTTTGTAGGAGTGGCTCGAAGTTTGCTTTCCTATTTTTATCAAAGAATAGAGGAGTTCCGAGATATCTATCATTTTTGGTCATCAGGGGAACTTTAAGAATTCTGGCTATAATTTTTCCATGTTTAGGATTTATTTTTGGGCTGAAATAGTTGATAAAGGTGTTGACGTTGACGAGTTTTAAAAACTTTTAGGCTTATCATTTTTATTTTATTTTTGATCGATAAAATAGTTTGTGCTGATGAATTTTGAACTCAAATAACTACACTGACATCAATTAATGACTTTACCGCTATAATGCAGTAACATCAGTTTTATTTCTAATCTTGTTTTAGAAGATGCAACAATTGAAACCAATATGGAGGCTCATTTTTTTTTCCATTTTCCACCGATGTAAAATTGAAAATGTCAGATTCGAAAAAATACGCTCATCAAAATATTATTTGGTTGTCTTCTTCGTTTTTGTGAAATTATTTTGTTCTCTTCAAAGTTAATGGCAAATAACATATTTCCTTCCATATAAACAAAGATCCAATAAAGTATTTTTCAACCCATTTGAGTCATTTGACTGCTTGTTTATTTCAGTTTTGGTGCTTTGGTTTGTTGTATTCAAGTCTTGGTTTAAACGTTGGCTCGTATAAGAACCTAGTTTTAGTCCCGTCAAGATACTATATCTTGTAACTTATCCAACACTATAAATACAATGTCTAGAATATTCTTTTCTTTTATAATTAAACAAAAAAAGTCCTAAATTTTATGTTTGTAGTATACGTAACAATAAAACCGTGATAATAAATGAATGCCTTTTTTTTACATGCTCTTAAGTAGACACTCTAATAATTCGAGTGGAAAATCAGTTAAATTGTAAAAATCGGCAGGAAAATCAATCGCATAAAACACGCCATATTATTTCGTCTGTACAAACTGCTAGCAAGTGACGTATTTTATTTTTTTATAATAATTGAAAACCCTTTTATTAGGGTAGGATGGGAAACAACAAAAAGTGAGGGAGAAAAGTTGCCAAAGTCAGGTTGAGTGAAGAACCAAATAACACGAAAGAAGTAGCTTCCTGGTTAACCAGCTTTGGCTTTTACTAGCCAGCTACTTTCAACTACTTTACCATTGATGTTTAGTTGGCAGGCAGACCAATGATAGACCATACAATTTTCAATTTTAAAATCCCAACTTAGAATTTCCTTCCTTTTTAGTCTCAAACTTTGGTTTTGTTTACGTCTCCCTTGAATCTCTCGTCCATATGCCTGGATTGTGAAATGAATATAAATAAATGATACACGACCCACCAATAGGACCACTCTTTTGGATTCCCTTTTGTCTAGGTTTCAGTGTGGCAGTCTAATGGGTCGGGTCGACTTCTTACCCGACACATCTTTAGGTCTTACTTTCTTCTCTAATCTGGGTTGCACGGACGCTCCATTTCTTGAGCCGTGTCAGCGTCCGACTCGCGGTGGACACGAGACGCTCGTGGGACGCTGACACGACGCGTGTCCGACACACCAATTTGCGCGTCTGCCGTCTCAGATTTGGACGCACCGATGACGCGTGTCCGACGATTTTTTTTTCATTTTCATATAAACTTTTTCCTTTATTTTTACTATTATTAACCAAATGAAGAAAGACAAACATTTAGATCAATAATTTAGGTCTTTATTCGGATTTTGTAATTGGAAATGACATCACGTATACCCTTAGTTGGACATGTGTTGATCTAAGAATGCATTTTGATTGTGCTTTATGTGTTTAATAATAGTGATTATTTGACATTCGGCATGTATAAACAAACGATATCTTTTTCTTTTGAAATTTATACATATATAACATCATTTTCTAATTTTTAGGGTCGAAATATTTGACTTTGTTGTATAAATACATGATTATATATATATAAATAAATATGTATATACGTGTCCGCGTCCTAGTTTTTTGAAAGTTTTATAGTGTCCGCATCAGCGTCGTGTCGGGACCGCGTATACGCGTCCGCGTCCGTGCAACCCAGTCTCTAATCAACTTGTTTTGAGTGTCGAACCTGGTCCTGAATCATCATTGTTTAAATCGTCAATGCACATAGATTATGCCGAGTGTGTTCCAGAAGCAGAATCAATTGAGGCCCGAATCTCACATCTAATGTCATATAGCAATATAGCATAGTCCGCTAGGATTTAAAGTCCTCTCACAATTAATATACTGATTCTTTTCCTTGCTGTGGTGATACTACTACATTGATTGATACGAAAATGATAGATATCCCAAAAGATATCCACCAAAAAAGAAAAAGAAAAAAAAACTCCAAGGAGAGAGAGGGGGCTCAGCTTGTGCCGCACATATTCCTAGAAGGGCATTCCAAAGACCAAAATGGTTAAGTCGTGAATTGCATCGTAAATCATTTTTTATTTTGAAAAATCGAAACGTATGTTGCATCAAAAACCGAAAATCAATGGTAAATTTCTAAATACACATAATAATATACTGACTCTTTTATAAAGATGAAAAAAATGAAGAACACACAACACATTTTAGCGTTCAGATCGGCGGTTATTCACTAATTAGGTGGACATGGCTCTTGAGTTCGAATTTTGTGTTCTCGCGCGAGTCAAAATGTCTCCAAAAGTTAATTTCTGATAAAAATCATTTGGATTTAGACTTGTATAATTTATGAGTCGGTGCGAATCGCCCAAGTCAAAATGTGAATCATAAGATCCACAGTAGATTCGATTCGAATGTTTTGTGGAACTTTTGTAACAAATCGTAAGAGCCGAATCATGAATAGTAAGATTTTAAAAACTACGCCAAAAACCATTGGACCCTCTCGGAATTTTTGTTGTATGTGTAGAATTGTTGATTCTATGTATAAGGAGGTCTCGAGCAGCCCACCTGAAAACACAACCTCTGATGGAGAATATATAGTTAAACTACTATGTTTTGTTACTAATTCACCGATTTAAATGAGGAGGCAGTTGAATTTTGAATTTATACCTTGGAATCAACACCCAATGATTTTACCATTTTGATAGAGTCCTGTTATTAGGAGGGAAACAATGGATTTGAGGAGGGAAGGAAATTTTCTAAATCTAAGTCAATGTTTGGTCAAATACAAATTCTATAAAAATAAATAAATATTTATGAAGTACCAATCTCGTCCTTACTAACCTAACCGATCCTTGCCTCCCTCCCAAGGATACACCCTTATTCATCTTCTTCGTGTAACAGAAACCCTAGTTTATAAAAGCGCAACTCGACGGACAACTTTATAAGTGTGATTAGAAATCATGGAGCTGGGAAGATTGTTCTTTACCTCCAAACTTGTATGATTGCGAACAACTATATGAATCACAAATAAATCATGAATCTCCATAAGAGAAAAATATTTTTTAGGAACTTTGTTAGAGCATAGCTCGGTTGAACCCACCAAGCGTTGGTATGTCAAGTTTGGTTGTCATATTTTAGTGACTCAAAACTCATTTTAAGAGTCGCTTGATTATGTACTAGAGTCTACTTCGTATATGTTAGCTTGAAAGTATTTGGATATGAGACATTACAAGTATTGCGAAGACTTAAAGAAGTGAAGAAGTAAGAAGCTACAACGACAACATCATCCTTCCACTTGAGGTTAGCGATATTTGACTTGAACTATTTCATTCCCTAACGTATCTTTCAAGTCGTGCATATTGAAAACAAAACCGCCGGGCATGAACACTCTAGATAGACATAGTATTAAGGAATACAATACGAGGTTTATTGCTTAACCATTAAACTTTGTAGATAAGACATCGATATAATCGTTTGAATGCTATTGTGATTATGTATGGGTATGAGGTGAGGATTTCATCCTAGGAAACAATGTTTATACATGTGTTTTAAGGAAGTAAGTTCATAAACTTGTTTATGAATCGAAAAGGAAATCGCCAAAGCGTTATTGGTATTGTTATTCATTGCATATCTTGTGAACAACCAATATGTGTGATTTAGTATAACCGCTCATGACTTGTTTGTGATCTTGGTAAAACTATTCACAAAGGCATGACTTATGTATTGGTATGACTTTTAGTAGTGAAACCGATCTTAAGTAATCACCTGAGATGGTATGATCGAGTTTGTGATTTGTGTATGACCAACTCTGGGTAAAGGGGAACCGATCATATGAAGAGGTGCAACACATCACAAAGGGGAATCGATCAATGTATGAGGTGCAACAAGTTTTTAGCAGAAAGGGGAACCGATCCTATGGACATGTGCAACACATATAAGTTAGATACCATATATATGTGGGGAACCGATCCTAGTACCTAGTCAACCGAATTTTGGGAAGCTAGTGTGACTATGCACAGTACTCAGAACCGAAACTTGTTTTGGTAGAACCGTGAAACCCATGATTTGTGATTGAGTGTTTCTTGATCAATCGCATAGTTCTTGAAAGTCATATGAACCAATTCTAAACTTGTTTGGAAGTGTGGCAAATCGGTTTCAAGGTTGTAAGTATGAAAGAGGACTTACAAAGTAAGGATGTCGGCATACTTTGAACACATACAGTAATGTTCATCTTTTATTGTTCAAAGTTATTCCTTAATAGCTACAGAAGGAAATCCTAGGATCGAAACATAAATAAGTTAAGAATCTTTTATTTAAGGTTTTTAATTTTATTTTAGGAAAATGAGAATTAGTAATGTGCATTTACTAGTTGAGATTTTCCAAAGAGATTTTCGGTCAATATTTTGGATTAGAGCATTTCCGGGAATTATGGAAACCGAATTTGAAATATATTGAATATCTTTGAGAATATTTTCGGTTTTGGAAATTCCTTGGTGTCCAAACTTCCTTGTCTATAAATACTTGAAGTTTGCATTTCTAGCAAACTAATCCTTCGTAACAACAAACTTCCTCGGTTGTGTTGTTACTGGTGTAGCCGCCTATTCGGAGAGGAGAGTAACCTAATTAGGTGAAATCTCTTACGGCCGCTCAGTTTAAAGTTTTCTTTGGGATTGAGAAGCTCTATTAGTACCTAGTTTGTTTATGCTTGGTGGAAAACTAGATAATTGCGGTTTATCTTGTGTTTTCGATTGATTTGATTGACTAACGGTGGTTGAACTTTGATTGCACCTAGTTTGTTTATGCTTGATAATCTTCTCTTCTGATATAAGATTCACTCAAACTAGATCGAAGTTTCGACGGGATCTTTAGACTCGTTGTTAGTTCTAAAGACGATCTTGTGATAATCCATTATTAACTAGACTCGCGTTTGTGCGTGATTGAACACAAGAGATTCAAGTTATTGTGTGCAGGTGTTTATTGAAGATCTAAGAATATTTGAAGACAAAGAAGATATTGAAGATTTCTGATTTGGGGTTCATAATCTTTGGTGTGCACAATACTTGTTTCGGTATAAGAGGATCCAACTATAATTGGTTTATCCTTGTGATAGATTGGATTGATTAGTTGTGTAGATCGACATCAATACAATTCTTTGTGATTAAAAGTATTGATTGCAAAATCTTAACAATTACCTTTGGCAGTTGAACATAAGATAGATCTAACAACCTGACGAAGGAGTTTATTGAGATAAACAGAAGATCCTTTGTCGAACTCACATCACTTGGTTGAAGAGAGTTGATACCAAACAGTTTGTTGTTCCATTACTGTTTGGAATACGAAACAAAGGAATTGTTCCAAGTACGTGACTTATTCATAAGTTGGAGGCGTGGGAATACAAACGGAACTAGGTAAACTATATGTTTAGTCGCTTGGTCTCAACTATACGAAGTTAGTTTAATTTTGTGTAGCGGCTTAATCCTGAGAGTATTCAATTCTGGACAAGGTCCCGGGGTTTTTCTGCATTTGCGGTTTCCTCGTTAACAAAATCTTGCTGTGTCATTTACTTTTATTTTTCGCATTATAATTGTTTTATTATAATTAAAGTAAATTACACAAACGTTAATTCATAATTACTTGATAAGCAATCCTATTGTGTTTGGTTAAGTCCGAACCCTTTTATCAAGTAAACATACTTTGTTGTTATATTGTCTTGATCTCGTATCCATAGACGATCACACGAAGTGTGAACCGATTAGTTGCATTGTCTCGACTCAGTCCCTAGACAATCACTTTCGGAGAAAGGACTTATAGGTAGGAAAAGTTTTAGCTTGAGGTATATTTGGGTACCCTCGCCTTTTCAAACTCATTTACACCATCATCCACCGCTCAACCATGTCTTATTTTTATTAAGATTTGTACGTATATCAAACCTGTTCAAGTAATTTCGAGCAAATGAGATGATTTGGATGAGCTACTCCAAAGATTGGCCTTGGAATTGAAATTTAATTCAAACTACAATACTTAACTTGGCGTCCATATAGTTGAATTTTATCTGGTGTTTGGCATGACTCCTTGAAATATCTCTTTGTTTTCTTCGTTCTTTTCTTCGTAACAGTACATTATAGTGCGAGATTAGCAGACCAACATATGCTTGGATCAAATTCAATATTTTAATGGTGGTCTTGTTTTTACGATGAACAGGTAGTGCTTTTCTTTTCACACAAAGTAAAATCGTGAACTCTCAAGTAGAATATATAATGTATTGCTGCATATTGTGTAATCCGCAAATGTGAACCAAGATTGCCAACCTATAACATTGGATATCAAGGATGTTACGGGCATTTTAATATTTTTTCAAAGGGTCAATCCATCCTCCAAAATTTTATTTCCCTCCTCGTAATCCTTCCCTCCTCAAATCCATTATTTCCCTCCTATTAACAAGATTCTTTTGATAACGCCATATGTTTTTTCTAGTTAGAATCTTAATAAACAAAAATGAATAATTGATTGTGATTTTTTTGAGATTTGATCTGAGTGAAGATCTAATCCTGATTTTATTGACAGACACTTCCGCACAATTACAACCTACATTCCTAGGTGAAGAGTTTGTGAGTTTATCTGCTGCTAATAATTGTTAGCAATTCGTGATTAAAGCCGCCAAAATGGAAGGCCCAAACAAAATGAATGATGATCCAAACAAGGACAAATGCCCTACTTACTAGCTATCTCATAAATATTATTTTGGTTTTTTATACATATTTTTTCGTGTAGGAGGTATTTATTTACCCCGTCCTTCCTAAAGTTATGGCGCCGCCTCTGATGTATCTAGAGTGACACAAAACCCGTTCCAAATCGTAAAACCACATCATGCCAAATTGATTAATAATGAACCGAATAATCTATCAAACAATGTTGGGACGTGGTTTTAGCATTGCAAAAACTGTTAAACCTTGATTTGGCCTTGGTGGACTCTCAAACCAAATAAAAAGCCAACGGTTTAAACCATTTAATATAAGCTTGACTTTAAATCCTTTCATTTATAACCGTTAGATCTTGGCGTAACTTAACTAAACACTTACAAAAATCTCAAGTTTAAAAATATTTAGGATTTGATTGTTATTATGATTGGTTTAACTATTTTCGGCAATAGTCAATTATAAATCTTCTTAATAATGAACTGTCGAATATTCATAACTGATCCAAATTTCTATATATTTTTAATTATGGTCGGTTTTTTTCCCCTGAAGGATAAGGTTATATTAAAAAAAGAAAAAGATTAGAGCATCAAAAGATTAAATGAGATAAATTTGTTCTTGTTTACAAGATCATAATACTACAACTTTTTTAATTAAATAAATGTTCTCTGCAGTACTCTTATGTCTTTCTCCAAAGACTCTACTGTTCCTCTCATTCCAAATGATCCGGCACACAACATAGTGTATTATCTCCCAAACTTTTTTCCCTCTTCCATGTAAGACACAACAAAATTAAAGAACCGGGAAGAGGGCACGAAATCCTGAAGGCCTTTAGGAAATAATCCCAAAGTTCGAACGAGTAGGTGTAGTGAATAAACATGTGGTCTGACGACTCTCTTACTGAATTACACAACACACAAATGTCTTTTTTTTTTTTTTTTTTTTTTTTAACCTGAATCCCTCTGCTACTCAACATATCTCTTGTAGGAAGGGAGTAATGGAATGTAACCCATAACAAAAAAACTCACCTTATTAGGACCTCCACAAATGCTTTTGAAACTGAAATGGTTCAATCTCTCCCATCAGGGCATCATAACACCCTTTTGTAGAAAAGACTTCCAGGATCTGCAACTCATCTTCCTCCTCAACCAGCACAGGCATATTGCCTAAGTTTCTTCTCAACAAGTCCCATTATAGCTTCTCATTGGCATTTGGAGGCTTCTTTTAAATTTCTCACCATCTATTTGTGTCTATCATCTCTGCAATTAAAATGTCCTTATCCCTAACTCGCTTTGAAAATGACCGAGAAAATATCCTTCAAACAACCTCTATCTAACCATTTGTCCTTCCAATATCGTATTCCCCTTCCATTCCTTAATGTGAACCGAGAAATATTCTGCAATTCTGGAACTACATTAACCACATTCTTCCATAAACTTCTGCATTGTGTTTTATTGTCGGTGCTAGCATTAGGATATCTTGATCAACTTCAAAATTTTGATGCACAACAAGTTACTCGTAACGGGTTACGGTCCTTCTAGATAGTACTATGTGTAATCTTGGATATACCTACTGTAGCTAATTTCGGTCGAGATTTTAGGTTTTGGTCCATGGCTGAGATGAGTTTCTCAGTCTCGCCGAAACGAGACAGCAAGATTTTCCAGAGATCCACGGATACATTTTTCACATATGGACATTTGGTAACAAATCAAATCCAACCTTTAAAACCTCGATTCCTTTTAAGCTTTCTTAAAATTTGATGATGTTGTTAATATGTGTAATAAAGTGTACAAAATACTTGACATATACTATATTGCAAGCACAAAGTTTGAGAATAAAGACTCGGAGATTTCACTGCGCGAAACAAAGTTGTCCTGGTTCCGTCAATTGACCGCATTCGATGTACCTACCAAATTGGTAAGTAGTTTGACCCGGAACCATAAAACATCCGGTTTCGGGTACAACCCGAGTAGGGGTATCTTAGACTTCCACAATCTTGCCAAATCAGTTACAAAGATACAGAGAAAGAGAAGCTTATAAATTACAAATCCCTGAATCAGCTGCTCTTTTCTTCCATCTGTTTCTTTCTTACAATTCAATACTTTGAAGAAGAGGAAGAAGAAAGAATCAGACCAAACTCAGAGACCAAAAACGAAGGAGTTTCTCATCTATTACAGAGACCCTTCTCTCCTCTGAAGAGAGAACTCAGAACTCATCCTCTTCACCATGATCTCATTAAATGGAAGCAGTCTTTTGGTAATGTATTCAAAACCCTTTGTTCTAATCTCAATTCTAAACAAAACCCATGTCTTCAATTCTATAAAAATCAAAAATCAAAAATAAAAAATCGATCTTTTTATGAATCTTTACTTTTTTGTTTTTAATTAAATTTGGGATCTTTTCTTAAATATGTTCTGATAATGTTTTGAATCTGAAATTTGAGTTTATATTTCCAATTGAATCTGTTAGTTTTTTTTAATTTTTTAATTGAATCTGTGAATTAATTTGTGAACAGAGCAATACTGGTATTAGTACTACTAGTTTCTCTCAATCAAGAAGAAATGTTCCTTCTTCACCTTCAATAGTAATGGTGGCTCAATCTAATAATACCAATAATCCAAATCGAAGAGAGAAAAAAATTGGGGCCGTATCAAGTAATGGTAGTGCTACTTCTGCTGCTGTTAATGAAATCAAAGAAGTAGATTCCAAATCTACTATTGTTTCTGGTGGTGTTCAAGATTTTTATGGTGAAGATCAAGCTACTGAAGATCAACTTGTTACCCCTTGGACTACTTCTGTTGCTAGGTAACAAACAACCAATCTTTTCGATGATTTCTATGCTGCTCTTATTTTTAATTGATTTTTATTTTTATGGGGCTTTCTTGTTTTTTTATATACTTAGATAGATGTAGTTTGGATGAATTCTTTCATCTTTCAAAAGTTATTTTTTTTTGGCTTTTAGTTGAATTTGGTGGATTATAAATTGTGAATGGATATTATACAATTGTATACCCTTAACTTTGTTTCATATTAAGTTTTAGTTTGGAAATTTAAAGAGGATGAAGCAGATAGATTTATCTTTGAGACACTGTTGATGTGGATGGATTTTAACTTCATTGCAATTTGCAAGAGAATTTTGTTTTTGTTTAAGACTTCGTATTTTGTTTGTTGCAGTGGGTATTCGTTGTTGAGGGATCCACACCACAACAAAGGGCTAGCTTTCTCTGAGAAGGAGAGGGATGCTCATTACTTACGTGGTCTTTTACCTCCTACTGTTGTGTCTCAAGATATTCAGGTCATATAATTTTTTTGGAATTATATGATTGCATCTGTTCATTTTGAAAATTAGGAGTTTTTGTTACTGATATTTTGTATTTCTCCATTCGTTTTATCAGGTGAAGAAAATGATGCACAATATGCGTCAATATAAAGTTCCATTGCAACGATACATGGCCATGATGGATCTTCAGGTAATTCATATTGTACAACAGTTTCAATCCCACTTTATTGATGTTGAATTGTTGTTGTTTATACTTTTGTGGTTGCCTTTTGTTTGTGCTGATTTACAGAACATGAACGAAAGGCTTTTCTACAAAGTGCTTATTAACAATGTGGAGGAATTACTACCTGTTGTTTACACCCCAACTGTTGGTGAGGCTTGTCAGAAATACGGAAGCATATTTAGACGCCCTCAGGGTCTTTATATCAGTTTAAAAGAGAAGTATAGCCTTTTTCGTTATTCTACTTGATACTATCTGAATCATAGTTCTGGCACTAAGAAAATAAATGGCTTTTTTAGGGGTAAGATTCTTGAGGTGCTCAAGAACTGGCCAGAGAAGAACATCCAAGTCATTGTCGTCACTGATGGTGAACGAATTTTGGGTCTTGGAGACCTTGGTTGCCAGGTAATGAGTTTTCTAGTTTCTTTTCGTAACTCTACATATTTAGGAACATTCGTCAGCGGCGTGTTTTCATATGCTTCGTGTTTATGGCTTGTTTCTGATCCGACTCCATCGTTGATGATGCCTAATTGATCACAGGGAATGGGAATACCTGTTGGAAAACTTGCTCTCTATACTGCACTGGGAGGAATCCGACCCTCTGCGGTAAGCACATACCAGTTTGAATTTCATGTTACTTGGTCTCTGAATTACTTGATTTGTAGAGATATTTATAGAATCTTTGATAATTATTCCTGCTCGTTTAATTCTGTGCAAATATGAGGAATTAATCTTTTGTGTTTTGCAGTCCTTGCCTGTAACCATCGATGTGGGGACTAACAATGAGGCACTGTTGAAGGATGATTTCTATATTGGACTCAGGCAAAAGAGAGCAACTGGCCAGGTCTACACTTTTACTTTGACTAGTTGTTGAGGACAGGTTCTTCATTTTATGACGTACATATATTTCTTACCATTTAAGTTATCATATTTTATTTGATATTGAATATTTCCATCCCTTCAGGAATATTCTGAGCTTCTAGATGAATTCATGTCTGCAGTCAAACAAGTCTATGGGGAGAAAGTCCTGATACAGGTTTAGTCACCATTTATCAAATGTTACATGCATGATTTATGTTAATTTATCACTCAATGTATTTCTCGCAGCTTCTTTGGAATTCTGTTGACACGCTTTTAATTTTTTTCTGCAGTTTGAAGACTTCGCAAATCATAATGCTTTTGAGCTACTAGCAAAATACCGAAAAACTCATCTTGTCTTCAATGATGATATACAGGTAAAAAAGACTTTATTTAGATTTTTTTTAATTTTTTTAACCTTTGGTAGGGGATTTGGAGTTCTGATCATGGGTTGTAATGTTTTGCAGGGGACAGCATCT
This sequence comes from Papaver armeniacum, assembly GCA_023531295.1. NCBI lineage: Eukaryota > Viridiplantae > Streptophyta > Magnoliopsida > Ranunculales > Papaveraceae > Papaver > Papaver armeniacum. The sequence continues at coordinate 115,775 of JAJJWW010006975.1, read as the reverse complement.
GTTGTCCTTGCAGGAATTGTTTCAGCCTTGAAGTTAGTTGGTGGGACTTTAGCTGAGCACACATTTTTGTTTCTTGGTGCTGGAGAGGTAACCCATATATCTCCGCCAAATTTTGTCTTCTGTTAAAGGAAAACAGTAATTTTTATGAAATATGCTAGAAAGGAAAAAACTAAAAGAGATGACGTACTTGATTGTATTTGATGTGGTTTTGTTTCCCGTTCTTGTTGTTTGTTGATTGTAGGCCGGTACAGGTATTGCTGAACTCATTGCTCTTGAGATGTCAAAACAGGTCAGGATCAATATTAGAATACCTTCTTACGCATCTTATGTGATGTTCTCGCGGGAAACACTTTGATGAAGAAATCTTGAATTTAATTAGTATGATTTTTGATGTAGACCAAAGCTCCAATTGAAGAGACTCGAAAGAAGATTTGGCTTGTAGACTCCAAGGTACTAGAAGAGCAGAACACTACCAACCAGAACATTGTTTTCTGTGCTGTCTTATTTGGTTTCGTTATGTTTCTTCTGTTGAAACAATCCGTGTTAAAATCTGCTGTAGGGATTGATTGTGAAGTCCCGCAAAGAATCACTTCAACATTTCAAGGAACCATGGGCACATGACCATGAACCTATTAGGAATCTCTTGGATGCTGTGAAATCAATCAAGCCGACTGTACTGATTGGATCATCTGGAGTTGGGCAAACATTCACAAAAGAGGTCGTTGAGGCCATGGCTTCCTTTAATGAGGTAATAGCTCTAGTAGCCCATCTCTATCTCCATCTCCACATCTATCTCTATCTTTATCTATTTGATGAGCCTGATATTGGTGCGTACAATGACATGCAGAAACCTGTAATTCTTGCTCTATCGAATCCAACCTCCCAATCAGAGTGTACAGCTGAACAGGCTTACGGATGGAGTAATGTAAGATATACGAAGAGTACTCTCTCTATATATAGACATATCATATGTACATATATATGACACACACACCTTTGCTACCATATAACTGAGTAACTCTTTTTCAGGGCCGTGCAATTTTTGCTAGTGGAAGTCCATTTGATCCCGTAGAATTCAATGACAGAGTGTTCGTGTCTGGCCAGGTTTGAGTTGACTCAGATTTCAGTAGAAACTATTTATATTAGAGTTTTGCTTTGTTTATTCCTCACTTTCTTTACTTGTCCATTGTTTGATACACAGGCCAACAACGCTTACATCTTCCCTGGATTTGGTCTGGGTTTGATCATGTCAGGTGCCATTCGTGTTCACGACGACATGTTATTAGCAGCATGTAAGTATAAACACTCGAGTAACCATGGTTCAGTCCAATCTGAATCGAAGGAGGCGAAATATTGGCCCTCTAGTCTGTCTCAATTTCAAATTGGACTGAGTAGACTATTTTTATTTGTGTTTATATGTACGTTTCCCATACTTACCCCTGATTGCTTGTTTCGTTTTTTCCCCTTCAACAGCTGAGGCTCTAGCAGCAGAGGTGAGCCAAGAAAATTATGATAATGGTCTAATTTACCCACCATTCTCTGATATCAGAAAGATATCTGCTCAAATTGCTGCTAAAGTAGCTGCAAAGGCATATGAACTTGGTAAGTTCTTAAATATTTTTGATGTCATTGATTCAAAACTTCGTCACGTGCCAACTCTGCAGAAAGAAAGATTTTGACCATATCACTTTTTCGTTTCCTCAGGTTTAGCAACTCGTCTTCCTCAGCCACTGAATCTTGTTCAGTATGCTGAGAGCTGTATGTACAGCCCAGACTACCGAAGTTACAGGTGATCCAATTGGTTCAAAATTTTGTTTTCTTTCAGGGTTTTTACAAACTGTAAGCTTTTTCTTTTATATTAAGATATTTTCATTCTTTTTTCTCTTCTTGTGTTGTATTTGATTCCTCATATGAGAAGAAAAAAGTTGGTAGGTTTTGGTTGTAGGAGTCTTGGTAAATTGGGTAGAACTGGTGTGTGTGGGTGATTCATCTTTAAAGTGATGCTGTAAGAATATTATTTTACGTGAAATAATTTTAGTCCGTTAGTCGGTTGATCAGAAAACTTTGCCGATTTTGAAAAATTTAAGACCATAGACTTTACCAGCTTTACAGAACAGCTATTTCCTCACACTGGAAAGAAAAACTACATTTGCTGCATCACTTACCTGATAGAAAGCAGTCTCTCTCTCGAATCTGCAACACATTTTCTTTTTTTGTCATTCCTAGAGTTTGAACCAGGAATTTAGCTGTTCGGAGTCTAACGGGAATGTTATTTAGATGCGAAATTCTATATGGGTTGCAGAGGCCATTAGGAAATAACATTTTTTGTTCAACAAGTCTCATACATTGCAATTTCATAAAGTGAAACAGATTTTTTTACATAATTGTGAGTCTTGGTTCCCATGATGTAGCAATTTGTTGCAGGATCCTCAAAACAGTAGACGCCGATTCATGAACCTGTCTTGGGTATTTTGTTTCTTAAGTATAACCTTGTTCGTACTTGCGAAACAGATCTTCTGTTTTGGCCTTTCTGAATGCACAACAGCCTACCAAATAAACACAGATTAGAGCAATCAAAGTGATCAATAAAACTATATCTACTCTTCTCCATTCAATCTTAATATTGGCAAGTAATCCTGCTTTGCATGAATCACATCCATAACAAAGTTGTGTTTGTTCGTTGTTCCACATTAAGCAATCCATATCTGCTGCTGTATTTATCGGACTAATCCAATACGTCGGATTTACAAACGTGAATCCACATTGCGTTGGAGGCTTGCAACAACCAGACTGAAAAAGCAAAAAGAAATCTGGGTTCATGAAACTTGAACACATATAGATCTAAAAATGCTGTAGGAGGACATGATGCTGTACCTGTAGCGGAGTGATGCGTGCATTGAAGAAATCTTGAGCAAAATGGTATCTCTGATTCAGTTCCTGGCACATGCTTGTCGAGCTGAGACAAGCTCGAATTTGGTCCCATTTGTATGAAGTTTGCACTCTTCGACGTAACCATCCGGAGTAATCATCGATACGATATTCCAAGTAAGATCTACTGGGAGCAATGTGACCAGACCCTTGAAGAGTAACCATATAAATGAATACAACCATACAACCAAGTAATATTATGAGAACTAGCATAACCACTAAGTAGAAAAGAAGCAACCATGAAATTCTCCCAAATCCTCCTACCAACCCTGCAATTCCTACAACTAAGATCAAAATGCCAAGAATAACAACCGGCCACTGAAGAATCTTAACGCAAGAATTATCCGGTAGTGTCATCAGCCAAATACCGGCCCCTATAATTGGAATTGATAGAAGCGTCGCTATGAAGTTGATCACGCCAATGACACTATGGCTTTGTGCCATATTTGGAGATAGGGATGTTCAGATGGAAAGGAAGTGAAGAACTCAAAAATGAACTTGGTTTAATGATTTAAACAGTATTGAAAAGAAAAGCGTGTTGAATTTCTTTGAATTAACACCTTTTGCTGTTTGCTTTGGGGTTTAAAAAATAAAAGTGCTCAGTTTTTTCAACCCATTTCCATGAAAAGTGAGATTCGCATTATCACTTCCAACTTACTTCTTTTTTTTTTTTTTTTTTTTTTATCAAGAGGACTTTTGCCAACGTTACACTGGCTAGTGGTTATGCCTTATCAGATGCTGGACTGCTGGAGAAGAAAGCTCGAACAACTGGTCACCGAAATACACAGCTGAGTGTTAGAAATTAAGCTTGACCATGCAATCGTGGAATTTGGTGAATAAGAAGCTCTACTAACAAGAGAAAGAATGGCATTACCAACTTACCACAGATGAGAAGAGTGAAAAATAGCTGACAACAGAATTGGAGCTAGTCTTATGGTGGAATCCAACCTATTCAAGGCTTGGAAAAGGTGTGGAATGTCAAGTCTAATGGATTTCAAGTTAGAGTTGAGAGAAGAATATAAAGTCTAAGTCTGTCCTGTAATTCGACTAAATTTTCTCTTAATCAAATATGTATTCAGTAAACATGTCGACATTCTTTCATTGAACGTTATCATGGTATCAGACTCGAAATCATGAATTTATGAGGGTATCAATCCTATTCCGTTGTTAAGTCTTAAATTCTTTACCAATTTCTTCTCATGTGTGTTCTACATCATCTTCAATTAGGGTTTATGGAGTTTGATTGGAAGATTCAAGGAGTTCGTATGAAGAGTTGATACTGGTGATTTCTTGGTGTGAATTAGGGATTTGATCCTGATACTTTACTGCAACGTCGTCAAAAAATGATTAAGCATGTATTTTGGATCTAAAATTTGTTTTTAGAACTTGAGCTCTTGGTGATTTTGGATTTCCAGTTGGTTGTTTGGATTTGAAATTTCTCTACCTCAACAGCTAAAACTCGAACCCCTGCTGGTAATCTTCATCTTAACCTTTAAATTACTTTAGATTTGGTCTCATGTGTTCAATTTCTACATCACTATCTTAACAAAATTCAATTTCGTCTGCCAATTCTGTTTTCATCATAACTTGGTATGATTTTGACCTAGTTCTTTTATCAAATCCTACTGGTACTGATTCCTGGATTTATTCGGTCTGAGGATGCCTATTTATGCTACGATACTTAGTTAGGAAGAAGCTTAATGTTGTTCCATTGAATAGTGGGGAAAGATTCTTCTTAAATCCCGTAGAATGTTGGGGTATGTGTGTATGTTGATTGTTCGGTTAGCTCATTCTATCAATGTTACTTTGGTACAGTCCTCACAGTAGTGGTATGTGAGTGAGTTGGTTTGTGGGTGTAATGATGGAACTGAGGATGCTGTTTCAGAATTGAAATTGGTGAGATATATTCAGTACAGATTGATGTTCTCTTTGATGAGTCTACATTCAATTCTGATGTAGCCTGGTTTAGTTATCTTTACTTTCCTTTTTGTTATTTTGTGTGATTGAATAATAAAAGTCCAACTGAGATCATGTTGTGAGTACATCAATAAAATTGGAATAATGTTGATGATTTGTGATGTCAATACGTGCAAGAGACTGCAGCTGCAAAGAATTGTGAATTGTTGCTTACTTCTTTTACTCCATATGTCTCCTGTAATTGGTATTCAATCTGCTAAAGACAACTGCTCTCTGATGTCATTGATGTATGCAAGCTAATAGTGTTCATCGTATACTTCTCTTATGAATGGTATTTTCTGTGGCTTGCCATGGTGTTCTCCAATTATACTACTTCTCCCACTTCATGTGTTGGTTTATCATCTGGGTCCTACTATAAATCTTATGCATGAAGCACACCAAGCTGTTGCCAGTGATGTGTCAATGGTTATTCAGTGGACATCTTGGGATTGTGTCAATGTTTTTAATTATCCTTCCCAATTCTGCTATTGGATGCTATTGTGTGAGAGTTCTTTTTAGATGCAAGTTTCTTGCAGTTGGTGTTGAATTTTTGCAGCCGTATTGACATAATTGGAGATTCTGGATAGTTTGGCTCTTGTATTCAGTTTTCTATCATCTACATTGTTATCTCAGCAACTATTGTTACTACAACTTCTACCATTAGCTACTGCTGCTACATCATTGTATACACACACTGCTGCTGAATTTATCGTCTCCGTTTGGTTATGGATGCTTCTATTTCAGGATCATATTCAGCTATCTTCACATATGAAGACTTTTTAATCTCATAACTTGTGTGTGTATGTGTATTGTGCAGTTCTGCATCAAGTGTGTGTCCTGCAGCATTACATTTTCTAATGCAATAGTCCACTGCTGCTGGCTACAACAGTTCTTGTCCATGATTCTCCTTGTTCAGCTTTGTTCACTACGGTACAGTTTTCACATGTGCACCAACTACTAGCTGCTAACTCATGCTATACCAGTTTCAGTATTACAAAAACTACGATTACTTATTCTACAGATGCGACAACAACTCTCCCTCTCTCTTTATCGCTACAAGGTATATTTTCCAGTTACTACTCTACTGCAACATGGTGTTTTGCTTTACTCCAACAATTCTTGTTATGCACTGCATCAATGACTACATCAACGCCTATATTTTATCTACTTATGTTGTTGTCGGCATGAATTTGTCTATTTTGTATCTCAACTGCCTTTATCTGCATACTTCTCAATCTGGTGTTACTTCTGTCTGTCTAAAGTGTTGTCTGTGTACTGTGTGCAAGTCTTGTGGGAGTCCAATCTCAAATGGTCTTCTTACAGCCTACTAGAGATTGAGGGAGGGTAATAGCATAGTGCTGTGAGTGTGTGTATTGTGCAAGTCACATGAGAGTCGTGTGCTATGGTTGAGAGTTGAGAGAAGAATATAAAGTCTAAGTTTGTCCTATAATTCGACTATCTTTTCTCTTAATCAAATATTGATTCAAACCGTATTCAGTAAACATGTAGACATTCATTCATTGAATGTTATCAGGTGTCATCCACACTTTTTCCAAGTCATGTTCCATGGTTTTGTGGAATGGTGCGTGGAATCCAAAGAAACGGTAATCTGACTAGCATTAAACGTTATTCAAAATAGTGTGCTAAAAGAAGAAAAACGCTATTCAAACACAAAATAGCCTTTTTCGTCTTTTAGCATAAGTTAAACACAGAAAAGCTATTTTTTAGCATCAATTATGCAAATATTTTAGTTAAATACCATTGGCCAAATCAAACACTATTCTTATAAGACTTGAGCTTCCATGAACAGTTCCAAATGCTAAGATGACATGGAAGATGGAAGATGAAATTCTTCCACCATAAGACTTGCTCTTCGTAATTGCAAAAGATAAATTTCATTACCATAATTTTTACCCATCTAAACAACTGAAGGAAGATTAAAAGGAAGAAAACCCTCTTTCTTACACTATCTATTACTCCCTCAGTTTTTGAAAAACAGATAATATCACTTTTTCATTTTAGCCTCACTTTTTCAAAAACGGAGGGAGTACTATACTTGTTGTTTTTGAATAGAGTATTGGCGTACATTATATTTTCAGTCTAGCAAAAACATAAAACAACGACTTGTTTAAGTTTTAGGATTTTGACATGAGCCAAGGTTAGTGTGTCTGTCCTTGTATCGTTGACTTAGATAAGCCGCACATTTTACTGGAGAGAACCTGAAACAAAAGTAAGGTAAAATCAAAAGTTAATCCGCGTATCTATGACCAAATTGAGCGCTAGTGCCGATCTTATTAACAGGGGGGTTAGTCAAAGGAGATTTCAAATGACTTCCGGGGAGTTTTCACATCTATTGTTAGTCCATAAAGATTTTTGGAGAGTCTCTTAATGTCTCTTGTTATTGGTTAGAGACTTTTTTTTAAGTCATTTAAATTTTCTGAAAATCCATGTTATTGGATTAGTATTTCATAAGAGTCACTCCAACACCTCGGTTATTCGAATGAGAATTGAAAGTCATAAATTTGTTGTTTTCAGAGATGTGAAGAGACTTTTTTTAGGAAAATAGGCATGGTAGAAATCTCTCCCCAAGAGGTGATATTTTGGGAGACTTAGAAACTTGGAGATTTTGTTTTTTTTGAGAGTAGGACCATTTTTTTTTTTTGAGTTGATGACCAAGTAACAAGCCATTTCCACGGTAAACCAGTGGAGAGATAGCATCGCAAATAAAATGTGGGGTGAGTGGAATAAAGTGAATGAAAACATAGGCATATGACAACAATGAGATTTCTTTTGACAATGAACACTAATTTTGCTAGGTATCCATGGTACTTTTATTAAGATTATAACGAACATAGTAAAGTAACCGGTAGATGTTTTGAATCTTTGATTAGATAATATTTTTTTTTTGTCTCTACAAGTCACAGAGACTCTTTAAAAATCTCATTTTGTGTCTCTACAAGTCACAAAGACTAGCTAACAGGGAGGTAGTCAATTGAGATTTCAAATGACTTCCGGAGTTTTTCCAAATCTACTGTTAGTCCATGAAGAATTTTGGAGCGTCTCCAAATGTCTCTTGTTATTGGTTATATACTTTTTTTAAGTCATTTAAATTCTCTGGAACTCCATGTTATTGGATTAGGATTTCGTAAGAGTCACTCCAAAACCCATGTTATTCGAAGGAGAATTAAAAGTCATTGATTTAAAAATTTTCAGAGATTTCGGGAGACTTTTTTTTTTTTTTTTTTATGAAAATAGGCATGGTAGAAATCTCTCCTCAAGAGGTGATATTTTGGGAGACTTGGAAATTTAGGAAATATTTTTTTTTGTGAGTAGGACCATTTTTTTTCTCTTTTTTTGTTTGAGGCAATGATCAAGGGATGAGCCATTTGCGAAGTAATACAACCGATCTCATTTGAATATATTGGACATCTACCAACCGAGCTTTCTCTTTTCCACTTCATAGGACATCTCCTATGATGAAACAACGAAAAGATGCTAACCAATGATGAGATAACATAGCAAATAAAAAAACATGGGATGACTGAAAACTTAGGCATAGGACAACAATGATGAGATTTATTCTGACAACGAAAAATATTTTACTAGGTATTCATGGTACTTTTATTAACATTATAATGTGCATACTAAAATAAAAAAATCGGTAGATGTTTTAAATTTTTAATTATATATTACACATTTTTGTCTTCGTAAATCACAGAGACTCTTTATGAATCTCTATTTTTTGTCTCTACAAGTCGTAAAGACTCTATAAAAAATTCTCTGAGAGACACTAGTAATCTCCAGATTTTCAGAGAATCTCCGGGAGTCACTCAAATAAATTTTTTATGAAAGTCTATAGAAATCTTATTTGACTATCACTCTCTGAGAATCACAAGAAATCTCTATATTTTCTGAGAATTTGGAAGTCACACAAATAAAAATCTATAAAAGTCTATATAAATCTTATTTGACTACCCATGTAAACTTTAAAACAACTTGATTCCATATTCATTTTCAGCATTGATGGAAAACCCAGTCTACAAGTAAGAGGGTTTAGAGAACGTAGGTATTTAAAAAAAAATGGGTAAGTAACAAGTAGCTCAGTGTAAACCTATCTTACCGTTTTACTTAAAGTTCTGGTTCTTCAATTTATCTGAAAAACAGGTTCCATGGACACGGAAAGTGCCTCTAGGATGGCTCAATGGACACGGAAAAAGAAAAGTCATATTCGCATTTATGCCTCCCTTTTGTGAGACTATATAAACGAAACCCTCTTCTCTCAAAAATAGAATTTCCAATAAAAATGTAAACGAAATGTCTCTCTTCCACTCTCTCTAGTCATACTCTAATTTGTCGTCTAATTCATCTTAATCTCTGTTAAGCTGCTTGATAGTTCATGCGCAATCCACCTAAATATTAATCTCAGTGTATATATACTAAAGAAGAGATGATTTCTTTTCTAATTAACCACCACCATCATTCCATCTCTCTCACCCTCTCTTCACCATGGTTGATCACACTGATGCCCAACGTTCTAAGAATGAAGATCCACTGTTAACTAATGGAAGAAGCATCAATATTACTGAAAAATCAAGGATTGAAACCTGTATCAGCTGTTGAAGCTCTTAATAGTTCCGATCAGAATGTAACTACCAATCAAACCCTAGATACCGGTGGTTTTGAGATTAACAGTAAAGAGAAACAAGTCGCTGAAGCAACAAAGTATGGTGAGGAATCCGGGAAAGATGATCCACAAGAGCAACCAACACAAGATCTTTACCCTACAATAGGCATAGACACTGGATCGGATCTACGTGGGAACAATACGAACCTCTTTAATATTGTTAAGGAGCTGCATGATTTTGCTAGATCTGATAATGGGTTCTTCGAGATCTATGCTCATGCGACATCAATTTTTTTAGTAAGACCAAGTTCAATCAGTTTAAAAAAGTGTGGAAACTCACAGACCTAGGAGGTATTCTTGATTAGAAAGCTTACCCGAACTTGCCGAAACGCTTTGCTGCATTCAAGAGGATGCTTAACTTCAATGTGAGTATTTCTTATCCTAATCAACTTAGTGTGCTTGTTTTATTTCTGTATTTTGATTGTTTTAATTTTGCTAACTAACTTAGTGGGTTTGTTATTCAGTGGGTTTTATTTCTGTATTTTGATTGTTTTAATTATGTTGTTTTATTTCTATATTCTTGATAATCTGTATCTTAGGGTTTGATTTTTTTGTTATATTTCTTGCATTATGTTAGGGTTTGATTTTGTTTTTGTTGTTTGATTTCTTGTATCCTTGATAATGAAGACTTGTAGATCTGTTTTATTCCTGGACTTAATGTTCAGTTATTGCGTAAGATGAAACTTGTGTTTATTGCTGAAGCTTAGCTTAGTAATTCTGATTTATGTTTGTCACTTTTGTTTCTTTGAGTATTTCTCCAGCTTGGGTTACATGTACAAACCAGATTATAGTTCCTTGCAAACAATTGGTCTGTGTAACACACATTCTGGTTTCAAAAATTTTATCTAACAGGGATTGAACCATTTTTATCAAGTCTTTGCAAAAGATTGATTGGACTTTGGAAGTGTGCTTGTTTATATATTCAATTCAAGTCTTTGCTTTCCATAAGATTGATTGAACTTTGTTCCTAATTTTTTTTTTTTGGTACATAATTTCAAGGAAGTCAATCCTATTATATATGCCAATGAGAAGTTTATAGTCGTGGCTCCAAAACTGAGCGAAATTGTTACTGGGCGTAATAGACTGCATGGCAAGAAGGTTGTTGATGATGATGATGATGAGGATGAGGATGGGGATGAGGATGAGGAGAAGACTGTTGAAAAGACTTTGAGAATTAGAAAGAGTAAATCTGCTGGAAAGGGTTTGAGAATTGGAAAGACTAAAGCTGTTGGGGCCACTAAGTCATCCGGGATCAACATAAAAATGCTGACAACAATATACAATATGCTCATGGAGGAGAGGATTTGTCTGGTCAGTGAGAATAAAAGTATGAAAAACCAGGTTAGAATCGTCTCGGCTTTGAATACCAATGAGGAGGCTGTTCCCTTACAACAAATTAATGAAGATTTGGATGTGTAATTGAAGTCACTTAACAGGTTCGAAAACACTATGGTGATGTTTCTCAGTGCGATGAAACTTCTTGGTGCCACTGCTGGAAAAAAGACTTTGAGAATTGGAAAGACTAAAGCTGCTGGGGCTACTAAGTCATCCGGGATCAGCATAAAAATTATGACAACAATATACAATATGCTCATGGAGGAGAGGATTTGTCAGGTCAGTGAGAATGAAAGTATGAAAAACCAGGTTGGAATCGTCTCGGCTGTGAATACCAATGAGTAGGCTATCCCTTATAGCAAATTAATGAAGATTTGGATGTGGAATTGAAGTCTCTTAACAGGTTCAAAAACACTATGGTGATGTTTCTCAGTGCGATGGAACTTCTTGGTGCCACTGCTGGAAAAAAAGACTTTGAGAATTGGAAATACTAAAACTGCTGGGGCCACTAAGTTATCCGGGATCAGCATAACAATGCTGACAACAGTATATAATATGCTCATGGAGGAGAGGATTTTTCTGGTCAGTGGGAATGAATGTATGAAAAACCAGGTTGGAATCGTCTCGGATGTGAATACCAATGAGGAGATGGATGTTCCTTTTCAGCAAATTAATGAAGATTTGGATGTGGAATTGAAGTCTCTTGACAGGTTCGAAAACACTATGGTGATGTTTCTCAGTGCGATGGAACTTCTTGGTGCCACTGCTGAATAGAGTAATTCCAGGATTTTGAAATTTATAGTTTTAAGTTCTTCTTTTGTTGGTAGCAGTTGACTTTTAGATGCAGTTTCTGTTTCTCTAGGTAGTATCTAGTATCGTTTGCTGGGTTTTTACTCTTAGCTTAGAATTAATACCCAACTCTTAGACTTTTGTGCTGGGTTTTAAATATAAATTTGGTAAGTGAAGATTAAATGGAAGAAAACCCTCATTTATCACTCTTAACTATTATTATACTTGTTGCGTATTGACTTGTTTGAGTTTTAAGTTCCTGATATAAGAAACTCTACCACCAACTTAGAAGAGTGGAATATAGCTAAAGAAAATTTCATTACAAAGATTTTTGCCCCATCTAAACAACTGAAGGCATATCAAAGGAAGAGAGGAATTTATACACTATCTATTAGGTAACTGAAGCTCGACTCTGTTGGAGTTCACAAATACACTATTAGGTAATAAAATTCTTTTGATTGTTAATAAATTTTAGATTATTTACTCCTTAGGTCCATCACAAAAAGTTGTTGTTTACCAACCCAAAAAAAAAAAAAAAAGAAGAATAAGAAGGAAAAAGAAAAAGAAAAAGAAAAAGAAAAAGACGGAGAAAACAGAGGATAAGTGTATTCATTTTGTTTGGTAATTAAGGATAAGTTAATTTACTTATATAGTCCATCTAAAGAGATGTATTTAATTTCTTGGTAGCACTGCCCTCATCATGTAATGTCCTATCAAATTTAAGCGATGGACCAACCTTATCCCGAAATTGCCTCTTGGATGGCTCAATGTACATGGAAAAAGAAAAGTCATATATATTCGCATTTATGCCTCCCTTTTGTGAGACTATATAAACGAAACCCTCTTCTCTTAAAAATAGAATTATAAAAATGAAATGTCTCTCTTCCTCTCTCTCTCTAATCACACTCTAATTTGTTGTCTAATTCATCTTAATCTCTGTTAAGATGCGTGATAGTTCACGCGTAATCCACCTAAATATTAATCTCAGTGTATATATATACTAAAGAAGAGATGATTTCTTTTATTATCAACCACCGCCATCGTTTCATATCTCTCACCCTCTCTTCACCATGGTTGATCACACTGATGCCCAGCGTTCTGAGAATGAAGATCCACTGTTAACTAATGGCAGAAGGATCGAGATTACTGAAGATCAAGGATTGAAACCTGTATCAACTGTTGAAGCTATGCAACTACCAATCAAACCCTAGATACCGGTGGTTCTTAGATTAACAGTAAACAGAAACAAGTCGCTGAAGAAGAAAAATGATTCACAAGAGAAACCAGCACTAGATCTTTACCCTACAACATCATAGACACTGGATCGGATCTACGTGGGAACGACAAGAACCTCTATAATACTGCTAAGGAGTTTCATGATTTTGCTAGATCTGATAATGGGTTCTTCGAGATCTATGTTCCTGGCGGCATCAAGTTTTTTAATAAGACCAAGTTCAATCAGTTTAAAAAGGTGTGGAAACTCACAGACCTAGGAGGTATTCTTGATCAGAAAGCTTACCCGAACCTGCCGAAACGCTTTGCTACATTCAAGAGGATGCTTAACTTCTATGTGAGTATTACTTATCCTAATCAACTTAGTGTGTTTGTTTTATTTCTGTATTTTGATTGTTTTAATTTTGTTATTTAACTTAGTGGGTTTGTTATTCGGTGGGTTTTATTTCTGTATTTTGATTGTTTTAATTTTGTTATTTTATTTGTGTATTCTTGATAATCTGTATCTTAGGGTTTAATTTTGTTGTTATATTTCTTGTATTATGTTAGGGTTTGATTTTTTTTTGTTGTTGTTTGATTTCTTGTATCCTTGATAATGAAGACTTGTAGATCTGTTTTATTCCTGAACTTAATATTCAGTTATTGCTTAAGATGAAACTTGTGTTTATTGTTGAAGCTTAGCTTAGTAGTTCTGATATTCGTATAATATATATGACCACTAGCCTTTTCATTTCTTATCTTTGTTGCTTGTTTTTCTTTTCCTAACTTTGATAACTTAATAGCCTTAGGGCTGCAAAATTCTATCAATTTAGCAACGTATTAATTTATCGATAAACTAATGAGTTATTAACATATCGAACCATACCTAACTTAAATTTTAAAGATAAGTGCGTGGATCATTTTCCTAAGATATTAAATATTTGGAGATTTTAATTTCAATTCAAACTATTAATATATTGCATCTTATGTAAGTAAATATATATATTTTGATGTTATAATTAAAACAATACGAAGAATAACGCAACAAAATTATTCTGAAACTTAACATATTTGAGATAAAGTCCCATGTTATATAAATGTGTACAAGAAACAAACGATTTTGGATTCCTATATTAATAAGACATCATCATAATATAGTGCTATCACACTGATTATTAATTTATATAGTAGTTGGGACGTGGTAGAAGTTTAATTTTTTTTTTTATTATCTTATAAATTTAGCGGGGATATTAATTTAACACAGTGGCCCAAATTGGGACCGACAAAAAATATTATTTTAACGAAGTTATTAACGTATTGCGTATTAATTTAACGATGTTGTACTGTATGTTTATTTAATATTTCCTTTTAGATGCCTTGAAATTAGGAGCTAAATGAGTTGATTTGCTTGGTCCCTTGTAGTTTCTTCACATGGGTGTCATCTTCCATCACTTCAGTGATTCTGTCTTTGCATAAGATTGATTACCATTGGATTTTGTTCTTAACTTAACTCAATTTTATTTTTTGTTTGTTTATTGAACAAAATTTTAAACAAACAGAAGATGATCATCTTGTCTACGCGAATAAGAATTTTGTATCTGTGGCACCTAGAGTAAGAGAGATAGTTGTTAAGAATGGAGAAGAAGAAGAATATGTAATTGAACAAGAAAAGGTTATTGGTGAGTGAGTTTCTTATAAAAGAAAGAAAGGCGCCGGCAAAAAGAAAGTTAAAAGTGCAAGCACCTCATCTATTGATCCCTCCATTTCCCCTGGTTTTGAATCCCATAACAGGTTTAATGGATTCGAAGAAGAAGAAGAAGGAGAGTTAGGCACTTCCCAGTTAGTTTCAAAAGATCCAAAGGTTAACATCGCAAAGCCATCATCGTCAAAGCAATTTATATGAATTGGCATGAAACTGAGCATGAAATCCAAAGTTACATGTCTGTTCCCAAATTGTACTCTTTCAAGTTTAAAAAATAAAAAACTTCCTAAATCTAAAGTTGCTAACAAAATCTCGGCATATAAACTAATAGAGTTTGGTTCTTTATGGGGCTTGGATTTTCCATCTCTAGAGACTAATCGTGAAGAAACATTTAGTGATCTCGCAAAAAATCATGATGATTTAATTATAGAAGATGTTGACGAGTCTGCTAATTATCAATAGGCAGTGTTTTTATTGTTTTGTCAATAAGCGGTGGTTCTTATTGTGGTTTGCAACTATTTTCATTTTTATTTATTTATTATAATTTTTTTTTAAAAACAAATTCAGACGAGGAAAAATTACAAGTATTAGATGGGAGTTTGCCGACAAGCTGGGCCCCAATCCCTCCTATGGAAAAGAAAATCCTCCACTATGACATTCACATCATGACTAGCCATATAATTGCATAATCTTTTTAGAAACTCTATAGGATCACTCCTCAACTCTCAAAGGTGGTAAACGCAAGCACCCCAAAATCAAAGCCTTGAGCTGTATGCTTCTCTAAATATTTGTTTTTTTTTTTGTTCTTTTCCGTTGCTGTTTTTCTGTGCTGTTAGCTCTTTGTCAGCTGTATTCTCCCACACACAGCCGGTGTGCCTTTTAATCAATTCTCTTTGAACGATCAAAAAGAAAAAAGTTATATTATTTGTTTCAAGTTCTTCTTTAATTTGTTGGGCTTGCATTTGAAATTGCTACTCAACCCTTCCGGAGTTCATTAGGTCCAAGTCATCTAACCAATGCACATGGAACATAGTCACATAGATGGCAAAGTGAGGAGGTTCTCGAGCTTGTTCTCGATTCTGTCTTAGGTGACTATGTCTGATGGACAACACCTTCTCTTTCGGACATGTTACTCTGACAGAAAGCAGTCTTTCTCTGCAGAGCATTTTTTATCATTCCTAGAGTTTTTAACCAGGAATGCAGCTGTTTGGAGGCCAACGGTAACAATATTTAGAGGCGAAATTCTTTATGGGCTGCAGAGGCTATTAGGAAATTACATTCTTTGTTCAACAAAACACAGACGTCCAGTGACTCGCCTAAATTTCTAAATGTAACATATTTTTCTTCAGATATTCTAATTACTCAATTTGGAGAGTCTTGATTTATGCAGGCATTTCTAAAGGAAAATCTTGTACGTACTCGCGAAACAGATCTTCTGTTTTCGCCTTTCTAAATTCACAACAACCTACTAAGTAAACACAGATTAGAGCAATCAAAGTGATTAATAAAATGATATGTACTCTTCTCCATTCATTCTTGATGTTGGCAAGTAATCCAGCTTTGCATGAATCACATCCATAACAAAGCTGCGTTTGTTCGTTACTCCACTTTAGGCAATCCATGTCTGCTGCTGCGTTTATCGGGCTAATCCAGTACGTCGGGTTTACAAACGTGAATCCACATTGCGTTGGAGGCTTGCAGCAGCCAGACTAAAATAGCAAAATGAAATCTGGGTTAGGAGAAACTTGCACCAATTCTCATGAAACTTGAAATCATATAGCTCAACAGATTCTAAAAATGCTATAGGAGGACATGATGCTGTACCTGTAACGGAGTGATGCGTGCATTGAAGAAATCTTGAGCGAAATGGTAACTTCGATTCAGTTCCGTGCACATGCTTGTCGAGCTGAGACAAGCTCGAATTTGATCCCATTTGTATGAAACTTGAACTATTCGACACAACCATCCGGAGTAATCAATGTGACCAGACTTTTGAAGAGTAACCATAGAAATGAATACAACCATACAACCAAGTAATATTATGAGAACTAGCATAACCACCAAGTAGAAAAAAAGTAACCATAAAATTCTCCCAAATCCTCCTACCAACCCTGCAATTCCTACAACTAAGATCGAAATGCCAAGAATTACAACCGGCCACTGAAGAATCTTGATGCAAGAATTATCCAGTAGTGTCGTCAGCCAAATACCGGCCCCTATAATTGGAATTGATAGAAGCGTCGCTATGAAGTTGATCACGCCAATTTCATTATGCCTTAGTGCCATATTTTGAGATAGGGATGTTCAGATGGAAAGTGAGGATCTCAAAAATGAGCTCGGGTTAATGATTTAAACATTATTGAAAAGAAAAGCGTGTTGAGCTCGCCTTCTTTTCTTTTCATGAAAAGTGAGATTAACATTATCACTTTCAACCTACTTTCTTTTTTGTTTGGAGGACTTTTGGCAACGTTACACTGGCTAGTGGTTGTGCCTAACCAGATGCTGGACTTCTGGAGAAGAATATCGAACAAACGGTCAGCATAACTCAGTGTTACAAACAGATGAGAAGCGTGAGAAATAGCTACAGAACAGACATTAGTAATTGCAAAAGATAAATTTCATTACCACAATTTTTACCCATCTAAACAGCTGAAGGCTGATTAAAAAGAAGAAAGCTTTCTTTATTACACTATCTATTATTATACTTGTTGTATTCAAATAGAGTACTGGTGCAGGAGAAGGATTATCCTGGAGATGCTGTGTTCACCATTATATTTACAGTTTGGCGGATACATAAACCGAGGACCTGTTTAAGTTTTAGAGTTCTGATATGAGCTAAGGTCAGTATGTGTGTCCTTGTATCGTTGACTCAGATAAGCGGCACATGTTACCGGAGGGAACCTGAAATAAAAGTAAGACAAATGCAAAAGTAAATCTGCATATCTCTGACAAAATTGAGCGCTAATGCCGATCTAATTAAATTTCATGATTAGTACTACAAGTAGGAGGATATAGAGAAAGTGGGGATTTAACAAATTTTGGGGTGAGGTAAGAAGTAGATGACTGCAGACCTATTTTGCCATTATTCTTAAAGTACTGGTTCTTCATTTTATTTGGAAAACAGGAGGGAGTAAAAGAATGCAGTAATGCTTTTCCAAGTATTAGGGCTTGGAGATCTTACTTGGGCGGGTTTGTTTCTGACTTGCAAGATGGCAAGCACTCTACGACACACTCATGGCTTGGCTCCACAAAGTAAGCAATCTGTTCCGAAGAAGAGGGATATTAGAAAAAAGAAAAGAAAAAGAAAAAGAAAAAGAAAAAGAAAGGCAAATCAAAATGACCACTTTATGTACACTAAAATGACAAAATATCACAAAAATCGCTCATCAAAGTTTCCAGGTACAGAACATTGGAGAGCTGGTGAAGGAGGCCTTACAGAATATCGTTCTTGACCATTGCCCAATACTCGGTGCAACGTAGACCTATAAGAAAATGAACAACAGAAGTCATACACAAACTGGTAACCAATAAGAGCAATTTCAATAACAGATCTCTGTAATTCCGATGGTGATAATAGACATTGGCTAATACAGTACTCTGCCCATTTACAAGAATAAACTTGAGAAACCAAGTAATAATCTTATCTATTTGCTTAATCAGATAAGATGGTGGAGTTGCAACACAATCAAACTTTATCAATGATTTTGACATAAAGAAGTTTTTTCAACTGATTTAAACTCAGTTTTTCTTTCCCCGCTTGCACTTCGATATGGCATTAAACTGATTCTGTAAACATTTGACCTTTGGCGATAAAGGTATGGACTCAATAAAAGTTCAGAAGTATTGTAGTAACTAGTAAGAAATCATGTTGGCGCTCAACGAAGTAAGTAACATGAGAAATTTCATAACTCGGCTTATCACTTCAGTTAACTCCAGTTAATTTCATAAAGATAAAAATGAGAAATTGATCAGTGCATGAATTACAGATCCTACGGAGTATACGTATCATATCCTTGACTAAACATGCGAGATTTGAACAAAATTCATTTGTGGAGATGAAATTACCTGAAAATACCATTGCTCCACCGCTCCAACATGTCACCAAGGTTTACTACAAATGCCCTGGAAGATAAAGTGCAAAATCTGAAAGCTAAAACTGATATGGGAAAGTAAATACGTAGAAATTCAACAAGACTTTTCTTTCTGGGTAAGTAAGACAGCTTCAAACCACAAAATGAAGATGGACAGCCTAATCAGTTTTCCTAAAAACCTGGGTATTTTTAATTGAAGGTTTCGATTCCCAAAATAAATGATTCTTGAGCCATAATTTTAGTTGAAAAGGGTCTATGACGATCAGCCTAGGGCTGCATCTCAATAAGAGTGTCACGTGTTACTTTTTTCTTGTTTGCGTAAAAAGAATAATTTTAGTTCATGGGCTGGAAAAAGAAAAGAAAAGAAAAAGAAGATGCAGCATGAGCATATGACTAGGGTCAATCTTCAAAGATGCATGGAAGAAATTTGTAGTAACATTTCAACTTAATACCATACCACTCACATAAATGTGAATTTCCCATATTTTTAAAGATAGTTGGAGGTAATTACCCTTTCAACGGTGCCACATATTCCCAAATTTGTGGGTTACTGTCCTTATCCTTGCAGATCTTCAGAGAATATAAAGAGTCTCAATCACTTCTTATTCACTCAAACATAATCATAAGCATGAAAAGGAAATATGGTAAAAATTCAGTTCTATATAATCATACTTGAAGACCTAAATTGTCGTCTGTTGCCAAGAGGGTAATTAATCCATAATCAGAATGTGCACCAGCTCCAAATATTCCATTATCAGGATCAGAAATCCGTCCTAATGCAACAACAGAAAACCCATCATGACAAAGTTAACTCGAGCAGAAAAGATTAGCATACTGAAATAGAAGTCATTGACCTGTAACGTGTCTTACACCTTCATAGTGCAGCAGGCGCGAGGTTGCGATAGGCTCGCCAAGCATTTCAGGCTTATCAAAGAAATCACCGTCTAGGTCAAGTGCAAGAGCGATGATCCTTGCAACTGCCTTTGCAACTCGACTGAATCAAAACAAAAGGAGCAAGACGACTAATTACTTAGTGCTTCATAATAAACTCAAAATCTTCAAAAATCAGATGTAAAGCAGTGTAAGTTCATGATGGGACACACAGATGAAACCAACATTGAAACTCATTTTTCAATAACAGAGACTCAAGGCTTAGAACCTTTCTAAATCTCTCATAAAGCAATTGGTAAGTGATCACTGATCCACGACCGGGAAGCATAAAGAATGTGCACAAAGCAATGAGGGAGCCTGATGCCTAATTTTATGTTTCTAAGCATTACTCGAAGATAAAGAAGTTTGACAGTGCAAAGGCAACAAAAATAATGATTATCAAGCACCAAAAAGATGAACTTACAGAGCCTCCTGATGGTATTTTTCCATTGTCTCCCTCCAACCAGGTAACAGATCTTCAAGACATCAAGGTACTAAGATGTTAGTGGGTAATCGTGTTATAATGTTCAATTCACCACTATAAGTTGCCTAAACATCTGAAGGATATGCCCATGCAAAGGAAAATGCAAATATCAGAGTTCATGCTTTGGAAATCTCTCCAGGATTCTAATTGTTCAGATAGAGATACAGTTTATATCTCTATGATACCTGATTGGAAATGGATCCCCCAAATTGGTTCCTGAAGGGTTTCCGACTACATGGATCTGTAGCTTGGGTACACGTATCTCAGTACGTCCAATACGATTCAAAAGCATCAGGACATAAAGCTGAACATGTCAATATTACATACAACATTGAAACATTTATATTACTTGTTCATATAGCCACAACAGCTAATTGGGTAAACATCCAAACTAGTATTAGATTTTGTACACACCAAGATAATTGCAATGTACACAAACTGCATGTTCACCAAAATTGCAATGTACACAAACTGCATGTTCACCAAAATGCACGCACATGTTGGTACAATCAAGCTCCTCAACAACTAATCCAAGAAGTAAGACCTAATCCTTACAGCAATACTAAAACCAGGAACGATTCATAAAAAGAGTTGGTACCTGTAGGAGGCCACTGATTGGGTCCATAAAATGGCTTCTCTGATGCAGGATCATCTTCTGGTACCTCGACACCAATATAATACCCCTCTTTGTAATCTCCTGAACCAATACAAAAATTCAGCAGGTTAATATAATACATTAGTAGTATCAATCAACAACAAGCGACGAAGGAAAATGCGATTGTGAATCCGTGGTTGCTTCAACAAACAGTTCATGAGCAATTAATTGTGTAATAGGGTGCTATAAACCAACCATTTACTTGATTTTCAGAATCCAATAGCTCATCAAGAACAGGAGTATAACCACGGTTTTTCTCATTCCTAAGAAGTTTCATTTTCTCATCAATAGGCAATTCAAAAAACCTTCTACTTTGTTCAAACACTTCATCCATGAACTCTTGGCTTATTCCATGATTGATAACATAGAAAAATCCTGAATCCAAACATGCCTGTCAAAAAAAAAAACCCAAAGGCACAACAACTTCAAATTCTACAATATATACATGCATAAGGCAAGAAAACACACAATTTACAAAACAAATCAAAATCAAAATTTCTTTTTCTTCAGAATCATACCTGTTTAAGTAAGGAAACGGAATTCTGAATATCTGGGCTTGAAAGATCAATACAGTTAAGCTTGGAAATGGCGGGAACAATAGGATGATGATTGATTTTGCTATTCTCCATTCTCAAAGATTGGAAATTTGAAAAAGTTAAAAAGTTTTCTTTTTTCCTGTTTTTGTGGTTGGGATATTGGGATGGTGGAACATAATTGAGCTTTTCTTGGTGTATTTATAGGGGTAAGGACAAAATTAACAATGCTATTATTCAGTATTTACAAAACAGCCATTTTTCTTTCCATTGTGATGATTGAAGTTTTTTTCCCACCTACACTCTCCACCACTAGACTGTCCCTTCCACATTGGTAGGCTATGGATTTTCTTGAATGAATGGTGCCTAAAAAGATTTCGCCTAAAAAGATTTCTTCATCATTAAATCGATTTTGCGCCGAAGGCTCGTCTCGAAAAGCACAAAATATTATAGAAAAAGTGATACTTTCACTTTTTCTGAAACAGAGACGGTACATCATAGCATTGCAGCATTCTGCAGTTGATTGACCATATTTTGCACTATATGAACAAACTGATTTAAACAGACATAGATGAAAAAGTAATGAAAGAGAGACTCGGTTGTTAGTGAAATTTGAATATCATTGTTAATTTTCTCTTCTAAAACAGCAGTCTCAGTAGAGAATAACACCCATCCTGTTTTAACATGGGTTGACGAAACACCAGCTTATTGGTGGAAGACTTGAAACTCTGAACTGTAGTAACATATATCTACCACCACAGTCACATATACCTTCCATTAAACTAGCTATACAAACATAAATCTGACTGTAAACTGTCTCATTTTATGAACTCATGCACCTGTGCGCGGATCATATGGACATAACATGGTTTCTGCATAACTCACATGTCATCAATGAAATCATCATCCATCTTCATTCTCTTCTGACTACTACCAACCACACCTTCAGGAATCGTGTTCTCCATTATCTTTGGCGATATAAATTTGAAGTCTGACACAGAAACTCCAGCAGCTTTGTAATCTGGATTCGCCTCTAGAAATTTCTCTACATCAGCTGGTGATTTTACTTTCTTTCCACCTGGTGCTCTATAAAAGACATCCAATCTGCGGTAATCACTTCTTATAGTCATACCTCTTTCGAAACCAGCTGGTGACTTGGGAAGGTTAGGTTTGTCAATAACCCATGTTCTTGTATTGTCTAACTCTATGTCAGCTGGGTCATCACAATCCACATTATACTGGTCATCACAGAACCACGGTTTCTCTATGAAGTTTGCTCTGATTTCCTCGTATTCCTCTTGGGTTGGAATTAGCCTCCATTTCTCGCACTTCCCACATTGTACTGCAAATGCACCAATCGAAGATTCCCGAACCTTCTGTAATAGAAAATGTAAAGTTTGAAACAAAATTTTAGAAAAACTATAAAACTTCTGTAATGCTTAATCGAAAACTGAACTGCAACCACCATCCTAGAATCAAACAATCTCACAAATATCTATCACAACTACATTACAATAAACAAATCGCTCGAGAGGAATGAAAGTCTCAATCACTGTCCTTTGATGCCGAAAGTTATCATAGCCGGGGATCTATGAACTGGGGGAGAGGCCAGGGACAGGCTCAAACCATCATTCCAGGATTTGCAGTCCAATACATTTCCACTATGTTACCTGGCCAACTCATTGTGTCTCAGAAACTCTTTTTCTATTATATTAAGTTAACTGGGAGAGGTAGGAATAGGATTCGAACCTACGTAGGAAAATCTCCAACAAATTTACAGTCTGTCGCTTTTGACTGCCCCGGCCACTCTCCCTAAATTGAACTCTCCTCGACTAGAAACAGGAACTGTGTAGGCGTGTGTTCTGAAGCTAACCAGAATACCATGCAACCAAGGTGATATCAAACATTAGGAGTGTCCAGAGCAAAAGAACCCCACGCACTGGACGTTAGGCCATGCTGAACAATTTGAGGGTTGGGGCAAGTCCTATTTGCTAGACAAGAATCATTTTCTCAAGAACCAAAAGGTACAATTGAGTCTAATTTGGAGAAACCCTAAAACCCTAATAACATGAATGCAATAGTTCATCACTGTTTTCATAGATTAAATTCCCCCAATTCTCATCAGTACATAGAATTTTCATTTCCATTGACATAAGGTTTCATCACAAGATGTCTTTCATCTAAAATCTAAAACAAAATTTGCCCCCGTTTTCTATGAAGAAAACCCAGCTCTAAATTTCTAACAGAATCACAAAATATATACATGAATTAAAGAAAAGAAACTCAAATTTGTGATAAAAAGTAAAAACCCCACTTTCATTATCAAGAAATTATACCAAAATCTAAGGTAATTTGATGAGAAGAAGAAGAAGTTTGAGATTACCTCCATTCCTATCTCTGTCTGTCTCTACCGAGAGCGGCCGTGTGATTGTGAGTTCTTGTGTCCTGAACGGTGAATTCCCCAGTGAATAGCTCTCTTTTTATGGACACCCGGTGTGACTCACTGAGGATTGGAATTGGAACGGAATATATTTGTTTCGTTGACACGGACATGGAGCGAGTTTTCTTAGATCCGGTTTGGTTTATCAGGGCCCATTTTTAAAAGGACTCTGTAGTATGTACTCCAAATAAGCCCGTGTCCTAAGTTTTCACTGTAACCTATTTATTTATTTATTTTTATTTTTTTCTTGAAGGAAAAGACAATGCCTCGTGAAATTTTGATAAAAATTGAAAAAACAAAAAATGAAACTTGTACAAAGATT
The DNA here is from genome assembly GCA_023531295.1 of Papaver armeniacum. NCBI lineage: Eukaryota > Viridiplantae > Streptophyta > Magnoliopsida > Ranunculales > Papaveraceae > Papaver > Papaver armeniacum. The sequence goes on along the minus strand of JAJJWW010006975.1, from coordinate 91,714 downwards.
TCATATTTCATTAAAGAAGTTGACATCCTGATAATAGTTTCCCATCATTTTTGTTCCTTGATTTTTTAAATCTTGATCATTGACATTATATATATCTAGATGTTTTCATAAAAAATAATAAGAATATGTCTAAATTCGGTTTTATTTGCCGAATTAGATCGTCTTCTTTAAAAACATAATTGATAATAATGCAAAGATTAGAAAATTCCATTAAGGTTTTTATATAACAAGTCTCGATGGCATAGATGAGCCATTAGAAAAATAAAATAAAAAACCTAAAATCACAAAAATTGTGATTTTCTTATTGAAAGCATTAAATTAAATACTAATTATAAAAACCCAAATTGTCTCAGGAAATCTGATATCTGAGATTGAATCCGAGAAAATCTAGGTCTGAAGGTTTAGATAATTATTTTGATAAAAAAAATTGTGCAGAGAGAAAAGAATAAGGAGCAAGTTGTTTTGACCTTGAATCCACGGCAACCTACCTAACTAGGTAAAAAGTTGGCTTAGTAACCCAAAATCCTGATTCTATGTGACCCAAAATTTTCCATGTTGTTCAAAATTTACTATTTAATAACACAAACTGTTGTAGGAATATTATTGGTGGTGTGGTTGACCACCCCCATGTGTCACACTATGCATGGAACTTCTCTCCATGCTAGACACATGTAGCATTTCCTCTAACTCAATCAACACATGTACTTCTACCTTCTCTTTATCCCATGCATGTATTTAAAGAGTAAAAGCTAATGAGAAAATACATCTGATTCCTCCTTTTTTTTGTCTCTCTTTTATGCTTTAATGTTTTGTCTCTCCATACAATAAACTTTTACACGTTATCAGACTTTGCCTAACCATTTGAGTTTCAATTCTTCAAACACAAAACAAAAGAAAGTTGTTGGCTTCATTCTCAAATCAAGTAGAATTTTTCCAAAAGAAAGTATAACTCAACAACTCTTTCCATTATCATGTACCTATTTACTCTTATTGAAAGTGATATATTTGTCTCATCTATCACATGACATGATAATATTAGCTTCTAATATTTGTTTTAGTTACACCAAAAGTTAAAAGAAAATAATCCATTTGATTTTTACTAGTTGATTTTCAACTTGATAGTGATAGTTTATTTGTTTCTTTATGATCACATGCTTGTCTTCTAACACTTTTTTGAAATACATGTATGGATTTCACCTTTAAAGGTTATCATATCATTCTACTTGTTAACAAATGTATTATACCCATGATGCATATGTATGTATGTTAATTATTTTCCTTTTAAGCCATGAATATTCTAGTATTTTATTTTTATCAAATATTCATCATATAGGTATACATCCATGATGTTATCCCCACCAAATGTTATAGTTTACCATACATATTTTTTTTAGTATATTATATTATTATTTAGTTTTTAGACCTTCCTCAAAATTGTAAATTTTTGACATGTATTTTGTGCTTAGTATTATTATATTTTAGTTTGATATTACTCATGCATGTCACAAATATTAACCAAAACTTACTTTTATCCCGCAAACGGTTTGCTACTAAATATGCAAACGAATTGCGACTTAAATTCCAATAATTTTATATACGTATATAAATGATAAATGGGCAAGTAGTTTATTTTTATTTTCTAATAGACCTATTTTCAGTTGACTATTTTGCCAATCTTGTTACCAAATTGTTTGCAATTTTTAAACTATAAAGAAATTTGGTTTGCAAACAGAGTTCCCGTGTTAAAAACCATAAAGAAGCTTGGTTAATTAATTTTGTGGGTTGGGTTATGATCAGAGATTGGACCATATGACATATCCGTATTACCCACAAAACTATAAAGAAATTTAGTTTTGGTATCCATCTTGGCCATAAAGAAATTTGGTCATGGGAAAATGATACCGGGATTTGTCGTGGACTCAGAAGGACTTGATCACCTGTCAATGGTGGTTTTTAGACAAAGGTAAAATCGTAAAACCCCGAATAACCTAATGTCACCGGTGACACATTTATTAGAACAGTTAATGCATGTAGTCGGTAATTAATAGGGGGTATTTTTTCAAATTAGGGTTACAACGAGCAAAACCCTAATTCCCCTCCGCCCAATGGCAAAACATGCCGCCACACCTAGCCAAGCTAGCCGCGCCATGCCAAACGCACTCGCCTTGGCCCAAGCTATGCTAGTCACATCAAACGCGCCAAAGCATGCCAACCATGCTAGCCGCACCTCTCGTGCCAATGGCAAAACATGCCAGCCACACCTAGCCCAAGCTAGCCACGCCATGCCAAACACACTCTGCCTTGGCCCTAGCTATGCTAGTCACACCAAACGCGCCAAAGCATGCCAACCATACTAGCCGCACCTCCATGCCAATGGCAAATCATGTCAGCCACACCTAGCCCAAGCTAGCCGCGCCATGCCAAACACACTCTGCCTTGGCCCTAACTATGCTAGTCACACCAAATGCGCCAAAGCATGCCAACCATGCTAGCCGCACCTCTGTGCCAATGGCAAATCATGCCAGCCACATCTAGCCCAAGCTAGCCGCGCCATGCCAAACGCACTCTGCCTTGTCCCTAGCTATGCTAGTCACACCAAACGCGCCAAAGCATGCCAACCATGCTAGCCGCACCTCTGTGCCAATGGCAAATCATGCCAGCCACACCTAGCCCAAGCTAGACGCGCCATGCCAAACGCACTCTGCCTTGGCCTTAGCTACGCTAGTCACACCACGCCAAGCCAAACGCCCTTACCTTGGCCCTACCCGCACCTCTGTGCCAATGGCAAATCATGCCAGCCACACCAAACGCGCCAAATCGCACACGTCATAGGAGTCGTGGCCCGAGTCGACCTCAACGGTTCATCCCCCGTCTGGAACGGGAGGTAAGAATTTTAAACACCCGCGAATCCCCTGTCAGCGGGTTTACTGGATGATTTTGTATGCATATATGTTGAGGACCTGAAATCGGATTTAATTTTCTAGTAAAGGGCAAGGCCTGGCCATATCAAGATAAGGACTCGGATTTCATCACCGTTTCCTTCTTGCCCGCCTTAGGAACACGTAACCTACGCGAACCTAAGCCTTAAAATATTGACTAGAACGAGACCGATAGGTAACGAGCTTAATAGGAAAATCGTTCGAAAAATATTGGTTATTCTTTTGAGCATACTTCTAAGTTCATGATGGTTTCTGTGAGTTGAATGCGTGACTGCGCCGCCTTGTAATGCGGTGAGGCCTTGGGTATCAAAGCTCCACGCAACTTCCCTCGCCTCTATTCAACTCACTTAAACTCGGATTGATTCCAGAGGGGTTTGCTCAGATTGTAACGAATTCCCTTTCGAAGGATTAGAAGCTGGTCTAGAAACAATCTAAGTGGAGCCATCATGCTTTTTGTTTGCTAGAAATCAGTAGGTTTGTTGTGGTCGAGTCAGCCTTGTTTATGCTTGTGAAGAATTCCCTTGCAGTTAGGATGTCAAACTGGTATTATAATAGCCATCACAATAAATATGAATATCCAACTGAACAATATGGACATCACTATTTTTATGACCAGAGTGTGAATAGTGGTTGGGAACGCCAACCTTTTGAAGATTATGGCTCATACCATGGCGATCCCAATTACTATTCACATGAACATGAATACCGGTCATACGAGCAAAATTCCTATAATTCCTCCTCTCTAGATAAGGCGCGTAAGATACTTGAGTCAACGCATAAGTTAATAGAGTCAACATGTGAGTTTGCTGAGTCAAAACGTAGGTTAGAGTTAGAGACGGAAGAAAGAATTGCTCGAATTACTTTGAATTGCCAATACATTGCTTCAAAAATCACCCTTGAAAATGAGGAAAATTTCTATTTACATAATCAAGATGACAAGGTTAGAATTGAAAGCAATACTTTAGATAAGGTTCGACCATCTTCGTATTACTATGATGATGATGATAGTGTTGATGAAGAATCTGAAGTTTTTAGGCATAGTGATCAGGATTTTGTTACTCCAATTGATCTTAATGATGATAATATTTCTAAATCAAATCCAAATAATTTTAATAATTATTCACCTATTCAAAAGGATGGGGATTTGACTAGAGATACCCCCGTTTTAGACGATGTAGTATTTCCTTTTGATTACGAAGCCAATGATGGTTTAGAGGAGCGAGTATATTTTGAGTCTAGCGATTTAGAAACAATAGACTTAGAAAAAGAAAATGAAATCGTAGAGATGAGTGAGGATGTACCTGACTTAGAAGAATCAATTGACCATTTTCAGAATCGATGACCTTGAAATTAGGGAAGTTGTGACTAGTCTTTCTAGAGACACTGAAAACTGTAAGTTTGGGGGTGATTATCATTCTCTATGTGCTTTAACTCTTAGAAAAGTCCCTAACTTGGGACTTGACATATGTGCCTCAACCATTTTAAAAGATTATCTTCATATACTTTTCTCGAACCTAGTTGTGCCCATAAAGAAGTTCAATTGTTAGAAACCCATCCTATGGTTGATGTGGTTAACCCAGGCTATGATACCAAAATTGACTTTGTTTTCCCACCAAAAACTTTTCTTTCAATTGTGGGAACATATAAGTTTCAGATGTGTCAATTATTAAGTTTTGAGGCTAAAACTAATTACTTTAGGAGATTAGAGTCGACACGTTTGATTAAGAATGACCACTACTGTGGTCAACTGTGTAAGTCAAGTCTGATTGACTTAGAGGATCCCCAGTTATTCAGGTTATTGTTATGTGCTTCTAAGTTCTTAATTGAGTACTTCCAGACTCTACAACCTGATCTTAAGAATCCTTCTTTTGAGGAAGTCCAGCCCATGAAAACATTTTATTTAGACCCTTTTATAGAGCCTGAACCCAAACCACAACTAGATGTAGTTGTCTTAAACAAAACAATATATAAGGGTGTGTTGGATATCTTCCTAGTCTGTGGAAGTTTCCTCTTCTTGTGGTTAACACTTTTTGATCCAGATGACCCGCAGTTATTCCGACTGTTACTATATGATTCTTCGAGGTGAGTAATCCTTTCCAATGTCTGGCTGAAGACTTTAAACTTAGCACTTCTTGGGAGGTAACCCATGCTCTTGCAACACGGTAATATCTTTCCTTACTCTTTTCTTCAAGTGGTGATAGTTTCTCATTGTTCATGCTTTTAATTTCATCTTTAGAACATTGAGGACAATGTTAGATTTAAGTTTGGGGGTGGGGAAGAAACTTCTTGTTAGTTTTTAGTTGAAATAAATAAACTCCAGAGCCTAGAAATTTAAGTTTATTAAGGTCGGCACTAACCAATCTAAGTGGATGGAAACATGTTGATTGTAGGAGTTGAGGAACCAATCTGATTAGATGGAAACATCTAAAGAGTCTATTCATAAAAGCACAGAGCTCAGGTGTTAGAAAAGAAAACATGATAGTTTCGCATATCCTCGTGATGGAAACATCGAAAGAATCCTGATCACTTCTTTTTCTTTTTCTTTTTACCATTGCTAGGGTGAAGTAGAGTGACTGAGATACTCAAAAAAAAAAAAAAAAAAAAAAATTGAGACCAGACCACTAGACCAACCGGAATAAATACAATAAAGTCGATCACTGGTACCCTTGTATATGCCAGCTGAGTTGACCTAGAGTTAGGATTATCGATCACTGGTTCCCTTGTATATGCCAATGTGTGTTGATATTAGTCCGCACCAAAGATCTCACCATTAGGATAGGATCACCTTAGTCAACATCATCTACATTTTTCTCTACATCCATCTTCTTAATCTTTCCATGTGATTGGTTGACTCCGGTTTATGATGTCCAGAAACTATCTGAGTAGAGCTCTGTCACTTTATATGAATTTTAGTATGCTTGAGTGCAAACTTGTGTACAACAATTGGAATTTCGCATCAGGGTACTTCCTCCTGTAGTCAATAAGTATGCCAACCAAGGAGATTCTTTAGTGCCTTCCAAGATTCTGCGTAGATAGCTAGGGTCCGGAGTAAAGGTTTTGTGGGTACACCTCTGGTAAACCCTCCGGAGACAACACTCCGCCACTAGGGCCACCTAGGGGTTGAAATGATTTTTATTTTCTAGAATAAATTTGCTCGAGGACTAGCAAATAATAAGTTTGGGGGTATTTGATATACGCATTTATGTGTCTAATTTGTCCTCAATGTTTCGTATTGTTAGTACTCGTTTTTGTCCTTATTATGGTGTTTTGTGTGTTTGTAGGTATTTTTAGGAAATAAAGATTGTTGAAAAATTCAGCTCGAAAAGTTGCTCGGAACAACCCCGGAGGACATTTGCTATTCGGACTCCCACTTTGGATAAGGGTAACCCAATTACTAAGGGGCACCCAACTGATATTCGCACCCCCAGCTGTTGGATAAGGGGTGACCATCTCCTTCGTTTGAAAATGAGTTTTGGGCGGGAAACTTGGTTTATCGGAAAAGCAGATTTTAGGGTTTGCATTTGGAGACGATTGAAGGAGACTCAATGGCTGAATTTGTTTGGGAAGTTTTGACTGAGCTTTACAGGCATGGTAACGAGTTTTGATTTGATTAGAATTGATTGGAATCACCGCTGGAAGAAAATATGGACCGTTATTCATTCTCGGGTTTATCCCGGAAAAGTTTTTCTTGGATTTGTGTGGAGTTTAAGTCAGACTAAAGCACAGAAACCGGTTGGATTGGGCCTGTGTTGCTGAAACAGGATTGGTAAGCCCCTTTGTTTCGAGAAAATAGGGATGTTACGTGGATTAAGAGAAAACAGGGCAACATATTCCCGTGAGTTATTCTAGGGATTTTTCTTTATCTTTGGAAGGTTTCCTTGAGCCACAACGTATTCAACTTCATCTGAGACAAGTTTCCAGCAGGTTAGAGTGTGTAGAGCTACAGTGAACGTGTGAAGAAGTTATAAAAAGGAATTATTTCCCGTGGCTGGAGGAAAAGATTAATGAATTTATTGGAGGATTATTCGCAGTTATGGGGAGTATTCTGAGTACTGTGCTACTATATAAGGTGCTGGAGTTGTTTAGAAAAGAGATAGAGAGTTTGGGAGCGTTACAGAGATTAGAAAAATCGAGTTGTAGAGAATTCTGCTGCTGCTGCTGTGAAGGAATAACACGAAGAACTTTAGACGCACACAGACCGTCATTTTCGCTACAGTGGTAACGACTCACAGCCGTGGGTCGTATCTCACAGGGAAGTCTTAAAGCAACATCAACATTTCATCTTTATCGTTTTTTGTAACAGTGTTTGCAACAATTATAAACGTTGCAAACACCCGATTTTCATCATTTTCTCCATTTCATCATTGTAAACACACCTTTTTGAGCAATAAAAATCCTTTGAGTGTGTTTTTACCATGCGGAGCTAGAACCCATCACTGGGACGACGGAGGAAACTGTTTTGCACCCATGTGGTAATTCTATTCAATTCCTTTATGACTATTTGCACTATTATAATTGATTTATGATTTTTCTTGATTATTTGTGAATTCGTTAGATGTCGCATGCTTAGTCTTAGGTACTTTAGATGCGCCATGCTTGTGAGTTACATATAATTCTTTATAAAATCTACCTTGGAAAAGAATTAGAGTCGATGTTTGTTATTTGATGAGCTTTAATTGTCCGGAATTAATAGATGAACCGCATGAATGTGAGAATCAGTGGAATCCCGAGTCCCAGTAACTCTCTTCGTCTTGTGACAATATTTGTATATATTTTTCTTTTATTTTCTTTTATTAATTCTTAAAATCAATCTCGTCAAGTCCGAGTGAACGACAACCTTACTTACCATTATTCTAAATTCCATCACCAAAGCATGCCAACCATGCTAGCCGCACCTCCGTGCCAATGGCAAATCATGCCAGCCACACCTAGCCCAAGCTAGAAGCGCCATGCCAAATGCACCCTGCCTTGGCCTAGCTATGCTAGTCACACCAAACGCGCCAAAGCGTGCCAACCATGCTAGCCGCACCTCCGTGCCAATGGCAAAACATGCCAGCCACACCTAGCCCAAGCTAGCAGCGCCATGCCAAACACACTCTTCCTTGGCCCTAGCTATGCTAGTCACACAAACGCGCCAAAGCATGCCAACCATGCAAGCCGCACCTCTGTGCCAATGGCAAATCATGCCATCCACACCTAGCCCAAGTTAGCCGCGCCATGCCAAACGCACTCTGCCTTGGCCCTAGTTACGCTGGTCACACCACGCCAAGACAAACACCCTTACCTTGGCCCCAGCCGCGCCAAGGCTTGCAAACAGTGCAACCTAGGCCAAATTGGCCACGCGTGCCATTGGCACATGCAAACACGCATTGCTGGTAGCTTTTCTTACCAGACCGTGGCCCTAATGGCCGAGCGTGCCATTGGCACATGCCAACACGTTCGCTGGTAGCTTTTCTTACCAAGCCGTGGCCCTAATGGCCGAGCATGCCATTGGCACATGCCAACACGCATCGCTGGTAGCTTTTCTTACCAGGTTGTTGCCCTAATGGCCGAGCATGCCATTGGCACATGCCAACACGCTCGCTGGTAGCTTTCATTACCTAACTGTGGCCCTAATGGCTATGCATGCCATTGACACATGCCAAACACGCACGCTGGTAGCCTAACTTTCAAGCCGTGCAACCTAGGCCAACTTGGCCGTACGTGCCATTGACACATGCCAAAACCCACGCTGGTAGCCTAAATTGCAAACTGTGCAACCTACCACCAAGGCATTCCGCACATGCCATTGGCACATGCCAAACACGCCACTAGCAGCTCTGGCATTGCCACTTACACTCAACGTGCAACCTACCACCAAGGCATTCCGCACATGCCATCGGCACATGCCACACACGCCACTAGCAGCTCTGGCATTGCCACTTGCACTCAAGGTGCAACCCGCAACAAAGGCATTCCGCACATGCCATTGGCACATGCCACACGCGCCACTAGCAGCGCCACTTGCACTCAAGGTGCAACTAACACTCGAGACATCAACACAAATAATGGTGAAAACGTTTTCACCCATAAACACCATGCGGTTACCACCTCCTCCCATTATTTCACCCTTTACTCTCTTCCTTCATGAGGCCAGGGTACGTTTCAATCTCGACTTGTATAAATAGGTCTTACCTATTTCCACCAGAGGACAAGGCTCGGTCAGGAGAAAAACAGAACACTCTCAGAAAAGACAACTTTGCAAGCTCTCCAAAAAAGCTTTCATCTCTTGCAAGCTTCCGAAGCTTTCCCTTTCTGATACAAGTCGAGACACTACTCTCCCGAATTATTCTGGTCTCAACACCTTTCTTTGCTTCCTCCCCAAATCAACCCTTCTCCTCCACTTTGTGACCGAAGCAAGTCCGGGAACGGCCATTTCTTGGTTTAGGCCGGACTTGTCGAATCTCTCGAATCTAGAAAGTGCTCACGTGCAACACATTTGTTTAGGGTTTAAACCAATTTCTCACTCACCTACCGAATTTACCAAAATCGGCGGAAACGATTTTTACCCATAAACAAATGGCGACCACAAATGGGAGGATTGATCTATCGGCTACAATGTCGATCACGATCTCGTTCTTCGACCCGGATGTCAAGATGGTAGGGAAGGCGACTCAATCCGACTCAACTACCGTGACAACCCGGTTACCAAATCCATAAAGACTACACAAGAAAACTGGGGACTTGCTGAAGATGCTACCAGCGATTGGGGACTTGCTAGCGATGCTACCAGCAAATCCGACTTTTACATGGAGAGGGGCGTGTTCGAAATAAATAAATAAATAAAAAAACCTATGAAGTGAGTAAATTTAGACTGGACATGATATACGATCTGTTTTTAGGTTCTTAGTAAAACCGTCATACTATTGCATCTTGTGCCGATTGCTAGCACACACTTTCATAAAAGCAACATTCCTTTCACAAAACATAATCAGAGTTATATTATCAAAACCATTCATCCCAGGAATAATCTAATATCCTCAAAAGCTACCAGCTGTCTATCAAAACCGGTCGAACTTTGAACCAGACATCCAATATGTTTTTCAAAAAGAAAAAGAAAAAAGAAGAAGAACCTAAATGAAAGTTTAACAGAGAAACATTCAAGGAAAATCATCCAACAAAGGTCTGCTCTTCTTGGAGAAAGTCAACTTTGCATCTTCAAGAGCCGCTCTCTTCATAGTCAACATCTTGGAAAGCTTTTCGAGTTCTACCTCATGTCGTGCAATATCCTCTCGCAGAAAGGCTTTCGATTGCCGCATCTTTCGACTGGATCTCAAAGAAGGCCTTCGACAAACCACGAAGCGTTGAACTCCTTTTCTACACACACGTCGCGATGGTGCTCCCAAATGGCAATAACGTCTTCGTAAACGGTGTGGCCAACACCACGCATGTCCTCGATGGAAGATAAAGCCTCTTCCACACACTTAACCAGCGAAAATCGACTAGTGATCTTCTTGGTTGTGGCCATATGTCCATACTTCTCCCAGCATTCTCGGTGTACAACGCCTCATACTTAGCCAAAGACGCTGAAACCGCCAACCAAAGACATGATCCGGATAAGGAACCAAGTACGGGGATCGAAAATGGCGCCCGCAATCGGCCTCACGACTCGCAAAGGGTATTTTTCCATGTCTACGGCAGCAACCATCGTGGAATCATCCACCGCTTGAACCACATCTCGTGCCCGGCCGATTGGCTAACTCCCATCTCCAAGTCACCGGCGGTGGTCACCAAAGGCAAGTTTTCGTGTGGCTCGCCCCCCTAATCGTCTTCCGAACCAGATTCCTCCTACGAACTTGAGTTAGACATTTTTCTAAAAAAAAAAACGAAGAAGAAAGAAAAAGAAGCGCGAAACTCACCAAACCACTTCCCAAAAAGAACCAAGTCTTGTCGAAGAATCACTCTCACTTGTCGAACTTTCTTCTTTCTCCTGGCTCATCACCGTTATGAGAAGGCTCAGTGCCGCCGAAATTCTTCAAGAAATTGCCGTATCCTGGCAATGTGCAAGGGCAACAAAGCATTAACACTACCGAAGCCCCGGAAGAAACAAGACACATGTTTTCAAAGAAAAATTCACGTGTTTTGAGACAAACCAACGAGGAGGCGACACATACCCGGTTATTGGAAGAACCGAAAGACACGAGAGTCAAAGGGATGATCTTTTGAAACCTCCCGAACCCGCCAACACGATTCTTCGTTCTCCTGTTCCTTCGCTCGGGGACTTTCCGAGTTTCCGGAAACTTTCGCTGAGATCTCTCAACATTTGATACTTCTTCAAAACTCACTGGGAAGGTTTACAACGAACATTCTCCACCACGTTATTTACAAAATCTTGGATCATAATGAACTCATCATACCAGAACTCATTATAGCCAAAAGTCGCCGGCTTACTCTTCCCGCTTGAAAGAAGGGAAGGCGGATACCCGCTCAAGGGCACCGGCATTGAGGGCGGCACGCAATAAATCCTTAGGAACCACCACCGGTAAGCAAGAGGCAACCCTTGATCGAAACCCATGTGACGAGCAAAGACGGCCAATATTGTAATCGCCTATTCTAAAGACCCCATGAAGAAAGACGGATATAACCTGGACATGCAGCTTTGAATAAACAAGTTTTCACCAACACTCAAGCCGCCGTCAAGACAAAGACATGATCGGAGCGAAGCAAAGGTGTCAATTTGAGTCACCGACCTATGGACCGGCTCCCATGGGCGAAAACTGATTTCATGCGACTTATCGAGAAGACTAACCAAGCTCATTCCAACTCTTGGACGCCTGTTCACCCATTGAAGAATTCGGGAGCCGCCCCAACTCGCGGGAATCGAAGGCAACGGTTTTGGAGCGTACTTCTCAAAGTGCTCCCATAACCAGGCTTATAGAAAAGCAACATGCACATATGAATCCACTTTCATGAAACCATTCGAACCTCGTATGCTCGCAACTAGGTGATCCAGATGCACATACAGGGAACCAAGGAATAGCTTGCCAATGGGAAGAACTTCACCTTTTGCCAACTTCACAGCAATCACTAGCAACTCTGGTCTTATTTCCTTCTTGTCAGAATCGTCATCAAAAATGTATCTAGACAATCGTAGAGCCAAAATGCCGCAACATGAAGATCATCGCTTTTCACAGGTTCCAAATCGTCCTAAACCATTGAGATATCCACCAGCCGTAAAAGCACCTTTCATCCTCTTTTGGACAGAATCCTTCGACTTCGCAAAAGGAGTCTTTTTCGAGCTAAATCTCCCAACTTAGCGGCAAGGTCATCCCGCATCTTCTCCTCACCTTCAAACAATTGGATGTTAAGATTTCCTGCTTCTCTAAGATTCAAGAAGAGAGCCACACTCTCCAAGGAGAAAGTTATTTCACCCCATCTACATATGATCATATGGGTGTCCGAACACCATCTGGAGATGAAAGCAACCAAGCCCGGGATATTCTTCCTAATCTGGAGACTTACTAAAGCTCTGACAACATCAATAATCTGCGCTCGAGTCAAGTTGGTATTTATGTGCTCCTTACTCACCATGAACTCAACCCATCTATCAAAAGAACGCAATGGGCTTTGACACATCCTGAAATCAATGTTGGAAGAAGAATATACCCCTTTATGAAGACAGAACCGTATGGTGTTCTCTGGGCGAACCGAACATGTTTTCTTTTCATCTTCACCACCGGTTAACAAAATTGGCACGAAACCTGGGTGATTCTTCCAAGCAGGGGCAAGGGGTTTGGCAAAGAATTCATCATCCGTGTTTGGTTTGGAATTATGAACATCCTTCGATGAAGAGAAATTTTGTTCAGGTAACATCTTATCGGATTTCTTCATAACAATTTGGAACAAAATATCTGCACGAAACAAACGTAGAAAGACGAAATTATCTCCCGACACATAACCGCACCCAACAAAAGGAAAACCTGGAAAAAAAAAAAAAAAAAAAAGGGGTATTCTCTACGGGTTCAAAACTGCACGCGCAATATTTTCTTCAGGTCCGAAATTCATATATGCAATATTTCCTATGGGTTCGAAGTCAAATGAAGCACATATACAGTATTCTTCTTCGGGATTCATATACATTCTCTACGGGTTTAAAACTGCACACGCAGTATTTTCTTCAGGGTTCAAAATTATATACGCAGTATTTTCTACGGGCTCAAATGCGTCTATGGTATCCTTCTTCGGGTTCAAAATTATATATGGAGCATTTTTCTACGGGTTCGAATAATATATGCAAAGATTTCCCTTGGGTGCATATATACAATATTTTCTACAAGAAGCACGCCAAGAAATCATATGCGCAATATCATTGCAAGGATTATAAAGAAAAACGCATACTCTTAGGGTTTGCACCTACATGAAAAGGGAAACAAGAGAAGTACTGGAAGACATACCTGGAAGCCGTTTTTTTTGTGACTCTGCCGCTAGTATGAAAAGATGAAAGAACAATGTGCAAGATGAGAGAAAGGGATTTTATATATATGGGCGTGAAGATTCTGAAATAGGGAAGGATTTCCCTTTACCAAAAATCGTGCGTATAAGGAACGGGCCCACAAGGGCGCCCAACTTCCCAACGTCGCCCAAGTTGCACCGGTCCCACCAGTTGCGCCAACTCCCCAGTACCGCCAAAGCCACACCGGTCCCTCTAATTGCGCCAACTTCCCAATGACCGCCCAAGTCACGCTAGCTAGCACGCCGCCTTCCCCACCTTGCGCCTGGCCCCACCAAATGAGCACGCCGGGCTTCCCAACTCGCGTCAAATGCCGCCCAACTTCCCGTGTCTCTCAATGATGTTGACTTCCCAATCGTGCCACCTCCCGATTTTTGCAAAACTCACGCAGCCAAGGATTCCAAATCCTATCTATAAAAAGGTCAGACAAGCCTCCTCAATTCTCTTTACGATTTACTGCTGATAGTTTGTCACCATCTTATGCTTACCTCGCAACAAAGCCCATGTTCCGAACTAAGCAGGGGACTTAATGTCGATGGTGGTTTTTAGACAAAGGGTAAAATCGTAAAACCCCGAATAACCTAATGTCACCGGTGACACATTTATTAAAACATTTAATGCATGTAGTCAGTAATTAATAGGGGGTATTTTTACAAATTAGGGTTACAACGAGCAAAACCCTAATTCCCTCTCGTACAATGGCAAAACATGCCAGCCACACCTAGCCCAAGCTAGCCGCGCCATGCCAAACGCACTCTGCCTTGGCTCTAGCTATTCTAGTCACACAAAACGCGCCAAAGCATGCCAACCATGCTAGCCGCACCTCTGTGCCAATTGCAAAACATGCCAGCCACACCTAGCCCAAGCTAGCCGCGCCATGCCAAACGCACTCTGCCTTAGCCCTATCTATGCTAGTCATACCAAACGCGCCAAAGCATGCCAACCATGCTAGATGCACCTCCGTGCCAATGGAAAATCATGCCAGCCACACCTAACCCAAGCTAGCCGCGCCATGCCAAACGCACTCTGCCTTGGCCCTAGCTATGCTAGTCACACCAAACGCGCCAAAGCATGCCAACCATGCTAGCCGCACCTCTCGTGCAATGGAAAATCATGCCAGCCCACACCTAACCCAAGCTAGCCGCGCCATGCCAAACGCACTCGCCTTGGGCCTAGCTATGCTAGTCACACTAAACGCGCCAAAGCATGCCAACCATGCTAGCCGCACCTCTGTGCCAATGGCAAATCATGCCAGCCACACCTAGCCCAAGCTAGCCGCGCCATACCAAACACACTCTGCCTTGGCCTTAGCTACGCTAGAAACACCACGCCAAGCCAAACACCCTTACCTTGGCCCTAGCCGCACCTCTGTGCCAATGGCAAATCATGTCAGCCACACCAAACGCGCCAAAGCATGCCAACCATGCTAGCCGCACCTCCGTGCCAATGGCAAATCATGCCAGCCACACCTAGCCCAAGCTAGCAGCGCCATGCCAAATGCACCGTGCCTTGGCCTAGCTATGCTAGTCACACCAAACGCGCCAAAGCGTGCCAACCATGCTAGCCGCACCTCCGTGCCAATGGAAAAACATGCCAGCCACACCTAGCCCAAGCTAGCCGCGCCATGCCAAACTCACTCGCCTTGGCCCTAGCTATGCTAGTCACACCAAACGCGTCAAAAGCATTCCAACCATGCTAGCCGCACCTCTGTGCCAATGTCAAATCATGCCAGCCACACTTATCCCAAGCTAGCCGCGACATGCCAAACGCACTCTGCCTTGGCCCTAGCTACGCTGGTCATACCACGCCAAGCCAAACACCCTTACCTTGGCCCCAGCCGCGCCATGCCAAAGTAGCGCCCACGCCTAGGCTTGCAAACCGTGCAACCTAGGCCAAATTGGCCACGCATGCCATTGGCACATGCCAACACGCATCGCCGGGTAGCTTTTCTTACTGTGTCGTGGCCCTAATGGCCAAGCGTGCCATTGGCACATGCCAACACGCTCGCTGGTAGCTTTTCTTACCAAGCCGTGGCCCTAATGGCCGAGCATGCCATTGGCACATGCCAACACGCATCACTGGTAGCTTTTCTTACCAGGCCGTGGCCCTAATGGCCGAGCATGCCATTGGCACATGCCAACACGCTCATTGGTAGCTTTCATTACCTAGCCGTGGCCCTAATGGCCATGCGTTCCATTGACACATGCCAAACACGCACGCTGGTAGCCTAACTTGTAAGCCGTGCAACCTAGGCCAACATGGCCGTACGTGCCATTGGCACATGCCAAAACCCACGCTGGTAGCCTAACTTGCAAACCGTGCAACCTATCACCAAGGCATTCCGCACATGCCATTGGCATATGCCACACACGCCACTAGCAGCTTCTGGCATTTCCACTTACACTCAACGTGCAACCTACCACCAAGGCATTACGCACATGCCATTGGCACATGCCACACACGCCACTAGCAGCTCTGGCATTGCCACTTGCACTCAAGGTGCAACCCGCAACAAAGGTATTCCGCACATGCCATTGGCACATGCCACACGCGCCACTAGGAGTTCTGGCATTTCCACTTGCACTCAAGGTGCAACCAACACTCGAGACATCAACACAAACTGGGGGATGCTTTCCAGGGTCTTGGTTTGGCGGTCACAGCATGTAGCGTACACTACGCTCACATTAAGAAAGCATGAATATGAATAAAGCGGTCAAATAAATGAGGAAATAATGGTGAAAACGTTTTCACCCATAAACACCATGCGGTTACCACCTCCTCCCATTATTTCACCCTTTACTCTCTTCCTTCATGAGGCCAGGGTACATTTCAATCTCGACTTGTATAAATAGGTCTTACCTATTTCCACTAGAGGACAAGGCTCGGTCAGGAGAAAAACACAACACTCTCAGAAAAGAAAACTTTGCAAGCTCTCCGAAAAAGCTTTCATCTCTTGCAAGCTTCCGAAGCTATCACAGTCTGATACAAGTCGAGACACTACTCTCCCGCACTATTCTGGTCTCAACACCTTTCTTTGCTTCCTCCCCAAATCAACCCTTCTCCTCCACTTTGTGACCGAAGCAAGTCCTGGAACGGCCATTTCTTGGTTTAGGCCGACTTGTACAGATTGATCTCTCGAATCTAGAAAGTCCTCACGTGTAGCACATTTGTTTAGGGTTTAAACCAGTTTCTCACTCACCTACCGAATTTACCAAAATCGGCGGAAACGATTTTTACCCATAAACACCACCATATTAATGTCCTTTATTTTGTCTATGTAGATGGACCCAATTCGACCAGAATTCGAACTTTTGGACTCAGCAGGACTTAAGTACCATTGTTGGGTATCTGATGTGGAAACCACCTTCGTGGCAAAGGACTACACCTCCATTATCAAGCCATCCGCCGACGCCGCTCCCAAGAATCGAGAAAGACAAAGCTCATGCTCTTATGTTCCTTAAGAGGCATATCGATCCTAACCTGCATTGGGGTTATCATCACTTGAAAACACCAAAAGAGCTATGGGATGCTCTAGATAGCCATTTTGGGAACATTCATGATTCCTTAATACCACAATTGAACGTCCCGTGGAACGAAATCCGCTTCCTCGATTATGTAAAAGTTAATGATTTCCAAAAAGACATGCTGCAAATTCAGGCACGTATGGACTTTTGTGGAAACAAATTAACCGATGAGGAAATGATTCAGAAAACCCTATCGACCTTTCCCACCTCTTCCATAATACTAGCGAACCAAGATCGCTTAGAGGTTGACAACAAAGAATCACCACATTCGCAGGTTAATAAACATACCGCAAGTGGCCAAAAGGCACAATGAGATTCGTAAAACCCTATCGACGGTGAGTAGGTGCCACAAAAATGAGCACAAACTATATTTCCACAAACTAAATACCGTATAGAACTTCAACTTCTTCTCCTAAGGATGCTAAGGGATTTTGGTGATTCTATAACCAATGTTTGAATACTAGAAGACTTTGCTAGCTAACTAGAATGCTCACTTAGAACTCTATAGCTTATTCTCCATACTTGGTTTATCTCTTGCTAAACTCACTACTATTGAGTTGTAGTGTTTTCTTCTTATTACTATTATGTTTCAACAAATGAAACTAGAAGCCTATTTATACTCAAACTTCAAGTATTCTATCTTGGCAAATGTCAAGGAAGAACCAAACACTTGGAGCAAGTTCTAACACTTGTTAACATGGAATAAACACATGGAGTAAGTGATTAAACACTTGTTAGCACCATGCAAACACATGGTGGCAAGAAACAAGACACGTGTTTCACCATGGCTTACTTAGTTGGAGAAGGATTTTTCCTTTGACAAAATCAAGCATATGACTTTACTCATCCACCCAAGATGGACTTTGGGCATGCACACACACAATAGGTGCCCATATTTCCAACAATTACAAACAAAGTAATAGTTGATCTTAAAAAGTTACTTTTCATTTATTTTACAATATGCCAAATAAATTATCCTCACATTTAACAATTATGGAAATCTCGTGATCTCATCTACAACAACCAAAATATGTTAGTTGGACAAGAGAGCAAGCCAAGGATAAAAGGTTGGACTTGGACTTGGTAATTTTGACTGTTAGCTAGAGAGAATATGGTGCATGCATGGGAGATACGGTGGGGAACTTGTAATATAAAATATGCAAATACTCTGATGCTTTAATCAATCCTATACTTTAAATGGACCTATCCATCATTATTCGGTGCTTTTCTTATATATCTGAAGATACTCGGTAGTTATTCAATTGAAGACGATCATTAAGGACAACAGTTAACGAAGAACACTAAAAATACACACCAAACTTATTCAATGACGTTCGTCGACTTGGAAGATGAAGAGGACAGTAGATTAAGTATCAGCTCAGAGTCAGAAGAGCATCAGTTTGATAATTGGAACCTGACACACTCCGATCCTTTTCGTCCACTACCCATTCCAGACACCCCGATAGATACACCGCCGGAGACACCACCAGAGTCACCGACAACAGTACCAATACATCATGTACCTCCACCACGTGCTCCACCCCCTCCCATCCCATACTTCCCCTTGCCTGTCTTGAATCCTCCGTCAGGTATGTTTGCAGCTCTTTTTGCTAGTTTTCAATTTCATTCATCTGTCTATTTACGGACAATTTAGCCTGAAAATCATCATTACCATTTTTTTGATAGGGAATAAAACACTCACTGAGAAGTACAGAACACTTTACAAGCTAGTCCTGATAGGTGATTGGGAAACGGCTAGGGATAAGTTCTTCAACATTGATTCTGAATCAATTACGGCCGGGATCACTATGTTCTCAGAGACAGCACTGCATGTAGCTGCCAAAGCAGGACATGAAAATTTTGCCGTGGAACTCGTGAAACTTATGCCACCGAGAGCACTTGTACACCAAGAGTATAACAATGGTGATACGCCACTTCATCGTGTTGCCATTACTGGAATTACTAAAGCTGCTAAAGCAATCGTGGAAAAGAATCCTATCGTGGTACAAATTCGTAATAAAAGGGGTGGATTCCACTTTTGAGTGCTATTTATGGATCTTCCTATCAGCAAAGAGAAATGATAGAGTTTCTTTTATCTGCTCACCCCCGGCATAAGAATCGGAGTCCTTTCTCTGGTCGTATAGGTGGTGAACTCATATGTACTTTGATTAGAGCCGGCTTCTTCGGTAAGTAAACCATATGTAGTAGACCTTTACACTTTTGACTCATATGTAGTAGTTATTACTAACTTAAGGAAACCATCCTGTTTGCAGATATTGCAACAAAATTGATCGACGACCATCCAAATCTGGCTGTTGAGAAAGATAAAGATGATTCATGTGCATTGGAAGTCTTGGCTGAAATGCGTTACGCATTTCCAAGTGGAAGTCGGTTAGTATCGTGGCAACGCTACATCTACTCACGTCAGTGACATCTTACTCTCTATGGCTTTCATAATTTTCTGTTAGATTTTCTTTCTTTTGAACTTGTTATTAATAAAAGGGACAAAAATGACGCCTGCATGGTTTACAAAATAGTTCTCTTGCTAAAAGTTAGCTGCCACTGAATTGTTGTCAGTAGTATCCTTTTGGTGTAAGTCCAGATTAGTTGTGCCTAATGTTCTTCCGAAACTGCTCAACAGTTAGATATTCAGTTCAGTGCGGAGCATTTAATCATTAAAGAAAAAAATATGAATTTCATGTTTGTGCAGATATTACTGTTGACCTCCCAGAAACACGTCAACACCATGACACTGAGAATCCTCCAGCGAGTTCTCGAAATATCTCAACAGCAAGTCTCTCAACAAAGATCCTCAACATTACCCAATTAACCACAGGTTAACTTTCTTTGTGCTATGTAATTAGACTTTGTGCTGAAGTTTGTCAAAAATTTTGAGAATTTTGTTTTCTATTCCAGTGCTAGGATGGATGAAGGAACTACTTAGAAAAGGTATGAAAAATCAAGTACATTATTATCAGTTTATATTGGTCCATTCATTATGTGTCCCTAACTAGTGATCTTTGATAATTTTTGCAGTCCCATGCATTAAAAAGGTCTATGACCAAAAATTGATGCATAAAATGGCTTTGGAATTGGTTAGATGCATATATACACAGATCTCTAAGAGTGACTCGGAAATTTCAGAGTTTTTCAAAGATACATCAATTTTCATGGTGGCAACTACATACGGAACAGTTGAAATTATAGTGGAGTGTATCGAGAGATTTCCTGATATGATTTGGCTTAAAATGAAGGGAAGAAATATATTTGAGATTGCGATTGAAGAGCGACATGAAAAGATTTTCAATCTTGTACATAAGATGAATGAATCTAAGAAGGAATTAGTGCACTTGAGAGATGATTTTGGTAACAATATTTTGCATATAGCTGCTTTGTTGTCATCCCCTTCATGTCGACTTCAACCAATTTACTGTGAAGCACTTCAGATGCAAATAGAGCTGCAATGGTTCAAGGTATGCGTCTAAGTTACTTGAAATATAATCCTAATCATCTATAATTCTTACTCACAGTAAAAAAAAAAAAAAAATCAGGAGGTGGAAAGGATTGCGCTTCCAATACATAAGTTACTAAGAAACAAAGATGGGAAGACGCCTTTAGCTTTATTTACGGAGCAGCACAAAGAATTGATGGACAAAGCAGAGAAATGGATGAAAGGAACAACAGAATCATGCATGTTAGTCGCAACCCTCATAGCTACAGTAGTATTTGCTGCAGCATTTACGGTACCAGGTGGTAACTTCAGCGACAGTGTTCGTGGTGATAACGGCACCCCAATCTTATTGTATAGCAGTTCATTCATGGTGTTTGTAGTGGCAGATGCTCTGGCTTTATTTTCATCCACAACGTCCGTTCTTGTTTTTCTAGCCATCCTAAACTCAAGGTATGCGGCAGAAGATTTTCACAAGTCACTGCCACAAAAGTTGATAATAGGTCTTGCAACTCTGGTAATCTCTATAGCTACTATGATGATAGCTTTTTGTGCGACACTTTATATCGCACTTGCACCTAGATTCGGATGGATTCTGATTTTTCCTTTAGTTGCCTTAGCTTCTGCTCCTGTTATGTCCTTTGTAGCCTTACAACTTCCATTGTTTTTGGATTTGTGCTACACAACTTATGGACGCAACATCTTCGGAAGATGAAACCAAGTGATATGCTGTTACAATGTAATCTTTCAATACAGTACCGGAAATAGATCTTGCTTCAGTTCCCATTCAGAGCTTACCTCTTGTATACGGTACACTTAGCTAGCTAGCGCATTTGTTTTAGTTTTGGTTGTTCATTCCTGGTGTATACTTTTGTTGTGCCATGTCATTATGCTTGTTGCGAGACAAGTTTCTCTATTGCTGCTATATGTTTCAGTGGTTCGTATATCATGTTAAAATTTTGACTCGTTTTGATGACCTCCCACGCGAAGTGTTTAGACTAATCAAACCAAACAAGAATGAGAAAGAATGACATATAATTATTTTTTTCCGGGCTCCAAAAAATGCTAGGAACCCATCTTGCAGGTCTGTGTTTGCTATCTTTGAAATCAATTCAAGCAATATTGTAGAGTCTCCCTAAATATGTTGCACTGTATTCTGGCTCCATTATGTCCCCACTTTCTCTTTCAAAATGAAGAAATATGGTTGTCACAATTTACAACAGTATATCTTGATTTCAAAAGAACTACCAATCTTGCCACTGTAGAAGAAAGTGACACTACAATTCGCCAAATGTTATCATTCTTGACTGAGTCTCTTGATCTTCGATCCATCCTTGAATAACCGTTGCTTGGCCAAACTGTTTTCGGGTTTTCTTTTCTTATTTATGGAGATGCCTCTCTAGTATAACTAATACGACCGTTGCCACGGTGGGAGGGCCGACCGAAGAAGAATATGAAGATGGAGTTTGTCCACGAATACTTTCGTCCTGTTTCAGAAAAGGTAATACTTTCACCTCGTTTCAGAAAAAGTGACATTTTCGCTCGTTTGAAAAAAGTGATACTTTCTCCTCGTTTTGGAAAAAGCGATACTTTCACCTGTTTCGGAAAAAGTGATACTTTACCCCATTTCGGAAAAAGTGATTCTTTCTCCCCGTTTCGGAAAAAGTGATACTTTCTCCCCATTTTGAAAAAGTGATACTTTCGCCCCATTTCAGAAAAAGTATCACTTTTTCTGAAATGAAGCGAAAGTATCATTTTTTCCGAAACGGAAAAAGTATCACTTTTCCCGAAACAGAACGAAAATATCAATTTTCCCGAAACGGAAAGCGAAAGTATCACTTTTCCGAAACGGATGTGATAGTATCATTTTTCCCGAAACGGACGTGAAAGTATTATTTTTCTAAAACGGAAATTAGTCGACCAATAAACCAAAATATGGTTGCATGATGTGTTATGCATCCTTTGTGGTGGTTTGCATAATGGCTATGCATTCAATTTTCGAGAATTGTGCCTAAAATGATAGTACCATTTTTCTTGAAATGGATGGAGTACATCGTTTTATTAGTTGCAATGGAAAATTAGTTGATGCATAAACCAATATTTTTCTACATAAAGTATTATGTATCCTTTGTGATAGTTTGCATAATGGATATATATTTAAGTTTCTAAAATTGTGCCTAAAATTATATATATCTCCGAATTTTTCGTAAAAACTCCAAATTTGATATTGTTGTTTGTACTTGTTGCGTAGAGTTTTTTATAACCTTTCTAACGAGATAAAATTTGTAAAATTCCAAGGCATGATTTTTAGATATGTTATATTAAAGTTTGTTTTCCAATTATACCTCGAAAAGATAGGATATACAAGGAGTTATAGTAATTGACTAAAAGGGAGGGACATTTTGGTTTTTCTACCCTAACCATTTCCAATCTTTTGTGGTAATTGATCACTTAGATTTTACAAAAAAGTGGTCATATAAAGGACCTCCCTCGCTTCGCTCGGTCGGCCCAATGATAAAATTGTTAATTATTTACAGGTGCAGAAGTTATTTTTATTTCTGATTACTCTTTTGTTAATACATAAAAAGAAAGAAAAATAAACCGACTTGGGATATGCAAGTCAAGTCATAGACTTTGTTAAACTGTCCTTATCGTCAAGGAGCTATTTACTTGGTTAAGTGACGTGATTTTAATTTGACCACTTCTGCATTTTTGACCTCTACATGTTCAGACGGGAGATTCACATTTTAGTTTCACATTTTAAGAATTGACCATTGCTCATCTATGTCTAAATCTCTAATGCCTTCCTCTCATTTCATATATCTACAAGGCAGTTATTGAAGTTTCGATGGTTAAATTAGTCTACACTTACCAGGATAAAATTCAGAAAATAATTTGAAAACCCTTTTAACGCAGTTGATTTAGACCGTGAATGTCATGGCTCAGTTTCAAATCAAAGAGGATTGCGATTTCGGATTACCCAAAGAATTTTTCCGACTGATCAACAAATATTAAATTATTGATTGTTCAAACAAATAGTCGTCCATTCTGCAGTTCCCATCATTGGAACGGAGAAATTTGACTCATCAGTAGTAGGTCCGTGTCTTCTATGGTAAAATATCTTAGTAATACTTTACATTTCTTTATACAAATGCGATCTTTATGTACATGCATATTCTCAACCACTTTGCATTATTACCTGATCAAATAACTGAAAAGCATTCGACAAAGTTCACCTAGATAAAATATTATCCGCATTCCACAACCACTTTGTTGTAGCTTTAATGTGCAAGAAAATAGCCTAACAATATTTTCTTACTGCTACTTCTTTACTTGTCAGTCAACCATGAATTAATCTCTATATTTATCTGCGTGAACATCCAACAACCTCAGCAATTGTAATTTATTAGTAATTAAGTTGTCGCAGTTTAATTTCATCTCTTAATTGATATATGAAAGTCTTCTTCGTCGTCGTATTGTCCGGATGAGTGTCAGAAGTTCTCTCTATATATGCATTTGGGCAGTGTAATGACAACCAAAGAAGAAAACAAGCTAGCTAGAATTTCTTTAATCAGTTTCTAACTGTAATGGCAACGATTTCAGGAACTTCAGCAAGAAATGAATATCCATCTTTATCTCCTTCAGAGCTTACACCCCGTCCATTAGCCTGTTCACCACCTCCGCCTCCTCCTCTCCCTCCCACTAGATTTTGGCAAAAAAACTGGCAATGGCATCGCCAATGTCCCCAGGCCCATTCACATTCACCTACTCCACCTCCGCCTCCTCCCCCTCCTCCTCTCCCTCCCACTGGATTTTGCTGCAACAACTGGCGGCGGCTTCGCGACTCTCCTACTACTCGATGGACTCCTGCTCCCAAGTCTCCTACTCAATTGCCTCCTGCTCCCCCACCTGTTCCGGGCCCGTTACGGCACTTGTACAGACCATACTCAGGTATGTGTAGTAAAAATTACACGTAGTATTATTTTGTTTAGTTAATAATCACTGTCATGGTAATTACATTAATGGTTTTATGGTTCAAGAGTACTGATTACGAGTATTTTTTTTCTTTTGATCGGCAAATATTGATTATTTTTTCTTTACCTAATAGCTAGTGCACTCTAAATTCTACTCCCTCCGTCCCTAATTAGATGAAATTACTCAGTAGTTTTGCATAAATTTTAAGCGAGGAGGAAGAGGAGTATATTAAAGTATTTTTTACAATTATACCCTTATGGGCAATAATTAGTAAAATTTAGAAACGATTTATCTCTTAAACTATACCACGGTTTTTTATAAATTTTATACCGTTGAAAAGCATTTTAAAACACCTACACAACGAATATAAACATGACTATCAAATTATACATATTTCTTATAGAAAAAATAATCAATTAAAAGGGTAGTTTTAGAAATATCCCCTTGGTTAGTGAAATAGCTCATCTATTTGTGGACAAAACTAAAAACCAAGTAGCTCGTCTAATTAGGGACGGAGGGAGTATAATTTAATGTTGATCATGATTCTAACAAGGTCAGGGTCAAATTCAAAAATATGTAATAGTGAATTAGAAGCATAATCTTTGATCTGGAATGTTATTTAGGAAACAAAAGGAGACCCCTTAAGTACTTGAAATTATACAAACTAGTGATAAAAGGTGACCTGAATAAGGCCAAGGAGTTCTTCCTAGCAGACGCAGAGGCGATTACAGCAGGTATAACAAAATCATCTGAGACCGCATTACACGTAGCTATAAGATCAGGGCACACGGACTTCGTAGAGGAGCTGGTATGGCAAATGTCAGCGAAAGACCTGGAAATTAAAGAAATGAACAACGGTGACACGGCTCTTCACACTGCTGCAATTGCTGGAAATATCCAAGCTGCTCGAGTCATGGTGGAAAAGAACCCGAACTTGCCCCAAATACGTAATAAGAATGGATGGATCCCGCTATCAAGTGCTGCTTATTGTTCTTCGTATAAACAAAAGGAGATGATGGAGTATCTTTTGAGTGTCACTAAACACAACAACCGTAGTCCATTCTACGGCCGCGCCGGTGGTGAACTTATTTGCACTATCACTAGAGCAGGTCGCCACGGTAAGAATTTTAAACCGATTGTTTTTAATTCATACAAATGTCACTAGCTGGCACACTTTATGACCTGAAACTCAGTAACTGGTCTAGTAAGTGATGAATTCAGGACAAGTTATAAGGTTGTCAAATTCAGCAAGAAATGGTTGTTTTCCATTCTCATGTTGTTAGACTTTGATACTATCTTTCAATGATTAAATTGGAAACATAAATCTTACGTACAAATACACCAAACAATGTATGCTTGTAACATAATCATTTTACTTGGTTGTCATAGGAATTGCCAAAAAACTGATCGAGGAGTATCCAAATTTGGCAACAGACAAGGATAAACATGGAATTTGTGCTTTAGAAGTATTGGCCGAGATGTCGTACGCATTTCAAAGTGGAAGCCAGTTAACTACATGGCAACGCTTCATCTATCCATGTACGTAATCACTCTTCCTGCATGCATTTATTAGTCCAGTCGCCACCAAATACTTGGCCAGGTCTATAATGTGACCTCTAAGAGCATTTGACCAAGGGCTTGAAAAAAGCCATGAATCGTTTTCAATGTTTTTTGTTTTTGCACACTAAGGATGTAACAAAAAGGTGGCACAGATATCGATGTGGGCTTGCCTCTATCTCCTCCGATCTCTAGAGAAGGCACTGACCTCCCTACAACCAGAGGTAGAAAATCCATAATGAACAAGTTTCTCTCTGTAACATACTTCACTGAAGGTATGGACAAACTCTTACTTGCTAGGTTCACTTGATATTGCTTAGTTACCAATGCGCACTTATTAAAAAATCGCATACTATTTGGGTTTTATTGCAGTGATCCAATCGACGAAAGATTTGTTGTGGCAATGTGCAAAACAACTAGGTATATGTTAAAAATTAACAATGTTGCATTAGTTCACCAGTATATTGTACTTCATATTATGTTCAAAGATGCATTGCTTACAATGCGACCAAAAATTAAAAGGTCTACCAGAATCAAAGTAATGTTAATTCTTAGGTAATAAACTGCTTAGCGTCTTCCTAATGCATAACTACTCGAGTTTGATTTCTCCAGTTCCAGGAAGAAAAAAGGTCTACAAGAAAAAAGTTGATGCATAAGCAAGCCTTAGATTTGGTTAAATGCATTTGTGAACAGATATCTGAAGTTAGTTATTCAGAAATATCGGAAATTCTAACGTCAACTAACATTTTGAGCAAAGCTATAACAAGTGGAACTGTTGAAGTCGTAGCCGAGTGTATCCAAACATTCCCTGATCTAGTTTGGTTTAAAATGAACAAGCGAAACCTGTTTGAGATTGCAATTGAAGAGCGTCATGAAAGAATTTTCAATCTTGTGTGTGAGATGGATGAGGTCAAAAAGACGTTTGTTTATTTAAGGGACGAGATATCGGGTAACACTATTCTACATTTGGCTGCCAAGTTAGCACCCCCTGCTCAACTGAATTCAGTATCTTGTGTTGCCCTACAAATGCAACGAGAGCTGCAATGGTATAAGGTACATATAACTAAACAAGATCATACTTCTTAAATTTGGGTCTCTAAATACAAAGTGAAACTACAACTTATAATCAGTAATTACATTTATACAGGAGGTAGAAAAGATCTCTTTACCGATAAACAAGGTAATAAGAAACAAAGATGGGAAAATCCCCCAAGCTTTATTCAGAGAGCAACATAAAGAACTAATGAGGAAAGGCGGGGATTGGATGAAGGGTACAGCTGAATCGTGTATGTTAGTAGCCACTCTTATTGCCACAGTAGTTTTTGCTGCAGCTTTTACCGTACCAGGTGGAAATTATGACAGTGGCAGTAACAACAAAGGAATCCCAATCTTCTTACACGAGGCCTCATTCATGGTGTTCGCTGTAACAGACAGTTTAGCGCTCTTCTCTTCAATTACATCGGTGCTTATGTTCTTATCGATATTAACTTCACGTTTCAGAGAGGAAGATTTCCTTGAGTCGTTGCCTAGAAGACTGATGATTGGACTTGCAACGCTTTTCTTCTCTATAATTACCATGATGGTTGCCTTTAGTGCGACACTGGCCATTGCAATTGGGCCAAAGTTCGGATGGTTTCCAATACCTTTAGCTTTAATGGCTTGTGTGCCTATCACACTGTTTGCATTCTTGCATTTTCATTTGTTCTCCGAGATAGCATGGTCTACATATCGCCCTGCCCTCTTTCGTAGGCACAAAATGTTGTACTAATTTTATTTTGTTCATGCAAATGAGTGAGTCTTCCCACAAAATCTTAGGCATCTGACTTGTACCCGTAGTGATTTTAACCTATGTTTAGTTGTTTTTATTGGTAGTACCTGAGATGGGTTCTACTGCCGGCAAAACTCTCGATAAACCAATCTTATTTCGTTTAACTTTGTATTTTGGCTCTTTTTTTACTACTACTTTTTTGAAAGAAAAGATAAGTTAAATAGAAAATTTACCAATTTTTTCTCTCAAATGAATTGTGTTTCTATTTTTATTTGACGACAAATTGTCTAATGACGGCTGATTTTTGTAGATAATTTATAATAGAATAGTGGGAAAATATTACTCCCTCTGTCCATTTTTATCTGTCCTAATTTCTACTTTGGTATGTCTATTTTTATCTGTCCACTCTGTTAATTTATAGACACATACTTTTCCCTTAAACTATCAAATATACCATTTCCTTTTTATAATTATAAAATCATTTTTAATATAAACTTAATTCAAAATCATAAATATCATCACCATATATAAGGAAAAAATTCATTCAATATTTTTTATATTAATTGTCATTCCTTTTTTAAATAAAAACATTTATGGACAAAATTCCTAATACTTCTATTTATTCTTACATGGCAAAGAATCAAAAAAATTTATGACAAAATCTCAAATTCATGGTAGAGTATATCTAAAGAGGAAATAATCTACAATTTCAATTTTTTCTCCCTCTCAAATAAAAATTCCAAAGGCTCCAAAGTTTTAGTGCGGGAAACCAAAATCAAATGGAGGAAATAAAAAATTCTTAAATTTTGGAGTATAAGTTTGCTTTTATTTCTTTACAATATTTCCTAAAACAATAATACTATCCAAATTAGAATTTTAACACTAATAATTTTAATTTTGGTAATAACGTAATATTAAATAGGCTAGTCAAGGGATAGTCATGACATTTTATAGGATTTTGTTATGGACGGAGGGAGTATTAGTTAAACCAATAATCTTAATTTAAAATTCGTCAGCACCTAAATTGACCAATCAAAAACCTTGCATTTTTAGGGGCGACCCCGAAAGAATTAGGGGCGACACTAAAAGACAAAAAGGTCACCCAAACGTAAATCTAAGCTACCCCTTATCTTCGATTTTTCGAAATGGCCAATATGCCCTTATATAATCGGTAGCCAAAACCATAATCGGTAGGTAAACATACAATCGGTAGGTTAAAATGAAACTATACCTACCGATTGTTGTGTTGATACTTCGGCTAATAATCCCCTTTATAATCGGTAGCTTATCCAACTTGCAAGACTACCGATTATAAGGAGCCCCATATTCAACCTTGGCCAAATTCCATTGGTTTTGAGAGGTGCGGAGCCAACCATAACCACTTGGCTTGAGATGTGGATGTAGCCATAATCGGAAGCCTAATATGTTACATAAACTACCGATTATAAGTTGCCCCAAATTTAGTTTTTTCTAAAATCCTTCACGTAATGAATTTTGAAATCTACCATAATCGGTAGGGTACATAATTATATAACCCACCGATTATAACGAGCCCCTAGATCCAACCTTTGCCATATTTCATGGGTTTTGAGTGCACACACGCCCGCCTTAACCACTTGGTTTGCGTTTTGGATGCAGCCATAATCGGGAGTTAAATATATTACCAACCCATCCGATTATGGGTCGCCCCAAAATGAGTTTTTCTAAAATCATTCATGTGATGAATTTTGAAATCTACCATAATCTAGAGTTAACAACCGAAAACCCTACCGATTATAAGGAGCCCCACATCGAACCCTTGCCAAATTCCATAGGTTTTGAGTGTACAAGGCCGAGCATAACCATGTGGTTCGTGATTTGGAAGTAGCCATAATCGTATGAATATAGGTTCCAAAACATACCGATTATAGGTTGCCCCTAAATGAGTTTTTCTAAAATCCTTATTTGCTTTAATTTGCAATCCGACATAATCGGTAGATGATAAAACCTATATCCTACCGATTATGAGTGGTCAGGGATTCAACCTTTGACAAAAACTATAATATTCGGTAGCCAAAACAATAATCGGTAGTTTCACTCAATAATCGGAAGCAAACTCTGTAATCGGTAGGCTGGGGTCTATATATTAGTGTTTGGAAATTTTTTTTGACTCTTTGCGAGGTAACTCCCGATTGAGTGAGAGAAGAAGAAGAAAAAAAAGAAGAAGAAGTGGGTATATGTTGCCAACTTCCCATTTTTGCCAACTTCCATAAACATGGATGGGTACGAAGAAGGAGGACGTGAAGTTGTTGAACTACCGTTTAGAGATGACGATTTGGGGTATATGTTGAATGATCCAAACTTTGATGGAGATGAAACCCTAGACGACGCTTTCATGGAAGAAAATGGAGAATCACCCGAGATCGAAGCTAACGATTCATCAAACATACGGGTATGTTGTTAACAAACTCTAATACCCATGTTATCCATGTTACGTGCGTTTGTGTGTGTTTTCGAACGTGAAAATTCGATTTCTGCATGCATTGAATGACATGAACGACATATATTCGGTAGTTAATTTAGTAACATATCTACCGATTATTAATAATCGGTAGATTTTGATGTATTAATATGCCGAATATGAAAAAATCCCCAAATTGAAAGCTTCAATTTCTCATAATCGGAATTTCTCTACATGAATAACCGTCCGATTGTTGGTATATAATAATCGGTTGGTTAATGAATTTATAGTCCCTCCGATTATTGAAGGTTTTTACACGTAAGAATTGTTCATTTCGTATGTCGTTAATCGGTAGACTATATGCGTACATGACTACCGATTTAGTATAATCGGTTACGTTTTATAGTATTAAATCACCGATTGTGTTACGATCGTTTACTTATTATCTAAACTTCCTTCCGATTGCTAATGCATAACTTGTTGTTGTTGTGCGTAGGTCACATAGCGGTTGATGACGATTATTATTTGAGGCCTGATACTTCCCTACACTATGCAAACGATTTGGTATGGTCATGAATTATATTTTCTTTTTCCAATCGTGTATGTTAGATGGTTATGCTTATTATTTTTGTTTTGTAATATGCCCATTTAGATATTTGGAAGTAAGAAGGAGGCCAAGGAATGGCTTATGAACAAGGCAAAAGAGAAGATGTGCGTGGTAGTTCAGAACCGTTGCGTTAAGAATATTCGGTTTGAAATGGTATGTGAGTGAGGTGGGGAGAAGAAGAGTCACGAGGGAAAGAATAATAAGTATGTAAGGAAGACGGAGAGGAAGAAGTACCGAACTCATACGAAGAAGATTGGATGCCCATTTAAGATTGTCTTCTATAAGCCCGATGGTAAGGAAAGTAAAGATTGGAAAATGTCTAAAGTTGTTAATGGTTGTCACAACCACGATGATCCGGATACTCTTATTGGACATGTAATGGTTGCGAAGTTAAAACCACATGAAATGGAGACGGTGAGGTCTATGCGTATCCAAAAGGCGAGTGCGATCTTAAGTAAAATAAAGGCGGACGACCCCGACAACTTGTCTTCTTTATCTACAATTAAGTCGGCCCTAGCTACGATCAAAAGGACGGAATGGGATGGTAGAACGGTCATGCAACAATCGCAAGTGGTTAGCCGAGTTACACGACTACACGTTGAGAACGGAAGAAAAGGATGGTAAAGTGGTACGTATTTTCTTGGCACATCCCGAAATGATAAAATTGGCTCGGTGTTTTCATCAAATTGTGTTGATAGATGCCACTTACAAGACAAACAAATATAACATGCCGTTGTTGAACATTGCTTGTCACACTTCTGGACAAAAACACGTTTACGATTGCATGGGGTTTAATGGATCATGAGAACAACGTGAGTTTCATTTGGATCTTTGGAGACGCCGAGGTCCATTTACAATGGGGATGATTTTCCAAGGGTTATTGTAACGGATAACGATCAAGCCTTAATGCATGCAATAGCGGTAGTGTTTCCTGGCCCGAAACTTGCGGTGTCGTGGCACATTCAATGCAACCTCGGACACAATTGCCATCGCCATTTCCAAGCTAAAAACCAAGGAAGGGTACCAAGAGGTCGAAGGAAGAGGATGAGCGCATTAGTAAATTAACCGAGGAAGAACGAGAGGAAGAGAAGAGGTTATTTGATGAAAAATGGAAGGAGGATGGGATAATTTGGAGATCGTTCATGAAAGCATGGGACAAGATCGTTTGGTCAATGACCGAGGAAATTTACTGAAAGGAACTTGAAGAAATTTGAGGAAGAATATTACAAGGACTACCCAAAACCCGTTGAGTATTGTAAAACACAATGGTTACCGATTAAGGAGAGGTTTGTGTATGCATGGACATATGAATATCATAACTTCAAGAACGAGGCGACAAGCATTGCGGAGGGGTCTCATGGCCGATTAAAGAAAATACTTCTAGGTAGTCAAAATGGAGTTGTGTCGATCCAAGAAGCAATCCATGAATTCACCAATCGTGATCTCATAAAGATTAAGGCTTCTATGCAATTTAGTGTACATAAATTCCCTACGGAACACGAAGGGGAAAGATTGCTTCTAAGGGGCATTGTTCATGAAGTTTCACGTTGGGCAATAAATCACATGATAGAACAATTGAAGTTGTATAAAGCTAACGATGACGAGAATACGGTTTGTGTTTGCAAGGATATGATAGGTATTGGTCTCCCATGTCGTCATAAAATGGGTAGGTACGTCGATGTGATTGACATCAATGATATTCATCCATTTTGGAAGCAATTAAATTTCACTCCAAGCACACCCGTAGTCAATGGTCCGTCGTTCATGGAGTCGGAATTGTGTGCAAGAATAGCCGAGCGTTATGCTACAACAAATGGCGCCAAGAAGCAAATATTGATGCATGATTTGGAACAAGCTCTTCACCCTCGTTTAAAAGAGGTTGATGAACCTATTAAGCAAAAGGGGGCGGGTAGGCCAAACACCGAAGTGTCGAGGACCATTGAAAGAAAAGAATTAAAGGATCATTTGTCTAATAAAAGAATATTGTGTCGGCATGAGCGTTCGGAAGCCGAATTTGAAGATGAGCCGCAACCCAAGAAAAGAGGTCGTCCAAGAAAAGATCAAAATGGAAGTCTAAGGGTCTCTAAGAAGCCTTTTCAAATAAGTCAAGTCGATGCTGTGGAACAAGTTGTGTTAGTGGAGACCCAAACTAGCTCCGTAGTTATTGATCAAATGAGCGACTCGCCACAAACACATTCAACGGAAATGGTGACTATAAGAGAGAAGTATGGTACTCTTCGTTGTCCTAGGGATTTTCATGGAAGACCAACACGATCAAGGTATACGATTATAGAAGAGTATATGAAACAACTCCCTCCACTCATTGTTCCATTTGTTTTGTCCACCGACGAGGTTGATGGGGATGGCAATTGCGGGTTTCACGTCGCCTCGGAACAAATTGGTTACTTTGGAGAGGCGGTGAACGAAGATGTCACCCAATGGCAAAATTTAAGAACTAAGATGGCGGTACAACTAATAAAGGACAAGGATTTCTATATGGAGATGATGAAGGAAGGAGATAGGCACGACAAAGAACTAGAGTTCAAAGACTTTGTTGCGCGTGTAAAGTGCCGAAAGGGATTGAAGACAATTGGATCCAAGTATTGGATGACAATGCCTAAATGTGGATATCTCTTAGCGGACGCTTTGAATTGCGTGGTACATTTCTTTGTTCCTCCTAGGTATGGACATTCTTATACGTTTACACCTACAAGGACGGTTTGCGAAGAATCGGTTAAAGATAGAAGAATTGTTATGGCATTTGTGAATGAGATGCATTTTATCGGTTTAAGAGTAAAGAGGGATTGCCCATTACCTCCGTTGGATGGTTGGAACGATTACTTCCCAGCGAATCATTGTAACGATTGGTTGAAACAATATGAGACCAACATGTTGGATTGGGATCGCGTCATGAAGGTGGATTTCCCGGAGGCGTACTGGAATTGGTTTCCTCGGATGATGAAGATCAATGATTGTTATGTTTGAAAGATGTATTTTGGAAAGCCCTATTTGTACATGTTTTTTTTGGAATTTTGTGGAAAATACTGTGAAGTCTAAAGCTATAATCGGTAGTTATATTTTTAATATATCAACCGATTATACAAGCTTTTGTTACCAGACTCAATCAATATTATAATCGGTTATTAACTTTTTGAATTTATCTTCCGATTAAAAGGCTGATAAAACAACTGAAATTTTTTTCCCAGAATCGGTAGATTACATATTATATAAACATCCGATTGACACCAAACTCTGACAAAAAATAAACTGTAAATTTTCCCAAGAATCGGTAGACAACATATTGAATAAACTTCCGATTGTCACCATAGTCTGACAAAAAGCTGAAAATCTTCCCATAATCGGTAGACAACATACTGCATAAACTTCCGATTGTAACCAAATTCTGACAAAATAGGTGAAAATCTTCCTGAAGTCGGTAGACAATATAAAATAATAACTTCCGATTGTAACCATCAATAAACATTTATACTGTTACGACAGACTTCAGGAATTCATAACTTCCATCATAAGTGAATTCTTCACCCTTTTCCACTAAGTACTGTCTTTTTGCGAGTGTCTCCTATATAAACAAACATAAAATAATGTCAACTTCGTTTTAGTAAGAAAGATTAAACACCCGAGCGTTATACTTACAAATTGTTGGATCGACAAGCTTAAGTGGCTAGTGTTAAACATCCTCTTTTGTATCGTTATGTAATCATTTACCCCTTTTTGGACAAGTCGGAAACGATCATGAACTTGTTGGAGTGATCTTTGCTTTGGATTTCCATACTCTCGCACAAATTGGCTATATACCCTCGCCCAAAAGACTTGGGTGTTAACCTTCCCCGCTATGACATCTTCACGTCTTGTTTCACGATACCATGTTTTCACAATGACCAAATCTTCATCTCAAGTCAAACGTTGCCATGCTTGTAAGTTGAGATATAGAATGAATTCACAAGAGTAGACGATGGAAAATATATTTGTAGAATACACAATGCTATATATGTGTTGTTTGGTGCATACATAAGAAGAGTTTACCCTCCTTATATAGATGAGAGTCCCAACGTCTCTTTTTTTTGAAAATATGGCCGTTGATGCGTACTTTTACAAGACTGTGCTGAAATTGCGTACAATTATTACACACAATCGGTAGTAAATGTTTTAACAAAGCACCCGAGTATGAGTAATCGGTAAATATGTATTGTTATATACTTCCGATTATAGGTTGTTTTGTCAACAGAGTTCCCAGTTTCATTAGAGTAGTATAATCGGAGGTTTATAAATATGTATTATCAACCGATTGTGTTTGGTTTTTTGAGGCACGGCTAGTTTCTTTTGAACGAACTAGCCGTTGGAGTATAATCGGTAGTTATATCAACAATTAAAACTTCCGATTTTCATAAATATTTTGAAATTCATAACAATATCACCTACACATCATCATAATTTTACATTGAACTCCCGCAATTCTATTACGAGGTATTGCGATTAGCGTCGCGGACGTGTTGGACGAGTCCTAAACGGATTAAATCTTTCCATCGCCCTAAGGATTCTAAAATGAGCTTCATAACTAAGCTTGATCTTTTCCATCTCCGCCATTCCCGAGAGATCGTTCTATAACGTCATCATTGGTTTCACCCTCAATCGATATTGATTCACAAGATAAGTTAAATGGACGAATTCTTGGACGTGTCCATTTATTGAACCAACTCGGCAGAAAAGATCAGCGGAATGACGGTTGTTTGCCACGGTGTCGTCGCAGAATTTTTCGTGAATTTTCCCCAAATAACTCATACTCATTATGCCTCCTTGCCTGCGTTCTTCTCCTCGTCTCGGATAGAATTGAACATAGCGCCTACATAAAGATAAATCTTCTTCGATCGTGAACTCCGTAGATTAATGAATGGTTGGGCCATTATGTTGAAGATGATGTTGGAGCGAGTTTAAAGGTATTTGTGTTCCATAGAGAGTAAAAGGATACAATCCTTATATAGAGTTTAGAGTTCCAACGGCTTTATTTTGTTGGGGCAACTGTATAATCGGTAGTCAAATGAAGTACTTTAACTTCCGATTATACAGTTGCCCCAAATTTTGTTTTTGCAGAAATGTCATTTTTTTCGAATTTGGGAACTAGAACAATCGGTAGCTAATAACCATCCGATTATACAGTTGCCCCAAATTTTGTTTTTGCAGAAATGTCATTTTTTTCGAATTTGGGAACTACAACAATCGGTAGCTAATAACCTACCGATTATACAGTTGCCCCAAATTTTGTTTTTGCAGAAATGTCATTTTTTTCGAATTTGGGAACTAGAACAATCGGTAGCTAATAACCTACCGATTATACAATTTGCCCAAATTTAGTTTTGCGTAAATGTCATTTTTTTCGAATTTGGGAACTAGAATTTAATCGGTAGTTAATAAGACTTCCGATTATACAGTTGCCCCAAATTTCTTTCTTGGCGAAATCACCAATTTTGGGAATTTATGAGCTACTATAATCGGTAGTCTCGTGAGGTTATTTCCCTTCCGATTGTCATAGAAGCCGATGCGAGTTCAAGCACAAAATCGATAATAATCGGTAGTATAACATAGTTACTAAGCTTCCGATTGCGTTGTTATAATCGGGAACAAAATAGCTTCCGATTGTGTAAGGGCATTAACGTATTCTCCGCGTTTTTGGACATCCCTTAACGGTGTATATGGGTTGGGAATAAAAAAGTCGCCCCTAATTCTTTCGGGGTCGCCCCTAAAAGTGCAAGGATCAAAAACTGCATGGTTGTTACTCTTGCCTTTTAACTAAACACTTGTAACATCCGGTATTTTGTTATTGAATTTTGGGACGAAATTCTTTTTAAGAGGTTAATAGAGTAAACCCCGCAATTTTGTTAATATGACTTTCGCGTCTAAAGTCCTTATGTATTATTTTGTTTGGATTTTAATCTAATTTATAAAGAATAAATACTTAGTTTTGAATTTATTTACGATTGTTAAATTAAAATAAAATAATAAACATGATTTTTAGTTGTGTAGGATGAGCCTAATAATTTAACTAAATCTAAAGTTAATAAATAAAACAACGTAATAAGAATGATTTTTAATTGTGGCGAGTGTGCAATATCGAGTGTATATATATCATATAATTATACTTTTGCTAAATTTGGTGCCACTATCAATATTTATTAATTAAGTGTACGATTGTGCTGTATGTAGCTAATTAGTAGGTGTGTTTATTAAATAGTACATCCCTTATCACTATGGAGTTGGTATTTAAAAGTAGAATTAGGTTTGCAAAATATTTACGTATAAAACAAAATTTGATTTGTTACATGGCCTACGGCCCATGGATGTGCGGCACAACTAAGGTAGTGTAGATGGTGGTTTTTTGATAAGGGCAAAACTTGTAAAAATCGCCTTTGAACCTACACCAGAGACATATCTATAATTATATATGTACTAGAGCTTCACCCATATGAACTCTCGGTATTCTATTTATTTATATATATATATATATATATGTTTATAAATATAAATTCCTGACCCGGCATCTAGGGCTGTCAACGGAACTAAACGAAACAAATAATGGCTCGCCGCTAAGCCGTTAAAATTAGCGGTTAACCGTTATCCGCTAATTGCCGACGGAATTGTAAAATCAGTTCCATTGCCGTTACGCTCTAAATATCGGTTAACGGTTAATTTTCCTAATTAACCTAATGTCACAGGACAACACAAAAACAGTTCTAAATCCAAACAAACAACTTGTTCACACACAAAAAAAACATACAGATGTTCATGGTTAAACAATTTTCAGAAACCCTAAATTGAAAATTTAGTTTTTAGGATTGAAATTAAGCTCGAAATAAAAAGAAGAAGATAACCCTAGTTTTCTAATCGAATGAAGATGATGATTTTGCATGAATTGAAAGGAAGGAGATGAGGGATTGAGGGTGATTGATGAGGGGTGAGTTTTTCTTCTCTAGTTTGGTCGAGTTGAAGAACAGAAGAAGAAGAAGATAATGATTCATTCGATTCGAGTATAGCCTAGGTATAGAATGTTACACGTGCTAGGTACACGTTAGCGGTTAACGGAACTAAGGCTAACGGAAATAGGTCTTCCATTGCCGTTACCCGCCGGGATAAAATTAACCGCTACATTAGCGGTAACGGGTAACGGATAACGGTATAACGGAACTAAACGTAACGGCAACCGGGTAATCGGTTACGGCTAACGGTTAACGGGTTTCCATTGACAGGCCTACCGGCATCAGAATTATAGATTCGTACTTCTACATCATACTCCGCAAGAGAATTGAGAATGTGTATCCTGGTAATGGACATACTGACCTTCAATATGCCTGCAAGATTTTAGAGCTTCACCCAGCTGAACTCTCATTTATTTTATGCACGACTATATGAATTGTCACGCATTGATCAGTCTACACTGATGCTGCAATTATAAATATTCAGAATAACCTACTACGCTATTCTGAATTACCAGGAGCATAATATTTGGAATATTACTTTGAGTCGCATAACTTCTACGGCTGAATTCCTCGAATATATTTCGTATGCTACAAACGAAGTGCCAACGCCAACATGGCCGCACTCCATAGCCAGGATAATCTGGTTGGGTTTCATAACCTAGCCACGACCACCGATTTCTTAGCTAGCCAACTAGATTGCTAGGCCGTGGCAACCAATTCCCTTGCTAGCCAACTAGCTAGGAAGGCCACGGCCTCCTTGTCTTTAGGCCTAGCCTGTCCATGGCTATGGACATCTTTCCTTCCGGCATATTCATGTCTCGGCATAGACTAGCGCCATCAGGATACGGCCTCCTTGTCTTAAGGCCTAGCCTATCTATGGCTACTAGCTAGCCAACTAGCTAGTGAGGCCAAGACCATCTTGTCTTCAGGCCTAGTCTGTTTGTGGCTTTGGCCATCTTCCTTCCTGCCTAGCCATGTCTCGGCATGGACTAGCCACCAGGCCACGACCTCCTTCTCTTCAGGCCTAGCCTATCCGTGGCCACTAGCTAGCCAGGCCACGACCTCCTTGTCTTCAATACTTGACTGTCTGTGGATATGGCCATCTTTCGTTCTGGCCTAGCTATGTCTCGGCATGGACTAGCCATCAGTACACGGCCTCCTTGTATTCAGGCCTAGCCTATACATGGCTACTAGCTAGCCAACTAGTTATCCAGGCCATGACCTCCTTGTCTTCAGGCCTAGCCTGTCCGTGGCTATGGCCATCTTTCCTTTCGGCCTAGCCATGTATCGGCATGGACTAGCCATCAAGCTACGACCTCTTTTTCTTCAGGCCTAGCCTATCCGTAGACACTAGCTAGCCAGTCCACAACCTCCTTGTCTTCAATACTAGCCTATATGTGGATATGGCCATCTTTCCTTCCAACCTAACCATGTCTCGGCATAGACTAGCCATCAGGCCACGAATCTTTGTCTTCAGGTCTAGCCTATCTATGGCTACTAGCTATCCAACTAGCTAGCCAGGCCATGACCACCTTGTCTTTAGGCCTAGCCTGTTTGTGGCTATGGCCATCTTTCCTTTCGGCCTAGCCATGTATCGGCATGGACTAGCCATCATTCCACGACCTCCTTGTCTTCAGGCCTATCCTATCCGTGGACACGAGTTAGCCAACTAGCTAGCCAGACCACGGCCTACTTGTCTTCATGCCTAGCCTATCCGTGACTATGGCCATCTTTCGTTCCGTCCTAGCCATGTCTCGCCAAGGACTAGCCATCATGCCACAGCCTCCTTGTCTTCAAGCCTAGCCTATCCATGGCCACTAGCTAGCCAAATAACTATCCATGTTACGATCTCCTTGTGTTCAGGCCTAGCTTGTCCGTGGCTATGGCCATCTTTCCTTCCGACCCAGCCATGTCTCGGCATGGACTTTCCATCAGGCCACGACCTCCATGTCTTCAGGCCTAGGGCCACTAGCTAGCCAACTACCTAGCCAGGCCACGACCTCCTTATCTTCAATAGTATCATGTTCGTGGCTATGGCCATCTTTCCTTTCGGCCTAGCCATGTCTCGGCATAGACTAGACATCTGGCCACGGCCTCCTTGTTTTCAAGACTAGCCTATCTATGGCTAATATCTAGCCAACTAGCTAGTGAGGCCACGACATCCTTGTCTTCAGGCCTAGCCTGTTTGTGACTTTGGCCAACTTTCCTTCCGGCCTATCCATGTCTCGGCATGGACTAGCCATCAGGCCACGACCTCCTTGTCTTCAGTCCTAGCCTATCCGTGGCCACTAGCTAGCCAAGTAGCTAGCCAGGCCACGACCTCCTTGTCTTTAGGCCCAGCCTATCTGTGGTTATGGCCATCTTTCGTTCCGGCCTAACTATGTCTCGGCATGGACTAGCCATCAGGCCACGACCTCCTTGTCTTCAGGCCTAGCCTATCTGTGGGCACTATCTAGCCAGGCCATTACCTCCTTGTCTTCAGGCTTAGTCTGTCCTTGGCTATGGCCATCTTTCCTTCCGGCCTATCCATGGCTCGGCATGGACTAGCCATCAGGCGGTGGCCTCATTGTCTTCAGACCTATCTGTGGCCACTACCTAGACAACTAGCTAGTCAGGCCATGACCTCATTGTCTTCAATACTAGCCAGTCCGTGGCCACGACCACCTATCTTTCCGGCCTATCCATGTCTCACCTTTCTTCAATATTAGCCTGTCCGGACTAGTGTCACACCTCCAAATGCTCCAAGCAATTTTTCGCAAAGGTATAACCCGTCAATACAGTGGTTCAGTGATCTCTTATCACCCACTCGTATTTCAGCCTTATAAGTTTGCACCAATGCAAACATCCAACTCTACCTTGAGTATGTAATGGAAGACTTACTTAGATTTTCTCTACCAAACAATATAGCCCATACTACAAAGAGGTTCCTGCCATGTTTATGCTTCACAGAATTGGGGAGTATTATCGAATCAATAGTAAACCAAAGTCAAACGCATAAGGCAACTTATTAGCTTAAGGGGAAGATACAAAACTCGTCTAACCAATGGACTTTACATGCTTATTCTCTAAGCCTCACAGAAATCACTCTCTACTGCAAATGTGGTTCCTCAAAACTTGAACTATTGAAAAATTTCATTTGTAAGGGTTCTCTAGCTATTTATAATGCCAAGAACCAGGGACAATCCGTATGCAACTCTCTTTCACGCCCTATGAACAACCATCTGTCCATGGGCAGTTCCCTAACCGCCAGACTTACTTTTTAACTGCTAGCTTTGGTGCTGGCTTGCACAATGGCGCCATACCTATCTCAAACGGTTAGGTCATGCCAAACTAGTTCATAAAGCCACTTTATAACCGTCTCTAACTTGATCCTTCACTTTGGCATGCGTCTGATGCACACACACTCGCAACTGACAGATTGAACTCAAGTCCGAAAATCATGATGCGTCACTGAACTTTTGACCTGCCAATGTTCGATAATGATTGCGCTATTCTATAATGATTGAGCTTCACTCTTGACCATGCCAAGTGCTCGACAATGATTACGCTGTTCTATAATGATTGCGCTTCACTGACTCCGCTACGCACTTAGCTCATTTGGATGCCAACATCCAAATATCATGCCAACTGAGTCTTGACTTGCTTAATTCAACTTAATGCTTCATGTGCAACACTTGCATCTCTTTTGGCGAGCAATTATCACCAATGGTGCATTTGGCAACACCACTGTTGCATGTGAATCGTCCAAGTCTTGGATAGTGCTTGGAACGATGCCAAAGTCATGCCATGACATTGCATTTCATCCTTTACTCTTCTCTTGAGTTGGGCTAACTCTGAATAAGGATATGCAATACTATCGCATCGTATTGCATC
The DNA here is from genome assembly GCA_023531295.1 of Papaver armeniacum. NCBI lineage: Eukaryota > Viridiplantae > Streptophyta > Magnoliopsida > Ranunculales > Papaveraceae > Papaver > Papaver armeniacum. The sequence goes on along the minus strand of JAJJWW010006975.1, from coordinate 50,105 downwards.
TGCTAAGTAGCCTTTTTTATCTCAACCATGTTAGCGCTACACTGTCGGCATGTGCAGCTCCATCTGCCAGGCTACATTCTCAGTATCGCGCAATTGTTACGCTTAACTGTCGGGCCATGTCATAGACCTCCCCCACCCAATCCATTCAACTTCCTCGTTGAATATAACATCAGTTCAGTCTCTACTGAACTTTCATAGGCCTCGTATGCATCTGAGCCACTCTCAGAATCAGCAACTTTGTTTGGCCTTCAACCTTGCCAAAACTTTTCTGCCTAGTACTTTTCGCCACCACTTATTTTATTTGCCTTGCCATTAAAACTATGAATTCCAGCATCATTGTCGCATCGTCGACTATGCTTCATTCACATCTTAACACCCAAATGCTATTATAATCTGTCACTATGCCTCATGCATTAGCACACAAATTTTCCTCCAAGCCATTTCGTGCCTAAGTGTACATGCCAAACAGCCAACATATCACCTTCATATGCATAACTTAGCTTACTGCCTTTAATTCTGAATGACATTGCATTCTTGTAATTCAACAGGACTTACTGTATACTAAGTTTCTTCAATCTTTTTGAAACACTCTTGTGCAAACTCGACTGAAATGCATGACATTAGCCATGACTTATGAAAAAGCGGGGTACAACAACCACACCCAATATTTCGATTAACAATCTGTATGGACTAACTCCAATATACTTTTAAGAGAATCAATAGACAGTAAGACTAAATCTTAAAAAAAGTATATCAAAGAGGTATATCTCACTTTCTCGATTCAATACTTACTCAAGCAAATAGAAATCTGCGAGTCTAATTGAATACAAGAGAATCACTTGAACGGTACCAAAGACTAATGTTCAAGGATCAATCAAGTTCAATCAACAACCAAAGGTTGGATTTCCCAATTGATCGATTCAACGCACAACCTCGTGATATTTCAATTATATAACAAAATATAATACGGAAAAGAAATAACACGTATACTTAAGTTTTGTTAACGAGGAAACCGTAAATGCGAAAAACCTGTGGACCTAGTCCAGATTGAACACACACTCGTATTAGGCCGCTACAGACACTAGCCTACTATAAACCAACTTTGGTCTAGACTGTAGTTGAACCCAAATCAATCTCACACTGATCCAAGGTACAGTTGCGCTCCTTACGTCTCTGATCCCAGCAGGATACTACGCACTTGATTCCCTTAGCTGATCTCACCCACAACTAAGAGTTCCTACGACCCAAAGTCGAAGACTTTAATAAACAAATATGTATCACACGAAAAGTCTACTTAAATAGATAAATCTGTCTCCCACGAAATACCTACGAGTTTTGTTCCGTCTTTTCATAAATCAAGGTGAACAGGAACCAATTGATAACCCGGACTTATATTCCCGAAGAACAGCCTAGTATTATCAAACACCTCACAATAATCTTAATCGACTAGCGAAAAAATATATTGCGGAATCACAAACGATGAGACGAAGATGTTTGTGACTTCTTTCATATCTTGCCTATCGGAGAAATCAATCTCAAGCCAATCTTTACGATTATACTTAGTACGATAGAAACAACAAGATCAGATTAAACAACTACGAGAAAGTAGTATCGGTCTGGCTTCACAATCCCAATGAAGTATTCAAGTCGTTAACCTACAGGGTCTCGATAGAAACCTAAGGTTAAAGGAGAATCGACTCTAGCTTATACAACTAGTATCACACAGAGGTGCGGGATTAGGTTTCCGCTTGCTAGAGTTCTCCTTTATAGTCTTTCAAATCGTGGTTTGCAATCAATGTTAGCTTGGTAACAAAGCATTCAATATTCACCGTCGATGAAAACTCGATTAGATTCAAGATAATATCTTTCAACCATTAGATCGAAACTTAGCTTGTTACACACAAATGAAATGCACGTTTTTAGGTTTTTGTAACCGTACTCAAACATGTACATTTAGTTGGTTCAATATTAGTTAACCAAATGGTTAGCCATATGAGCACTTTCATATCAACCATATTCTTCTTTACCATAACTAGTTCAAATGACTCAAATGAACTAGTTAGAGAGTTGTTCAATTGCTTAGATCTTTATAATAGACATAATTGAAACAAAAACGATTTGATTCACTCGAATCGGATCATGAACTTTATAGCCACGGTTTGCAATTATTCATTCCTTAGTTTATATAAGTTTAAGTTCACAAATAATCGTTTTTAGAAAATAACCAACTTAAGTACGCAGACTTAAGTACCCGGAATAAGTTTGTTTTTAGTTTACAAACTCCAGCAGAATTTCTCGATGAAAACTTCCGACAAGATATGGACTTGGTACGCGGTTTTCCTGAGCAGAAAAGTACGCATACTTTGGTTCAAGGAATAAGGACTTACACACATATGTGTTACCACAAAATGTTTATATCCTTCCATGGTTATATAATCTAAACTCTCATTTCAATCATTGAAACATTCTTAGAGGACGTTATATAGTTGTTATTTTCACAAACCATTTTTCGTCAAAGACATTTATAAGTGATTGAAACTTAACATGACTTTCGTCACTAGTAAATATGAACTTGGCCAAAGCGAAAGCTTACCAACACATATTTCGAGAAATAGATAAGTGAGATAAACTCGGCTCGAAATAGCACATGTGTATAATCATAGTCTATATAGCAAAACGACTTTTGTCTCAAGATAGGAGATATAGTAGATAGACTTTTAAGTGATAGATAAGTTCAAGTCTCCACATACCTTTTAGTCGATGAAGTTCCACAATTTCCTTGAGTAGTTCTTCGTCTTTGTATGATGATCTCCATGGAGTCTTAAGCACAACTACACTTTCTATCCTAGTCCGAGGCTTAGCTAATAGTAGACTAGAAATCAAGACTTATAGTTTTGATCACTAACATTGAAAAACATGCTTGAGATAGCAACGCATGCGAGTTCGACCGAGCAGTGTTCTAACAACTTAGGATACTCGGGGCTTTCCACCGTCACTTTAAAAGTAGTATCCTCTTCACGCGCCTTTGAAACTAACAAGGCCTCACTTGTTATTTCAAACTGCTACCTTTAATGTAGCGGAAAAACAACATCATGTTCTTCCTCATTATGAGTTACTCTTAACTCATATGCTTGATGGACTTACATCTTCATTCTTGCTGCATTACTCCATGCTATCGCTGCCAAATACTATCGCGATTCTACATAACTCTCCCAATAGAAAACTCGCCTATGCCGCGAACTTCAACTCTTGCTTGGTTTTTCTTTCAGCGTTTCTTATTTTATACTTTGGCTAAGTATACTTGTAGTGCTTCCCCAATGAACTAGATTTATATTAAGCGAAAAGAGACAAGGTTTTTGCTTAAACACCTCTTTCATTCATTATACTAACCTTACATAAGAAACATAGGGACTCCTTCCCATTTACACCACTGGCCAACACTAGGCCTTACTGAAAGCAAATGACTAAACCAAAGCAAATACACCAACAAATAGTCTGCCATCTTCTAAGACCATAAGATCAGCAACACCCAACTTAAACTTTAAACAGAAAACATCAAACAAAAAATATGCCAAAGTGTTCATACTTCAGCAACCTTGCAGGTTCAGGCACTTGCAAACATCAATGCAAGGCCCCTGCTTCATACACATGATAATCACGGTAAACAAGGGATGCTAAGATCCATAGGATATCCAAATTCCATATGAATCTCAGCTAAGATTTCTTCGAACGAGCGGACATGAGAAAACTCACTTTTCTTTCCTTTGTCACACTTCATGTAAACCGGACTAACTTTCCTTACACCTTTCACGAAACAAGGTGCACTTGGACATTGTATGAAAATCCTTCCAAGGTGAGGCATTACTGTTGCCTCTGCTTCTTTGAAAAAGTTATTACCAAGGATCATCTCAAAGTCATTGAGATGCATCACCATTACATTGATTTGGCCACGCCATTCTCCAACTTCAACATTCGCCACATCCATTCCCTTGATTGGCTTAGCTATATCATTCACTGTCTTCATGCAGTGATCAGCCTAATATACTTCCAAACCCAAGTACTCTGCCATCGACAAGCTCATAATAGTGTGTGACGCACCTGTATCTGCCATGCCCCAGAGACGATGATTGTGTATGCCAACCTTCACATAAACCAGGCCAGCGCCACTCAGCCCATGTTGTACTACTGCCGTTTGTGCTACTATGTTGCATAGTTGAATATGGTTAACATGCTCCACTTGATCAGTTTATTCTTTGTCTCCACTGCCCTCAGTGACTATTGCGGACAATTTTTCTTTCTTTGGAAAATCACGCGTAAGGTGAGGACCCTTGCATAAGAAACGGTTACTTGTCCTGTTCTTCGCGGCTAAACTATCATCCCTTTGATAGATTTTCTCCCTGGCCTCAGAACTTTTCTTATTCTCCTTGTCCTTACACTTCTGGTTCTTCTTATCCTTGCCCTTCCTTTTAACATCAGTTGAAGTATTGACTGACCTAAAATCAGCAAGGCTGTCCACGATTACAATGGCCGAAGGTAGGTCTTCGGCACCGTGCCTTCTTATTTCGGCCTGAGCCCATGCTTGCAAACCAGATGTAAAATTAAACAACTTGTCTTCCTCAGACATGTTGCGAATATCTAGCATCAGTGACGAAAATTCTTTCACGTATTCCCGTGGTGTACCGGTATGCCTCAGCTTAAGAAAGTTCTCTCTGGCTAACCAAGCCGCATTGCTTGGCAATAATTGACTTTTCAATTCTTCTTTCATGACATCCCATGTCACGACGCTTGGACAACCAGCAGTAAGGTCATTATCAATTCTAGTTCTCCACCATAATTTCGCATCACCCTCCAGATACATGCTAACGAGAGTAACCTTTTGTTCTTCCAGGGTTCTGGCGGCCTTGAAGTATTGGTCCATGTCCCGCATGAAATTCTCCAATGCCATCGCATCTCTTGCGCCAGAAAACTCCTTAGGTTGTGGGACTATAATCTTCGTAAAGTCACTGCCACTACCACCCGCATTAGCTTGATCCGAACCAATTATACCCACCATTCGCCTCAAGACGCTTAACTCATCAGTAAGATCTTTCAAGGCACCTGTGAACATGGTCTTAACAGCAGTGATTTGGCCTTCCAAATCAGTATACTTCTTAGTTGCTTCTTGGTTTGACTCCAGCATATCAGCAACGTACTCATCAAGAGCTTGAATGCGAGCCAACATCGTTGCATTATAATTGGCATTATTAGGATGGCGCACCTCATCGCCAATCTTGTCTTCCAAGTCTGCTACCCTATCAGCTTAAGGCATCCAGCGTACTCTTCTTACCAGCCATTATCTCTAGCAATTTCAGCAACCAAACTCGAGCAAAACAGAGAAAATCTTCCAGCACAAAGCTAAAACAGAGCAATATGTGCTCTAATACCCGAATTGTCACACCTCCAAATGCTCCAAGAAATTTTTCGCGAAGGTATAACCCAAAGAATACAAAGGGTTCAAGTGATCTCTTATCACCCACTCGTATTTCATCCTTATAAGTTTGCACCAATGCAAACATCCAAGTCTACCTTTAGTATGCAGCGGAAGACTTACTTAGATTTTCTCTACCAAACAATATAGCACATACAACAAAGAGGTTCCTGCCATGTTTATGCTTCACGTAATTTGGGAGTATTATCGAATCAACAAGAAACCAAAGCCAAACGCATAAGCCAACAAACTCACTTTTATTAGCTTAAGGGGAAGATACAAAACTCGTCCAACCAATGGCCTTTACAAGCTTGTTCTCTAAGCCTCACAGAAATCACTCTCTACTGCAAATGGGGTTCCTCAACACTTGAACTATTGAACAACTTCATTTGTAAGGGTTCTCTGTCTATTTATAATGCCAAGAACCAGGTCCAATCCGTATGCAACTCTCTTGCACGCCCCATGAACAACGATCTGTCCATGGGCAGTTCCCTAACCGCCAGACTTACTTTTTAACTGCTAGCTTTGGTGCTGGCTTGCACAATGGCGACACACCTGTCTCAGATGGTTAGGTCATGAAAAACTCGGTTATAAAGCCACTTTATAACCGTCTCTAACTTGCTCCTTCACTTTGGCATGCGTGTGATGCACACACACTCGCAATCGACAAATTGAACTCAAGTTCGACAATCATTATGCGTCACCGAACTTTGGCCCTACCAATGTTCGATAATGATTCGCTCTCCTATAATGATTACGTTGTTCTATAATGATTGCGCTTTACTCACTTCGATATTCACTTAGCTCATTTGGATGCCAACATCCAAATATCATGCTAAATGAGTCTTGACTTGCTTAATTCAACTTCATGTTTCATGTGCAACACTTGCATCTCTTTTGGAGAGCAATTATCACCAATGGCGCATTTGGAAACGCCACTGTAGCATGTGCATCGTACAAGTCTTGGCCAGTGCTTGGAACGATGTCAAAGTCATGCCATGACTTTGCATTTCATTCTTTACTCTTCTCTTGAGCTGGGCTAACTCTGAATAAGGATATGCAATACTATCGCGTCGTATTGCATCTACTAAGTAGCCTTTCTTGTCTCAGCCATGTTGGCGCTACACTGTCGGCATGCGCAGCTCCATATGCCACGCTACATTCTCAGTAACGCGCAACTATTGCGCTTAACTGTTGGCCAATGTCATAACTATCCTAGTGGCCACGGCCTACCTATATCTTGGCTTGGCATGTCCAGTGGCCACGGCCATCTTTTCCCTAGCCTAACTAGCTATGGCCTCCTAGTCTCTTGGCCTAGCCAATGTAGTAGTCACGGCCTCCTTATCTCTCAGCCTGGCCTAGCCAGTGACCACGGCCTCCTTTTCTCGGCCTAACCATGGCAAAGACACGGCCACCTTGTCTCCTATCCACGACCGTGCCATGCCTAGTAGTCACGACCTCATTTCCTCTCGGCTTAGCCTAGCCATATGGCCACGACTACGTTGCTCCAAAGGCTAACACCCATGTCCATGCCGACTTCGCTGGATATCGACTAGGTCGCCCCCATGTCACGACTTAGCTAGCTACTAACTTGGTGCACTATGTTATCTACGTGTATTATTATGGATAGATGATTACAATGCCATCTTACGGAAAACTCATTATTAGTCACACATAACCTTGGAGCCGAGTTGTCTCTTCAAGCTATGCCACTTCGACAAAGTCTGGCTAGCTTAGGCTATTACTCAGTCAAGTATATCGTGGCAACCTAGATAAGACTAGAGACAGTCTATGAATATACTAATTCCTACGAGAAATTATAACATGTTACATGTGGGAATTACTCATGGATATTGGTCTGGTGGTTTACAACAACGTGCGGCATGGCAACATCCCATAATAAGGAAGTTACAAGTAGTGGCGATGGTTGAGAGCGGTTAAAAGAAGTGTCTAAGTAACAGAATGATGGTTTACGGGTTTCCGGAAACTTCCCTAATATCATGGGCGTAACCACACCATTATCAAACTATCTCCATCTCTCCACAACCTCCACTACTTACGACGAAACAGTGAGTGTTCCCTACAACTATAAATAGACTACCTTGTCTATTCAGAAGACAGAACAAGCTTATCATTCCCAAGCTCTTCTTCTTCCATAGAAGAGAGAGAGAGAGAGAGAGAGAGAGAGAGAGATATGAAAGTGACGGCTAGGTTTTGCTTTTTGCTTTTAGGAGAAAAACTTTGATAAAGTAGAGACAAAAAGTGAGAGAGAGAAATAGTCAAATAATCATTATGTTTGTTTTAAATTTATTATGTTTTTTTTTTTTTGTGTGTAAATTGATTTATTTATGAATTTTATTTATTGATTATAAACCATTATAGTTAAATTATTCAAGATTTTTATTCTAACATTTAATCTAGGTAGTAATGTTTTTCTGAATATAGAAATTTATTAATGCATATTTATTGAGTTTTGGGTTGTGAAAATGGATTTGATGCATTATACTACTAGTGAATGAAATTGAGTTTTGGTTTGTGAAAAAGAATCTAATGAGTTGAATGGTCTTACATTGATTAAAAATTTTGGCTAAAGAAAAGAATTGATTGAGTAGTTTGGAAAAACAAAAAAACAAAAACAAAAACAAACAAAAAAAACAAAAAAAGAGAAGAAAAAAAAAGGAGATTGTTAAACTATCAGAAAGTCCAGGACAACTGGCATTCTCTCGAGAGGTCGTTTTTCGGAGTGGTTGGGTGGTATCCGGAAAAACCCTGACAACTATATTAAGGATCTTGAACTTGAGTTTGAATATTTTGAGTAAGAGAATGTTAAGTGTTTGTGGTTGAGAATGGCGTAAGTATTATTAAAAAATAATTGTACATGGTTTATTTATTGTATCTCACGGTTTATTTGATTTTCGACGCACTCTATTATTTTGGAAACTTCCTATCAAACTCTCCCTTTTCCTCCCTTTCCACATAGAACAAGATCCACTACATGACAAGAAATTATTATATATCAATGGGTATCTTGTTTCAATTGTGTACTTTTAATTATGTAATTATTTTATAGTTTTATAATTTTAAAAGTTACATTAATTTCATTTAATGAAAATTCATTTTAGTTTGGATTTTTATTTACTAAATAAGAGAATGTTAAGTGTTTGTGGTTGAGAATGGCGTAAGTATTATTAAAAATAATTGTACATGGTTTATTTATTGTATCTGCTGCATTTATTTGATTTTCGACGCACTCTATTATTTTGGAAACTTCCTACTGGGGCGTGGTTTGCTCTCCCCTTTTCCTCCCTTTCCACATAGAACGAAGATCCACTACATGACAAGAAATTATTATATATCACGGGGATATGGGTATCGCATTTTGAATTTTATCGAGGTGTTCGTTTGTTTCAATTGTGTACTTTTAATTATGTAATTATTTTATAGTTTTATAATTTTAAAAGTTACATTACATTTCATTTAATGAAAATTCATTTTAGTTTGGATTTTTATTTACGAAATATGGTCCTACACGAATGGAGGTCCGGATATTTGGACTTGCTAGCTTGATCGAACCCGACCCACAAGGTCGAATCTGTTTTCGCTGGAAGTCCGAAAATACGGGCTGTCACAACACTTGTCTTGAAGGGACTAGCACTAAAGTAGTAACTCTTACTCAAATAATATATTTTTTTAAGCTCGACTACCTTTGCATTTTTTACCTCAAAGTCTAAACGAAATTGGCACATTCATGTCCTTCGATGTCCAATCAAACTTCCAAAGCAGCTTTGTCTCCTTTCCTATGTGAAAAATATGCCGTCCCTTCGACCATTAAAGTCCATAAACCCAATAATGCAATCTTCATTGATAGTTCAGTTAGTTCTCTAGGAAATTGGAAGGATGTATTCGTCATCTCTTCCTCTAGTATTGTTCATTCATGGAAAAGCATTGGAATTACGTTGTGTTTGGAACTACAAATTGTGGCTAAGTTTCAGATCTTTCTAATAAACTCATTTCAAGCAATATTTCATGTAGATACAAATTTGGCTAGTGCAAATTTGGAATTTAAATTTGTGGCTTTTAATGTGACATATTCAGTTTTCAGATGGCATGATCAAATTTGGAGCAATTCAACCAAGAATCAACATGATTATCATCTGGAAATTTATGGTGTTCATTTTCAGTTGGTCATCAGAGATTGTTCATCAAATTGGTAAACTTTGTGGAGAGGTTTTACTAATTGATCCCGAAGCACTACGTCTACAGGATTTACGAGCAATTCGATTGAAGATTAGGAACAACAAAGGCATTAATTTAATTCCAAGGATGATCAACCTATACTCAGGAAAGCTGAAGTTCATTGCTCACATTGTTGTTATAGGAAAGTCGTCCAAGTTTGACCAAAACATTCTCATTCGGTTGCCTAGAAATTTGGATTTATATTCAAATATATCTCTCAGTAAAGCATGTGTGGTGTCTGATTTCTTGGAGGAAAGTAGGGGAAAGAATAGAAAATTCCTCCCGGCGTATATTCCTCGATCTCCAATTAAAAGGAAACTTCTCATACAAGCAAGGTGGAATTTCCCAGCTTAACGAAAAATATTTTTAATTCTATTCCTAGAAGGCAAGGGCACCATGGGTCAAAGAAATCTCCAAGGAAAAGGAATCACGCAAACAGATTAAGCAGATTTGGCGCAGAGTTCAAGAATCTTTGATACATCAGTTTCTGTTAAACCTGGATCACAATTGGAGGACACGGTGGAAAGTGTGGATGACATGGACATCAATGTGACTACGCCCCCTGGTTTTAGACTTTCAATTACAGAAAAAACTTGTGTTAATGATGATTATGAACACCCCTCCCTTGGTAAGACAACTACATCACCAGAGATTCAAACTAATTCCCCAAAACCTGCACACTATAATCTCCAGAATTCCATACCCTCCTTTCAGTTGTATTACTCTAAATATCATCTTTCCATTCAATCCAGAAACAACCAAACTATCAGACGTCTGCAGATACCTATATGATTATTAGTGAAGTCAACCTCCTTTTTGATATGGGCACCAAATCAGGTATCAACTATCTTTCAATGCCCAATCACACAAGAAAGCACTTAACTATCTCCATATCAGGTGTCGATCCTATCATAAAACTTATTCCTATACTTCTATTGAAAATTTTACCTGAAGAGGATTTTGCAGTTCAAAGTCTGATCACTTTAGATGAAGTTGGTGAAGTACCTATTCATGAACCTAAACTGAGATCAATATATCTTATAAATGGTGATGGGTTAGCTAATACTTTTATGGCACACCCCGATGTTGAATACAACTTGGAAACCTCAGACTCATCCACACCTAATTACCCCCACAAGTTTTGAACCTTCACCGTCTGACCATTTAGACAATGCAACTTCCACCAGCTATGAGAAATCGCATAAACACATTATACCAAAGAGAATGATCAAATAATGTAAAAGGCTTGGTGTTGTAGTTAGTGATTTGGGATAATTCTCAGCCAAGAACAAGAAGAGGAACAAAGCCCAGGGACGTAAATATTTCTCAATGAGTTTGAAGATTCTCACTTGGAATGTTATAGGACTTAACTCTATTGATAAAAGGCTGGTAGTTAAAAATATGATTCATCTTATAAAATCTCCAATTGTCATATTACCAGAAACCAAGATGTTGAATTGCTCTATCTTTGATAGAAAATATATTTGTGGTTACCAGAATTTGGGTTGGACTTTTCAACGGTCTATGGGAAGTTCAGGTGGTATGCTTACACTCTGGGATAAAGACTTTGTGTACTTCACTGACTCTCTTGTGAGAGATTATACTTTATCCATCTCTTGCATCAACAAAGCTGATAACTTTGAATGGGTTCTGACAAACGTTTACGGCCCAAATAAACCTACATAAAGAGATGATTGCAGGGTTGAACTTGAAAATGCATCAAGATATTTGGATGTTCCATAGTATATTGGGGGTGACTTTAATGTCATTCTTAGGTGTGATGAGAAAAAAGGCTGCAATAAGATCACAAAGAGTACGGAGAATTTTGTTAAGTCCATATACACTCATGATCTAATTGATTTACACATGAAGGGTGCAAGGTACACTTGGTTCAATGGACAATATAATCATGTTATGTCTAGAATAAACAGATTCCTTATATCCCCATATTTTGAATCTCACTTTCCTTTTGCCTCTCAATTATCTAAAGTTAGACCCACTTCTAATCATATTCCTCTTCTCCTAGATATATATGGTCCTTCCTGGGGTCCTAGTCTTTTTTGGTTTGAAGTCATGTGGTTATTGGAAAATGGTTTTCTAAATCTATTAGAGGAGTGGTGGCAGTGTTTATGTTTTGCAGGTACAACTAGCACTGTCTTATGGATAAAGCTGAAAGCACTTGAGGAGAAGATGAAGATTTGGAACAATGAAGTGTTTGGCCTCACCAATTATAAGTTGAATTTGATATTGGAGGAGATTCAAGACATTGATGAATTTTTGGAAGACAATATTCTTTCTGGGGATGCTTTCAGATAGAAGATTAAACTCAAGGAAAAATTTGAGAAAGTTACAAAAATGGAAGAAATCTCATGGAAGATCAAGCCAACACACAATGGTTACATGAAAGTGATAATAACGTTGTTTTTTTATTAGTCACATGTCACTACAAGGAGAATGGCTAACCGAATTCGGCAGTTTTACATTAATGGGGAGTTAACTTCAAACAAGGACAAGCTAAAAGAGCACATGTAGGTTACTATGAACACTTATTCACATGAGAGGAGATCATTAGTCCTCAATTGGTGAGTTAGAGAAGATAAAGTTGATTCTGATATTTTAAAGGAAAACTTCTCTGAAGTAGAAGTTCTAAGTGCTATTAAAAAGCTTGGACATGATAAGGCACCTGGTCCAGATGGCTTCCCAATTATGGTATTTCTCAAGTGCGCTGGAGTTTCATCAAGAAAGACATCATGGATACAATTGTTGAATTTTGTTCAACTGGTAATATTGATCCTAAACACAACTCTACTTTTATCACATTAGTTCCTAAGAAAGTTTATATTGAAACCATAAAAGATTGTAGACCTATTTTTTTGCTTACTAGTGTCTACGAGATAATTGCTTCTAGATTGAACTTGGTTATGGATAAGCTGATTTCTCCGGTTCAATGTGCTTACATTGAAGGGGAGACAAATTATTGATGGGACATTGATTTCTAATGAGCTGGTGGAATCTAGATTGAGGTCTAACAAGGCTCGAATTGTATGCAAAATTTATCTTGAAAAGTCTTTCGATAGAATCAATTGGAATTATCTGGAATTTGTGTTAAGAAAGATGGGTTTTGGTAGTAAATGGTGCAAGTGGATCAAGTTCTTTTAGTCTACATCCAACTTCCTAGTTCTTATCAATGGCAGTCATTTTGGTTACTTTAAAAGTATAAGAGGGGTTAGACAAGGACGCCATGTGTCACCTCTCTTATTTAACATAGCTATGGAAGGTTTCTCAAGGTATTTGGATAAAGCTGCAAGTATCAATTTGTTTAGTGGATTCTCTGTCTCACCATCAAGTCTAGTGGTAAGTCACTTACACTATGCAGATGACATTATTTCCTTTATTGATCATAACAAGAAGGAACTACACAATCTCTTCTCAGCTCTACATTATTTTGAATATATTGCTAGTCTCAAAGTTAACACCTCAAAAACAAGACTTATTGCTATTGGTGATGTACCTGAACTTAATACATGGGATGCTGAATTTGGATGTGCTACAGACTCACTGCCTTTTATGTACCTTGGCATGCCACTGGTGGCTAAATCCAATTCCAACCACTTATGGGGTCCAATTATTGAGAAATTTGATGTTAGACTTTCTCAATAGAGAAGATATAATCTTTCAAAGGGAGGTAAACTAACTCTTCTCAAATGTATCTTGTCTGCTCTCCTTATTTACTACTTTTTCATGTTCAAGGCACCTGCATCTGTTCTCAAAATTTTTAACTGAAAGATAAGAAACTTCTTGTGGGAACATGATGAGGGTTCAAAGATTTCTCATTTAGTTCAGTGGGATTTGGTTCTAGTACCTATATCCAGGGGGGTCTAGGAGTTTGTAATATTAAAATTATGAACATAGCTATGTTGGCTAATTAAATGGTGCTGGAGGTTTAGAGTTGAAAAAAATAGGTTATCGCACAAAATCATCACATATTAATATATGACAATGATTTTTCAGTGTGGGTTCCAGACAAAGTAAAATATCCTTGTGGAGTGTCATGTTGGAGAGCCATCGCGGAATACAATGAGTTATTGCAGAAAAATCAACTCTGATCATTCATTCGAGAAACCAAGTTTCATTCTGGAACGATATCTGGATTGGTATCACTACACTTGTTGTTTCATTTACTAGTCTTTTCAGAATTTGCAGGGACAAAAATGTTAAAATTGCATTTTGTGGTACATGGTTAGTTTCGATCATTTCTAGATTGCAATTGGAGTTTTAACTTCAAGTGATTAAGTGCTTGTCACAAATATTCACTCCATAAGTGTCATGGACTTTAAAGTGAAGCTTTGGATTTTGCATCTCTTCTCTTGACAACTGGTGATAATCCTCCCACGTTAGATAATCTACCATACACTCATAGATGGACACTTCGGACTTGGGGTACTTTTAGTATTAAAGATATATATATATATACCAAGATAGTTTCTCCCGATGGTCTTGACGATTTCCCGACTACTTTTATTTGGTGATCAGAAATACCACCGAAAGTAAAATTTATGGTTGGTGTTTGGTGCATGGAAAACTTAACAATATCGATAATGTGATTCACAAAGGAATGTCTTTATACAATTCATGCATTTTGTGTGGTAACACTGAAGAAACACAAGACCATCTATTTCTTCACTGCAAAGTTGCTTCTAAAATCTGGGATTCTCTTTCTCCTGGTGGTGGCTAGGCATAGGTCTGTCCTAACTCTATGATGTTTTTGGCTCTAGGATGGGATTGAGGTAACTTCATTTGGGGTTTGATCCCAGCAACAATCATATCGGTTATCTTGCGAGAACGGAGCTGCATAAGGTTTGAAACTGATTACTTATTCAAAACTCACCCGGATTTGATTATTGATATCAAATTCTGGTGCTAAGTTGGTCTGCTGCGGCGGGTAAAGGGGTTCATCAAAACTCTTCAACCTCCATTCAAAATACTTGGGAAACTATTTTTATGTAACTTATTCTTTTCCTGTTTTGTTTTCTTAATTTGCTACCTCTGGTAGCTTTTTGTACATTCCCCTATTCTAATAAAATCTTCTCTTTCGATCAGAAAAAAAAAACCGTATTATGTACTCAACTGTTCTCTCTATAAACCGTCCACATATGAAATTTGACCACTTCTCTATTTTAACTCTCTCAAGTCATGAGGTTTTCAATTTTCTCATATCTTATCGGATGCAAAGTTGGTAAGTTGTCAAAATTTTAATCTACAATATAATAAGAATTTCGACCACGAAATAGATGCAAGAAGTACCCGTAGGCATGTAGCTGATAAAGAAACAAGAATTCAAAATTACCCTCACATTGTTCTCGTAAATTCATTTTTGGAGAATTAAAAATAAAAATAAAAAATTGAAGCATACATTTATTAAAAAACCAGATTAAATTGCAAACAGAAAAGAATAATTCTGTTAAATTACTCTTTTCTGGTTCCTTCTAACAGACGTTGTATTATTTAAATTGCAAACAGATTTAAATGGACTGTCCATCAAACTTCTGGCTGGTGTGTTATCGTTCTTTGTTTGCTCGCAACAGATGCACCAGAAAGTCGTATGCATGCTTAAAAAAAAAAAAAAAAAAAATTTAAATGGACTGTCCATCAAACTCGTATGTTCCCAACATCACAAAGAAAGTCGTATGCAAAAAAAAAAAAAAAAAAAAACGTCATTTGCGCTGTATGGTTAAAATATTTGGCAAGACTATAACGTGTTAATATTTTATGTAATTTTCTTAAATCTTCCATTTTCTAAGCTCAGTTCACATGGTAACCTTATCTTTCCCCATACTCAACCACTTTGCATTACTACCTGAAAAATTACCGAAAAAGATCCGACAGTATCACATATATATATCCGACAACCATGCAGCTGTATTGTGGGATCAAATAAGCCTAATCATTTTTCTTGCCAGTCAATTGTATAATTTTACAGAAGACACAATGTGTGGCTGCATACACATCCAACAACTTCATTAACTCTAAATTATTAGTAACCAAAGTCGTCGTCGTCGAAGTTTTATCTTTTAATTGATGAAAAATCGTACTGTTGATGAAATGAGTTACAAATTTTTTCTCTAAATATGCATTTCCGCAATGTAATTACACAACCACAGAAGAATACAAGCTAGCTAGCAAGGATTACTTTTGTGAGGTGCAACTGAAATGTCAACGACTTGAAGATCAGATCCATCCTTCTCTGTTCCAGAGATGCCACCCCCTCCAGAAGTCCATTTACCTCCTCCCCCAGCTCCTCCTCTCCCTCCCGCTAGATTTTGGGCCAACAAGTGGCAGCGACTTTGCCGGTCTCCTACTACTCAGGCGGCGCCTCCTGCGCCCCCGCCAGTTCCGGGACCTTCACGGAACTTGTACAGACCATACTCAGGTATGTCATAAAAATTGCACTGTTGTATATTTTTTTTAGTTTGTAATCATCATTGTTATGCTAATTGAGTTTTTACTAAACTTTTTTGTTCTTAATTTTATTTATGATTCAAGAATTTGTGATTTGGAAATGTTAATTAGGGAATAAAAGGAGACCCCTTAAGTACTTGAAATTGTACAAATTAGTTATAAAAGGTGACCTGGATCAAGCTAATGAATTCTTCCAGAAAGATAGAGAGGCGATTACGGCAGGTATCACAAAGTCATCGGAGACTGCATTGCATGTAGCTACAAGATCAGGACACACACACTTTGTAGAAGAGCTCGTACGAATGATGTCACCGAAAGATTTGGAAATTAAAGATTTTAACAATGGTGATACAGCTCTTCACACTGCTGCCATTGCTGGAAATATCCAAGCTGCGCGAGCGATGGTGGAGAAGAACGAGAACTTACCACAAATACGTAATAAAAGCGGATGGATTCCGCTGTCAAGTGCTGCTTATTGTTCATCAAATAAACAAAAGGAGATGATGGAATATCTTTTGGGTGTCACTAAACATGGAGCCAACCGTAGTCCATTCTATGGTCGTTCTGGTGGTGAACTTATTTGCACTATAACTCGAGCAGGTCGCCATGGTAAGTTCTTTTTAACTGGAACACTTTATGGTTTGTTGTGTTGGTCTAATCAGTGTAGGCACCACATGACACTATATGGTGTCAAATGCACTAGGAAATTATTATTTCGAAAGTTCTTCTGTTGTTAGACTTTGATCTTATGGAAACATAAATCTTACATTTTAATACACCAGACGAGCATGTTTTTTTTTTTTTTTTTTTTTAGCATAAAACGATGTAGGTTGGTAAACATGAATAACTGTGTTTCTTGTTTTTCATAGGAATTGCCAAGAAACTGATCGAAGAGTATCCAAATTTGGCAACAGACAAGGATAAACATGGTATTTGTGCATTAGAAGTATTGGCTGAGATGTCGTATGCGTTTCAAAGTGGAAGCCAGTTAAGTGCATGGCAACGCTTCATCTATCCATGTAATCGCTCAACCTGCACATATTTTTTTCTCCAGTCCTCACTTGGTTAGGTCTATAATGTGACCTCCAACTCCAAGAGCATTTGATCAAGGGCCGGAAAAGGCCAAGCAGCTTTTCCCTTTTTTTCAAGTTTCTTGTTTTTTTTTTTCATACTATTAATGTTGATAAATGATGGCACAGATATTAACGTGGACTTGCCTGTCTCTCTTCCCACCTCTAGAGAAGACACTGACCTTCCAACAACCACAGGAAGAAAATCTATAATGAACAAGTTTCTCTCAATAACATACTTTACTGAAGGTATGGACAAAATCATACTTGATAAGTTCACTTTTCTTTGCTTAGTTATAACCTCAGGTTACATATTTTAACTTGCCCCTTTTTGCTTTTGAGAAAATGTGGAAGTCTTTCTTCCAACTATGCGCAGACAATGCAACAATACACACTAAAAAAGATGTTGTATTTGGTTTTTATTTGCAGTGTTCCAATGGACGAAAGATGTGATGTGGCAAGGTGTAAAACAACTAGGTATATTAGATATCCTACTACTGCATTCAGACTCATTTTGCTTACAATGCCGACACACAAGGGGTTGATGGGTTAAGTTTTGAGCGTATTCCTCACCTATAACTTTGCCTTCAATTTTGCAGTTCCAGGAAGCAAGAAGGTGTACAAGAAAAAGTTGATGCTTAAGCAAGCCTTAGATTTGGTTAAATGCATTTGTGAAAAGATCTCTGAAGTCAGTTATTCAGAAATATCAGACGTTCTCACATCAACAAACATTTTGGGCAAGGCTATAACAAGTGGGACAGTTGAAGTTGTAGACGAATGTATTCAAACATTCCCAGATTTAATTTGGATTAAAATGAATAAGCGGAATTTGTTTGAGATTGCAATTGAAGAACGTCATGAAAGGATTTTCAATCTTGTGTGTGAGATGGATGAGGTTAAGAAGACGTTTGTGTATTTAAGGGATGAGACATCAGGTAACACTATCCTACATTTGGCTGCCAAGTTAGCACCCCCTGCACAATTGAATTCGGTTTCTTGTGTAGCCCTTCAAATGCAACGAGAGCTGCAATGGTATAAGGTATGAACGCATATACTTGCTACTATATCCGAGCTCTAAATACAATGCTTGGTTATCAGAATTGATGATTGTATTTGAACAGGAGGTGGAAAAGATCTCTTTGCCAATAAACAAAGTAATAAGGAACAAAGATGGAAAAATTCCTCAAGCTTTGTTTAGGGAACAACATAAAGAACTATTGATGAAAGGAGTGGATTGGATGAAGGGTACAGCTGAATCGTGTATGTTAGTAGCCACTCTTATCGCCACCGTAGTTTTTGCTGCTGCGTTCACTGTACCCGGTGGAAATTATGATAGTGATAGCAACAACAAAGGAATTCCAATCTTCTTACACGAGGTTTCGTTCATGGTATTCGCTGTAACAGACAGCTTAGCCTTATTCTCTTCAGTTACATCAATTCTTATGTTCCTATCAATATTAACTTCACGCTTTAGAGAAGAAGATTTCCTTGAGTCATTGCCTAGAAGACTAATGATAGGACTCGCAACACTTTTCTTCTCTATAATTACTATGATGGTTGCCTTTAGTGCTACACTGGCAATTGCAATTGGACCGAAGTTTGGATGGTTTCCAATACCTTTAGCCTTAATGGCATGTGTGCCTGTAACCCTGTTTGCATTCTTGCATTTTCATTTGTTCTTCGAGATCGCCTGGTCTACATATCGCCCTGCCCTCTTCCGTAGACACAAAATGCTTTACTAGTCCGTGTGTCTAATGGGATGGTCATGGTAGCACCTGAATGGAACCCAGGATGATTTAATCCTTCTATAGTCGGTTGTATTTGTTATTCTAATAGAGGTCTCACCAATTTTTGTTATTTACTTGACTCTGAAGTTCGGCTCGGCTCGGATATAATAATTCTCTGAATTATCATGTAACTGAGAGTATGAAAACTATCACTTACGATTATAGATCGAAACCAGGAAGTGTATGATGTGATGTGATGTGATAGTGGTAAATAAAGTGTTCGTTTCTCAGACTTGTTAAGGATGATTTTCAGTCTTAAATTAAACTAGAAAACTCAAATAAAGTTGTATCAAAATTATAAAAAGCACTAAGACTCAGGATTCCACCATTGACCAATTAAGTGATTCAATCTAATCAATATTCATGCAATTCTTTGCGTTTAAAGTGATTCTAATTATTGCCTCTAGTAGATTTTCGAAGTAACAATTGTAAACATCAAGCATGAAACATCAAAATTCTTAAACTAAACATGATCCATCAAAACGAATCACAATCATTCAATAAAAATCAATTCTCCAATATTAGTTTCATGCAAATAATCATAAAAGAAATTGCAAAAATTAATTAAAATAAAAGTATACCACTTTTCATGGAATAATGGCTTCCTCCGTAGCCTCGGCTAAGGGGTTTAGCTCCTCATATTATTCACGTGCTCAAAATAGGTGTTCATAGCTCAAAAGGGTGAAAAACAAGAGAAAACTAATAAAGCGATGGCATGGTTTGCGGCGTTTTATCTACATTACAAACCGACTATTACAGAGAATCACAAATAAATAATCACATGAGAAACGATAAAAGGGATATGTTGTAGAATAAAAGATTGTTCTAATGCGTCTAATTTTCTTTGTGTTCTTCAGCAGCAGCAGCAGAGACCGGTTTCCTACAACTTCGATTTCTCGGCTTTGTGGTGTTCTAAACTTCCCTTAACTTCTTCTAAACTTGCATCCTCTCTTTTGGAACTCGATTGCACCTTTTATACCCAAATAAATTAAAACCCAAAACATCCCGATTAAATCTCTTTATTTTCTCTTCTCAAGTCACGGGATTTTCTCCCCAAGTTTTCTTTCTACGCGTCTCTGGGATGTTTAATTCCTTCCGAAAACTCTACAAGATTGATACAAGTCTTGATAACAGTTTATCTTCCCTTAAATCTTCCTGAATTTCCAAAAATAACTCAAATATACCCGGTATCTGTTATTCCCCTGTTTTATAGAAAATCCGATTATCTAGACAATTTCAATCCATCCCATCAACCATACCAGGCCTATTTACTCAATTCAAGTCCAATCCAACCGAATCCAGTGATTGAATCTCTTCGGAACTCGTCCAAAATCGGAACCCTAATTCTTCCCGTGAAAAATAAATTTTACCGCCAATTTCAAAAAATTCAAAATGGAGAAGAAGACCTCCCCTTATCCGTGGCTGGTCTCCCTTTAGAAATTTGGGGGTACAAAGATTAATTCTCCAGGGGTATAATAGCAATTTTTAGGATGTAAATAGTAGATTTCCTGGGGTGCCTTTATCACTTCTTTGGGTGCTTTTAGCGCATTTCTGGGGTTCCTTTAGTAATTTTCTCTGGAGGTTCAAATGCCACTTTTCGAGCCAATTTTTCCGCAAAAGTTTATTACTTCAAAAACACCTACAAAGATATAAAAACTCATAATAAGTACAAAATGAGCATTAACAATATATGTGTATGATGTCTTCCCTCTTTTTCCATTTTATGTGCTACTTGATTACCCTTCATATGCTTAAACAAGAAACCCAAAAAGTTTTGAAAGGTATTTAGAATTCTTATTGATTCATTAATGATTGCTTGATTGGTCCATGCAACTGCATTGCTACTTCCTGTGGCAAAGATTATAATTCCTTGGCAGTCCCCTTCAATCCAAAAGTCTCGAAAGTTCATGTGTTTTACCCAATTTGTTGCTTCTAAGAGAGTTGGAGTTTTTGCATCTCCATCACTGGCTCCAAAGATGGTCCTAGATAGATCTAGCCGAGACAGTTGTACTTGTATCATTACGAGAAATTAGTCTATAACTTGTATTCTCATAATTAATTAACCAAGAAGCATCAAAGTTTAATCGGAAATTATCCTTCTGAGGAGCTTTCCATTTTTGTCTATTATTTGAGTGCCTATTAGTTACAGGAACATTATTAATCCTAGAATTACAAAGAAATTCATTATCCAATTTTTGCAGAATATGCATAGGTCGGAAATTTTTATGTCTCTGAATAGCTAAGGAGGTCTATAAACTAGTGTTGGATTTATTTTGGAAGATTTGTAAACATCTTCCTACCAAATAAACCAACATTGTGTAGCCATGAACTCAATACATGCATTATCATTAGAACTTGCTATCCAATCAGAGTATAAATCTATAAAATGAGAATCAGTATTAAGATTGAAATTCATACTAGCAGTGGGAGGTAGCATCCAGACGGATTTTTCATAAGTGTATACAAAGAAAAGATGTTTAAAGGATTCGCATGGGTTATTTCAAAAGACACAATGTATTTCTATGTTATTCGTATATTTCCCTAATTTCTTCCTAACTGGAAAAGCATCATGCAAGCATTTCCATACAAAATTTTGATTCTTTGAGATATTTTCAAATTCCAGAAATATTTCCAGGAATTTAGCCACTTGTTAAGTGTTATTATTTAAATCTTGAATTGTGACTTCATTTGGTTTAAGCAATTTCTCATACATTGATTTCACACTGAACTCCCCATTTGTAGTTAGCAACCATCTCAACTTATCTTCATGAAGCATTCTATCAGTATTAGTAAAATCTCTAATTCCTAGAATCATATCAGATATATATTGGGGAAAGTTTTTTATAACTTTGTCCGAGTTCCATTTCTTTGTTTCCGAGTTTAGAAGCTCAAAACAAGTCTTACATTGTTTTGTTTGGTTCCACGATATGTTATCAGACTACCTGTAATGTCGGGATCCAGTTATTATACCAGACATTGATCATAGCACCATCACCTACCTCCCAACAACTATATTTATGAACAAGAGCAACACCATGTAAGATGCATTTCCAAACCCAAGAATCATTGTAGTATTTTTTTTTAAAAAGAAGACATAGTTGTTACGGGAATATTTATCCCTTAGAATGGTGCACAAGAGTACTTTAGGTTGGGTTTGTTAGAGCACTGCTCGGTCGAACTTGCAAGCGTTGTTATCTCAAGCTTTTTTGTCAAGTTTAGTTGCCAAAACTCTAAGTCTTGATTTCTAGTCTACTTATAGCTAAGTCTCGGACTAGGATAGTAAGTGTAGTTGAGCTCTAGACTCCACGGCGTTCATCATACAAATACGAATAACTATTCAAGGAACTGGTGGAACTTCATCGACAAAAAGGTATGTGGAGACTTGAACTTAACTATCACTCAAAAGTTTATCTATTCTATTTCCTATCTTGAGAAAAAAGTCGTATTTCTATATAGACATCGATTATACACATTTGCTATTTCGAGCCGAGTTAATCTCGCGTATCTATTTCTCGAAATATGTGTTGGTAAGCTTTCGCTTTGGCCAAGTTCATCTTTACTTGTGACGAAAGTCATGTTGATTATTTCAATAACTTGAAAATCTCTTTGATGAAAAATAGTTTGTGAATAACAACTATATAACATCCTTTAAGAAAGTTTCAATGATTGAAATGAGAGTTTAAAGCGTGTAACCATCTTTGGATATAATAGTGTGTTTTCACATTTGTGCAAAAGTCCAAAACCGGGAACCCAAAGTATGCGTACCCGTACGCGTACTGGCGGTTGTTGGAAATCCGGGATAGTACGCGTACCCGTATGCGTACTGGCGGAAAGTTCACGTCCGTTAATTTCTGATGGAGTTTGGAAGTGAAAAACAAACTCAATCTGGTTACTTAAGTACGCGTACCTGTTCGCATACTTAGGTAGGTTATTTTCTAAAATCAGTTATTCGTGAACTAAAACATTTATATAATAAGGAATGTAATCTTTGCATACCGTGGCTATAATGTTCATGAACCAATTCAAGTCTTCGACTTTGGGTCGTAGCAACTCTTAGTTATGGGTGAGATTAGCTAAGGGAATCAAGTGCGTAGTATCCTGTTGGGATCAGAGACGTAAGGAGCGCAACTGTACCTTGGATCAGTGTGAGATTGATTGGGGTTTAACTACAGTCCAGACCGAAGTTAGTTTGTAGCAGGCTAGTGTCTGTAGCGGCTTAATACAGTGTGGTGTTTAATCTGGACTAGGTCCCATGGTTTTTCTGCATTTGCGGTTTCCTTGTTAACAAAGCTTCTGGTGTCTGTGTTATTTCTTTTCCGCATTATATTTTGTTATATAATTGAAATATCACATGTTGTGCGTTGAATCGATCAATTGGTAAATCCAACCTTTGGTTGTTGATTAAAATTGATTGATCCTTGAACATTGGTCTTTGGTACCGTTCAAGTTATCTCTCTTATATTCAATCGGGCTCGCAAATTATTATTTGTTTTATTGGGGATTGAATTGAGAGATTGAGATAATAACTCTCTGATATACTTTTCTTAAGATTGAGTTTGACTGTCTAGTTGATTCTCTTGAAAGTATATTGGAGTTAGTCTATACAGATTGCTAAGCGAAATATTGAGTGAGGTTGTTGTACCCCCACTTTTTCAAGGTTATTAGCCTCCATGCCAGTTTAGGAATCATGGATTTATTCATTTTATGTGCCTCTCTAGACCTCCCTGACCAACCTTTCATATAGAAACCTTTATAGCGAGCATTCCCTCACCAGAAGTCGCGTTATATTGCATTAATTCTGTGAGTAATTTTCTTTGGCAATACAAAGCAACTCATTTGGTAGATGGGAAGGGTAGAGAGAACATTCTTTATTAAAGCTAGTTTGCCAGATTGAACTACAATTATACCATGCCATTTTTTAACTATGATTTCCATTTTCTGAACTATGTTTTCGAAAGTTTTGAGTATGGACCTATTTAATGAAAAGTAGTGCTCCTAGGTGAACCCTTAATGTTTTCGTAATTTTAACAGTTTTATCATTATCCTTTGGTGTCTCAAATGAATTTATATTACTAAAATATAAGCGTGATTTAGTAATTGCCCAGAGGCTGAGCTAAAATGGTCAATAATCTTTATAAAAGTTTTACAGCTAAGAAAGCTAGCTTTAGTAAATAGCAGAAAATCGTCCGTGAAAAAGAGATGCGAAACTTGTTGGCTATGCCTAGAGTTTTTGATTCATGTTATATATTTAGTTTTATTTTTGTCTAGTAGTAACCTAGAAAATACTTTCATACAAATGAGAAAAAGGTAGAATGATAGTTGGTCTCCCTTCCGCAGACCACGACTAGGTTGAAAAAACTCTCCTGGTTTTCCATTGAGTAAGACTACGATCGAGACATTTGAGACGCGTTGATAGATTAAAGTGCACCAATCAGAGCTGAAACCAAAAACCTTCAGAGTTTTGATCATGAAGTCTCAATTGATCCTGTCGAAAGCCTTCGACATGTCAATTTCTTATTTTTATTCTCTTAAGAGAATGGATCACCTCATGATCCACAACTATGTTGTCGGCTATTTTTCTTGAAGAGAGAAAAACTGATTAGAAGGGTAATATCATCCTTTCCAGATAAAATTTCAATTTGTTGGACATCAATTTTGAAAGAATTTTATAAAGTGTGTTACTCAAACCGATTGGTCTGAAATCATTTCAAGTTTTTGGATTCTTAATTTTAGGAATCAGGAAAAGATAAGTTCATTCAGTTTTTGGTTGTTGGTTTTTGTTTTAAAAATTTCTTGAGTAAGTAATACTATTTGGGGACCTATTAACTCCTAAGTATGTTTAAAAAGACTTTTTGGGAACCCATCCGGTCCAGGCGATTTGTTTGGTTTTATCTTCTTGACAACAATCCAGATTTCAGTTGGTGTCGATATTTCAATTAGTCTTTCATTTTCCTCATTGCTAATTAGTTTTGGGATTAAGTCCACAAATTCTTGGTCTT
Organism: Papaver armeniacum; assembly: GCA_023531295.1. Classification (NCBI taxonomy): domain Eukaryota; kingdom Viridiplantae; phylum Streptophyta; class Magnoliopsida; order Ranunculales; family Papaveraceae; genus Papaver; species Papaver armeniacum. Next base: position 25,087 of record JAJJWW010006975.1, on the reverse strand, counting down.
CCTTAGTTTCCGAGGAAGTAAAAAAAGAAGAAAAATAAGTTTTTAGTTGTTCAGCTATTTCAGGCGTCTTTGTTACCACCTCTCCATTCGGATTTATTAAGCAATTTATTTTATTTCTTTCATTCTTTTTAACATCTTATTAACATGAAAATATTTTGTATTCTTTTCACTCAGATTAACTATATTATCTCTAGAAAATTGTTTAGCTATGGATTCTTGAGTATCATACATGGTATACAGTTCAAGTGTCTTTTGGTTTATCTGAAGTTTCTTTTTTGGATAATTTGTTAAGGCGTTTATTTTTTCTAGAGATTTTAAGACTTTTAATATCATTTTTGCGGGGGACCCAAATACATTTCTCCTCCAATTTTTTATCTAAGCACCTTAGGATGATTTAATCCACTAGTTGGTTGTATTTGTTGGTTCTAATAGAGGTCTCACCAATTTTTGTTCTTTACTTTACTTGGACTCTGAGTTAGGTTAGGAGTTTTTATGCTTTCAGTTTTCCTAGTTAGCAAAACTTTTGGTGTGTGTTTTGCTTTCGTTAATCAATCCTTGGATTCAAGAATTTTTCCTTGAGATTATCCAAGGATATTTCTTGTTTGATTTAATTCTAATAAAGCTCAAGCAAGGCATTGTCTATAGGTTCTGTAACCAATAAGTTGATGGTATACTTGGTACCCTCCCCTTTTCAATGTGTAATGTTAGCAATTAATGTAATGATTGATACAACATTGGTAGTTAGAATTAAGCCAAGGACATAGTGCATTCATTTATGAATGTATTGGATTACTTTGATAACATTATGTAGTTATTTGACTTCTAATTTTCTTCCGTGTTCATCATTTGGAGTTTTTGGACAGCGTATACTAGGGTTTCCGTGCATAACGTCGGCATTAGGGGAGAACATGTAGACTTGGAATTTTGTCAAGGTATTCCGAATTCGGAAATAAGAATATATGAGAATTAAATAACTCTGCGCACTTAGATAATTTTTATTGACGAATATTTGCATTAGAAACACACAGGATGATCCGCTGAGCAATGAACATATATGGGAATTTGGAACAATTCGTATGAATTGTTAAAAAATCGCATTCATAGTATTTTAAGTTGTTATAATAGGAAAAAAATTATCTGTGGAACAGGCTCATCAATGTACGTCTTGTAAGAATTGATATTCTATTATACAAAGAGTCCTCAATATATATTGGATGAAGGAGGATAGATTGTTTAAGGTTCAAGCAATTGTTTCTTGTGATCAAAGCAAGTCCATGAACAAGTTTCAACGTTTAAGAATTACTTTGATCCCGAGCAAACTAAATTTCTCAACATAGAATGATTCCAAAGAATGGAAACCATGTAAGCATGTGAGAAGTTTTCTTTATAATACAAAGAATAATGTGCACGCACGTATTTGTCGATTAAACAACCGAGCATAAAAATTAGCTCATGAATAACAGAGTATGGTTCGTGAACCATCAAGCAATGTTGGAGTTCAGTAGCACCCAAAAACATACTATTTCCCAAACTAATAAAAGTGATTTGCGAATTCAAATATGTTTGAAGTTCCCGTGAACATACCCAAAAGTGTATAATTCGTGAACACAAGAGATAATTCCAAAAGGTATCCAGGAACACCTTCAAATTGCATAGTTTGCGAACTAAAAAATCAGTTTGTGAACAAATGTACAATATGATGTTTTTAGGATTTTATGTCACAGACATAGTTTTTTAAACAATTAATAAAAATTATTCTCTAACTAAAAAGTGATAAGACCTATGAGCATCCAATGCTTGAGTTCGTATTTCAAAATTTGTCAAGTACAGGCTTGAACCCGAAACTTCTTCTTTGTGATTCATCATATACTAAAATCGTACGACATTTTCTTAGAGGATAGAATGAGAAATAATGAGCCAATTAGATAGTCAGTCTTCACATACCTTTGTTGTTGAAGTTCTCGCAGATGTCTTTGTTACCGTGCTCTAATCCTAGTCAGAGACTGACTTTAGTAGACTATGAATCAAGATATGGTTTTGATCATCTAACATTGACGATAATCTTGACATACTAATACTAGTGGGTTCAAACCGATTGATGCTCTAACATGTATCATATTTCAAAGAGTTGATACTTAATGTTAGGTATTTTCCAGTTTGATGAATTTTTTTGTAATATTTCCACTAATTGTAACATCAAACTTATAGTGGGATTTTCTGCAAGAATTTCTTAACTACCACGATCGTAGCAATAACACAACCTCTAAGAATAATCACGGTTTTAGCGGGGGAAACATAGGCCATGCTTGTGGCAGTCTGTAACAAACAGACAATGGACAAAATTTTGTCTCGATTCAAACTTGCAGAACCTCGTTTATTTCGCCACAATTCGGATCAAGACACCATCGTACTTGCGAGATATGATCAAAAACATCAGAGGCCTACTACAATCTATTCTGCATCATACAATCCACCGTATTCTAGGTGACGGCTGGCAGAAGTCAACATGGATCTTTTAAAATTAACTTTTGCGAATACATAGGCCCTGCTTTTTAAAATTATGTGTAATTGATGACTCCATGGGTTGTAACTTACCCACGCCTAATCTCTTTTTAGTTTTAGTTTATATCCATACGATAGGCTTCAAAAAAAAAAAAAAATTTAATCAAAAGTTGATTTACTTCCGGTGGCATAGTGATGTTTATCGAATTTTGCACGAATTTACATGAAAACTGAATAGCTAAATTATTTATTTATTTTGACATGGAAAAGATATATTATACAGTAGTGAAACTTACATCATATGCCAGATTTACAAGAAGGTTGGTTGGAGCCTTATGCCACCATTCACCAACATTACCTAACTTACCAACACATTTGGCTAGACAATCTGTCGTTTTATTGCACACCCTAGGAACAAACTTACAACTCTATTCAGGCTGTTCATAGAAAGAACTAGATTTTTACAATCAGATTCAAAGATAACCTTATCCGATGTTTGCGCTTTGGCCCATAGCATCGGTTGAAGTAAAGCCCAAGTTCCTGCTTGATGAGCATGAATTACCCGCTTCAGAATTCCTTTTCCTGCAACATATGTCCCTGCAGAATTTCTCACCATCATTGCAATACCAGCTAAGTAAAAAAACTTCTTAAAAGAAGCACCAATATTACTTTTGAAGACATCTGGCGGCGGTGCAACCCAATAATGCTCATGATCTGCTGGTCTCCTAGTATGCACAGTATGATGAGAAGAGAAAGAACTGTTAGCTACATCAGTCAAGTACTTGAACAGAGGACATAAAATGAGTTAGGGTTGATAGGAGTATGCTGAAAAATTACTTGGCACCTATATTCCCAAATATGCCACAAAGCTACAGTTATACCATGGATTGAGGGAGTATTTGAACTGAAGTTAATAATTGAATTTGGAGAAGACCAAGAAGCAAACCAATCATGAAGAGTAAGATATTGTTGAAGATGAATGTAATGTTGAGGCAGACAAGCATTCCAAAATCCAAATAGCCTTGGCAAAGGGGCAAGTGAAAAACAGATGGTTAACATCTTCAATCTGATTAGTATTACACAGCACACAAGTAACATCATTCGTAGCAGCGGAATGTCTTAAATCGTCTTTGACAGGGAGAGCATTATGTATAAGCTTCCATAAGAAAATCTGCAATTTATGAGGAACCTATAACTTCCAAAATTTCAACCAAAAAGAGGTATTGAATGAAGATGGTGTTGAAGGTGAAGTAAGACTGCATAAATGGTGATAAGTAGAAACTGTAGTGAAGTTACCAGTTGAAGTACGTTGCCACAGTAAGAGATCATCATATGGTTAAAATAGAGCTCACCTGAGTAGGGGTAAAAAGTTGACATAAAAGTGGTATATTCCACTCATTTGAATCTGAGGTGATAAGTTGATTAACCCGCTGAACATATTCCACTTTTACAAAGCAGTAGTTTCACTGGGTATCCAGTCGTGTTTCCATACATGGATTTAAGTTCCAGTTCCAACTTGCAAAGAATCGCAAACAACTTAAGGTTAATACAGGGAATTCTAATGTTCTTACACAGAAGTGTACAACAAACAGCACTAAAAAACAACTAGACAATATGACAATATGACAATCACCCACTATGTTCTTACACAGAAGTGTACAACAAACAGCACTAAAAAACAAATTCAAATCCTCCCTAATTCTTAATACAGGGAATTCTAATGTTCTTACACAGAAGTGTACAACAAACAGCACTAAAAAACAACTAGACAATATGACAATCACCCACTATGTACGAGCACTAAAACAGTCAAGTTGTAAGAAAACTCAAAAATTTGGGCCTTAACAATGTGGCTCTAGGTAATAGACTAGCTGGCCTGGTGTATAAGCCGGCTCTGACAATATGAGAAAGATAACCCTTCTATGGAGAACTGTTACGGTTCATTTAACATCATCTGCAACTTGGGAACTTCGGATCCCCCAAAATGATTTTGGCTTCAGCTTCGCGTCTATGGCTGTAAAAAGCCAGCCCATCTGTGTTTCACACATGGCGCAGTTAACGATTGTCCATGCATACCTATCCCAGAGACAGAAAATGATGAATGTTAATTCTACAGAAAACCAATTTAGTGTAAGTGACAAATAATAGTTATAATTAAGAAGCAACTATCCATACAGAGTGCCATATGAACCAATCTAATCAAAACTCATACCCAGGAAACCAGCTATACTCTTTAACAGCACCCCCAACAAGCGCTAGTCCATTTGCTTTGTATAGAGTCATAACCTCATGAACAAAACCATTGGGATTCACGTAAGCACCAAGAGGTCCATCACTGGACATGACCAGTGTATCACTCCGCCTTGCAATTACGGTCTACAAGAAGAAAAAAACTGGTAGTAAATAAATTACAAAAACTTGAAATCTGTAACAAAACTGTTCGCATTAGAACAATTTCTTTTCCCATCCTTCTGGTAGGTACCTTAGAGCAATTTCCAGGTAAATCAAAATCACAAACCTGACAAGTTTTGCAGCAGACACGATCAAAACACCCAAGTAACTCGATCTCTCGGCGCAATCTGTATGAAATTCCATCAATCTCTAGCAGCTCTTGCCTAGTAGATTCTGATACAGGAAGTTTGCTTGCAATATGAAATGACAATAGATCAGGTGCCTTTACAAGATCATCCATATTTGGGGAACCAACTATTTCCTTCCACATATCTGCATAATTTCATCAACAATTTACCATCATTGAAATGAAATAAAATGCACAGTTTTCGTAAGATGAACTTTATAAGTAAGAGAATAGTTAATGTGCACAGAAATAAGTTAGTTCTCACTTCTCAGCTACATTGGAGGTGCTTAAGTAAGAGAATAGTTAATGAGCACAGCAATAAGTAAGTTCTCAGCTACATTGGAGGTGCTGGATGCGAGATGATTAGTTTTTTTTTTTTTTTAAATTCTAAGTTGCCTAACCTAACTGTTACGTCTACTATAACCCCATAATAAGAAATTTCTAAAAGAATAGAAATTTACGCGTGCAGGTGGTATCTCTTTCTACAAAGTAAAAATCATGTTACCTGCAGCTTTCTGAGCAAGATAATAAGAATCATACATCCTGAAAACCCAATGCGGCAAGTAAAACCTTGAAGTTCTTTGCTTTGAAGAAGGTGCCCATGCCTGTTTTCCGGCAAAAGATTGATTCATTGAGCCAACACCATCACTGGCTTTCTCGGTCAATTCAAGCATACTGTGGTCTGACGTCCCTGCAGGCTCGTCCAGGGAAGATAATTCCAACTGGTAACCATCTTCGTACCTTCCCGATTCAGAATCATTGTTTGTCAGTTCATTAAGTCTATCATACCCTTGACTTGAAGTTGAGGCTATTAAAGACTGGTGTAATCTCAACTCTGCTGGTGAAAGATCACTCCCAAAGCTTGCTTCAGACATAGTTTCTGAATCATTATCCTCAGTACCATGTCCATACTTACTAGCATGTGAAGCAAGAGGCGCTGATTGTGAGAGTCTATACGTGTTACTCACTGATGCCAGCTGTCCAAAAGCATCCCTCGGGGTCCTCAGTGGCAAATCTTCTTGGATGATCTGGATCTCTGCACAAGGCTGACAAGTGGTATAGATAAGATTCCTCTGTCGTGAAAGCAAAACAAAAGTTTATAACTAGGTTGTCCACATATTTCACTAAACATTAAACATCAAACAAGTCTTACAGCTCCTTCAACATCGATCCAAGTACGTCGTATATGAAATCGTTGTTGTCCACGAGTAACCACATTCAGAGAACCATCCTCCAATCGCCGACATTGCCGAATCTATAAAATGAGATTATTATGGCAAGATAATATATGTGAATGATAGGTTCATTGAAGATTTATTGTCCTTCCTTATGAGAAGTAAAGTGTGATTCGACTGTTACAACTACATAATATGACCACTAGAGCAACAATTACCAATTTCAATTTACTATCTGATATTCTGAATCTAAGCTTTATCCTGTTTGGAGGATTATAACCTTATAAGGTCCATAACTAACCAGAATGCCTACATGAACATGATTTCTTGATACAGCCCTGTCGTGGAGTAATAAAAGTCATAAGACAAACCTACTTAAAAACTTGAATAGAGGTGATGCATGCAGCCATGCATGAAAAGTTTAAATTGGTCCATGGAAGTATAGTTCATCAGGTATATCATGACATCGTGGAACTCATATCGAAAAATCTCTTTTAACTATTTCACCAAATAGATTTATCCTATTAAATGTAATGAGATGCATATCCTGCCCTACTTGTATCTCATTTTTCCAATAGAAACAAGGATATAATGGGATATTACACATTGCCAATTATACATATACTCCAACAGAAAAAAAGTAATCCGGAAATGATAGCTTCCTTTGTAGCTTTCGTTTTACATATGTTGTTGCTGGTATGATTGATGAAGTACCTAACTAGACACTAATACCAAGATTACTCCCCAAAATCAACAGGAATACCACTTATGGGGCCAACTTTATTCAAAGTTTCCAGTTCCACAAGTCCATGGACTTACAACAGCAAGTCTGTCTTAACTTCACTCTCTTGAGACATTACGTGCTTTTTAATAACATTGAGGAAATCGGGGAAAAAAATGGTTAACAATCATAACTATTAATGAATGCCTACAGGTCTTCCTAAACCTTGGAGACGAAAACCCAAAGCGGCAAAAGAAACCATACCTCCGCTGTTGTCCCAACCTTCGCACAGCATAACCTATAATCATCAGGATGTCTATGAACACGAATCTGCACCAATTTCACAAGAAATTAATTTTGCTCGTAAAAAAGACAAATGGCTGGTTACCAACGTTTGAGAGGTACGGCACATACCACACCTATTGTATGGGAAGCTTCAACTTGGTTCAATGCCTTCTCCACGGCAGCTTTAAACCTGGGTTGAATAACTCTCAGAGGAAGGGTTGCCTCGGGGAACAAAACAACACCTGGCAAAGAAAGGGGAAAATGAATAATCTAAACCTTAAAAGACTCAAAAATAGGTTGACAGAAGGTGCAAAAGACAACAAATTCTTTACTGTTTAGCTTAGACATCTTATAAGGTATAGGATACAAACGGTGCATCATCTTAGAAAGTCCAAAATGAGGTCAGTACAATCTCCAAACATTTCAATTAATTTTGACTTAAACCAGTGCTTTCAAAGCATTGCAAGCCTCAAAGAAAGAGACAAAAACAGGGCCTCTGAACATACACCCACTAAAATTCATGCCTCGGTAACAGTGAGCCACATGTTTGATCTATGTTAGGGAGACCCATTAGTTTTAAGACTAAGGTGAGGCATGTCTCTTTTTTCACTTGTTATCTTGAAAAAACAAATTTTCATCATTAAAGCAGATAATTACCTTCAAGATAGAACATCGGCACACTCAAAATAGCACCACCATCTAAGAAAGAAACTCTATGCTGCGTGTCCTCAACCTCTGGTGCATATAAGAGGATCCCCATATAAGAATAAAAAACTCACTCAAAGTCGAAAGTACATACGGTACAAGAATTTGCCAAGGTCCTCGTATACCTACCACCAAGATAAGTATGCATGGAAGCCAAACTCACGTCATAGGTAAATCCACCTATATCCCCTGCCCCACCATCATCTTCCCTATTACTGTCACAAAGCATACACAGCACATTTAGTTCTCAAACCACACTCTAAATTTGATCATCAAGACATAATAAAGCACAATTAAGAGCTAAGCTAGAGGAAAATTCATTTAATCACCATGATGAGTGGATCAAATTTCTGCATCAACCTAAAATCAGCAAATTGCAGAAATCAAAATCATTGAAAAGATTGGCCCAATTTGTTACCAGCTTCAGCTAATTAATAATCACCATCAATAACTGGCACATAAATTCTAAAATTCATCCCCAGATTCAAATTAATTACCACTGTGGTTCTAACTAGGGTTTTGTTTTGAAAACCCTAAATCTGAAATGAAATAAAATGAGAGTTAAGAAATCAAAAATGAAAGCAAAAATGCCTGTCACTTACATGGTAATATGAACATCTTCATCAGAGGAATGCTCATCAACTTCTTCAATCTCTAATTCTTCCATATCAAGCTGTCTTATCACCTCCATTTGAAGTCTTTCATTTTCTAAGATCCTTTCATTGTTGATGTTCTCCATTTACCTTTTATTTCTCTGTGAAATTATGAGAGATAGAAAGAGAGTTTAATGAGTGTAGAAGGTTTCCTCCTCTTTGATGCAGGATGTACCCGCCATGTACAGTATAGATGTTGGAAACTTGGTACCACAAAGACAAGTTTAGGAATGCTGTCGGACATGATAGCGAGGGGCCTACTTGTTCAAGGGTTTTTGAGCTGGCAAACGGGCGGGCCGGGGCTGGCTTGTGACCAACCCGCGGGTTACGGGTTAATACAGGCCTAAGCTTGCGGGTTGAAATTTTTCACGGGTGGTCATTTCTCCAACCCGCGCCCGTCCCGGGTAAAGCTTGCGGGTTCACGGGGCTCACGGGTTAGCTAGTTTCTGTTGAGTCAACTCGCCAGAAATCGATTTATGGACTATTTCCGGCCACATTCAGGCCATCTAAAGCTCCTTCCTGCAACCTAACATTCATCTAATTCATTTAATTCAATTCAATCAACAGATTCAACACCAACGAAACCTACTCATCTTCTCAAAGGGGAAAAGGGAGAAAAATATAATAGGTCTTTACTGTACAAGGAATTGAAAATCATCATCACCACAAAATCAAATGTCATAGCTTCTGCAACATATCCACCTTCAAGAACTCAAACAGAATACACCTTGGCCAAGTCGAAATGGCTCCAAGCCTCCAACACCATCGTGGACAATATCTACAGTTCATCAACTCCATCAAACCATGTCCTAATAGTCCACCAATCTCCTTCATTATTGATCTGAAGCTCTCCAAACCGATCTTCTTTTGATTCCTCACAGACCCATTAATCATCTCCTCAAAATATATTCTTTCTCTCCAAAATCGAGCTTCAATTGCTTCTTCCGATTTATAGACTATCAGTTCATTAACCCAGAACCCTAATTTCTCTAATTTCTGCATCAACAAAACCCCCATCAACTGCATCTTTCAGATGCACTATTCTTTAACCTCTCTGTAACTAAATCGGCCTCCAATAGAACCATAAATCATCAATTTATGCAGCAACAAATCATATTTTCGATTCGATTCTCTCAAATGACAAAAACTTTTATCGATCTCCCCGAGTTTATTATCAAGCACTAACAGTTTCATTATCACTGCTTTACTCGTATTCACATAAACAACGTAAAATCAAAACCCACTCAATTTCAAATCAACACCCATCTTCGATTCAACAAAAGAAGGTTGAATAGTTGAATTTCTTCTTCTGAATTCTTAAATCCTCATCAATTTCAGATCTCAGTTCAAACCTATCTACTTCTTCCACTTCAATTGCGTATAATTTGTAGCTTCAATTTCTCTCATTTCAGAATCAAGTTCAACCATTTAATGAAGACGTCTCTCACTTTTTGTGAATCTCTCTGTGGACGAAGAAGAACTCTCACTTTCTGTGACGAAGAAGAAAAGAAGAACGAAAAGAAGAAGAAAAAAACTGAGGGGACACGTTATACCGAGGGGCCACGCGGCGTAATATATACTGTGGGGGAATAGAACTACGGGTAACGGGTTGAACCTGCGGGTTTTACGGGACGGACCGGGTTAACCCATATCCCTACAAGCCAGCATTTTCCAAACCCGAACCCGGCTTGTTTAAAAACCAGCCAAGCCGGGTCCGGGTTTTTACGGGTCGGTCCGGGCCAACTTGCGGGTTTTGAGCTTGTTTTCCAGCTCTATTCAGACTCAAGAGTTACCCCTTGTTTGTTTTCTCCTGATTCATATAAATTATCTTAATCTGACTGATATCACTTGACTCCTTCGGATCTGACTTAATATGTTTTGTTTTTTGAGTTAGATCTGACTCATCTGACTCAAAATATGTGAGTCAGTGGTCCGTAAATCAGAAGCATTTGATTCCATGAATCAAATGGGTCCGAGTCAGGATTAAATCTAAGTCAAATCTGACTCAAAATAACAAACAAACGGTTTGACATCTGACTCGAGTCGAGGTACGGGCGAAAAACAAACACACTCTTAGACTCGCTCCCCTTTCTACCATTGGGTCTGATCCGCGGGACAGACCGTAGGATACCTTACGGTGAGTCTATGAATCTCTCAAATATTAAGTGTATTATGGGTTAGAGCATTTCGCATGGGGTTTCGCAAATTTGAAATTTGGTGAGCTACGTGGATGGGATAAATGGAATTTCCACTATGGTAAAATATAATTGGTGGCAACGAAGAAGAGCGCGGCTAAAGTAAAAGTGCGCGGATTTTGTAAATATGCTGGAGGTTGAGCCTCAGCCGTGGGCGATGAAGCTCCAACTGCTGGAGGTCAATGTCTAGCCGCCAACGGCTAGTTTGGTACAGTAAAAAGAACTGCTAGATTTGCTCCATTATAAATTACTGTCATTTTCAACCACTCAACTCACACAAAAATTCGCTTCTCTTAAATTTTCTTTACCAAATATTTTCTAGTTTTTATTTTAGTGTCTTTGCATGGGCAATATTTCTTATAAGTTCCAAATATATATTGGATCTATGCTAACCCTTTCCCAGCGGTTATCCATCTTCCTCCGATTGGGTCTAACCACTCTTTGATCCTCCTCCCATCCAAACCCTCTGATGCTACTAGTCATATTCCTTATAAGTTTTTTACTTTGTGGTTGGATTGCCCGAAAGCCCTAAATATTATTCAGGAATGCTGGGAACAACCAGCCACAGGATTAACACCCTTTAGAGTTGTTACTAAACTTAAACTAGAAACAACTTTCTAAGCGGAACATAGAAGTGTTACGGAAAATTCAGACTAATATCAAATCTTCCGTAGAATCTATAAACCTTATTCATCAAAGTAATGTCGATGGGAAATTTGATCAAACCAGTCAAACCCAAATGGAATAGCTAGAAACTTATAATGATTTTGAGGAGAAAATTTGGAGGGAGAAATGTAAAGAGAAATGCTTGATATTTGAAGATATAAACACTAGCTTTTTTCACTCTTGTACTTTTAATAGGAGAAGAAGAAATAAGATCTCGGATATTACTGACCTAACTGGAATTACCCACATAAAACAAAAGGATATTTCATATTCTCTCCATGAACACTTCAAACCAATTTCGAACGAGAATCCTCCTCTTGATCATTTCCATTCAACACGAGGTCTGTTCAAAGTCAAAGGTTGGGTCAAGTCAATATTCGTTATGGATAAAGTCAATGGATCGGTCGAGTCATTTCTTGGGCTGGTCAAGTCAATGGTTGGGTCACTACAGGAAATTAAGGATTTAGTGACAGTATTTTCTACGACAATTTAAATTTGCCACCAAAAGTCATTGTTTGCGACAAAAAAAAAGTTCACCACTATAAAAATTTATTTGCGATAAACACTTATGATTATCGCTAAGCTTGTCACTAAAAGCAAAATCACGGACTAAATAATTCTTTCTCACAGATAATTTTTTTAGTGATTATTTATGTTCGCCACAAAAAATCACAATTAGCGATAACCATGATAATTCGTCATAGAATATTATTTTTGTGAGAAACTAAATTGTTTGTCGTTAGATATTCTTTTAATGACATCACTTATTTCTCGCAAAATTAATTTTCAGTGACAAAGTCGATTTTTGCCGCTGGCTTTTTTTCGTTACACAAAATAGGTTGTCACTAGAAATACATTTTGGGACTAAAATATCTTCTGTCACCAATATCGTTTTTCTGTGATGATTCGTGTTTGCCACAAAAAAATACAGTTAGTGATGACAACAAATGTCCGTCATAGAAAATTATTGTTGTGAGAAACTAAGTTATTTATCGCTAAATAGCTTTTTAATGACGTCGCTTATTTCTCGCAAATTTAATTTTGGATGACGAAGTCAAATTTTGTCGATGATTAAGAAATGTAGCTAAATTCCGAATATCTTTATATTAGGATATTGGTAAATAAATTAAGAAATATGGTGAACTAGGAAATTTATAAGAATCTATACCCGCCATCTTGTTTCTTGGATAAATTAATCGGTGTTTTATAAGGAAAGAAAAATTTTAGGAATTTTCTGTTACCTAGCTAGCATTTCGGCACGTTTTTTCTTAATTTGATTGATATGGGAGTGTCGATGTTTTTTGCTTGGTAGCTCAGCAACCTCTCCAAAATCTAATACTTGTACACCCCATATCATCACCATATTCTCATGACCATTTCACATTTTTTCATATAAGATAATAAGAGAGACGTCCATATTATGTGTTTTATTATCAACCAAGAAATTCGTTGCATATTCACTCGTATGAAAATTAATCAATCGTATGAAACTTAAATTTGATAAGTATGGATACTAGCTGTTTTTACCTGTGAAAAAAAAATCAAGTGTTGCCAGAAATGAAGTGGCACCAAAGCGATTTAAATAATCTATATGGCTTTCTTCGGACTATTTAGCCATTAGGAAACACCTGGTAGCTCTTTAGATTAAATTAAAGTATATAAAGTTCAGCTCAGGACCTTATTAAAAGTAGAATCTGTGATAATTTTCTTGGTCACTATATTTTCTCATTAAAGATTGTTTAGGTAAGAAAATATTTTCCTTATTAAAAGTAGAATCTGTGATAATTTTCTTGGTCACTATATTTTCTCATTAAAGATTGTTTAGGTAAGAAAATATTTTCCTTATTAAAAGCAGATTCCGTAATTATTTTTTTGGTCACTATATTTTCTCATTAAAGATTGTTTAGGTAACAAAACATTTTTCTTATTAAAAGTAGATTCTGTGATATTTTTCTTGGTCACTGAAAATTTCTTTTCCACACAAATATATTTGCTGTTGAAACCATATTCTGCGATAACCTTTATACTCGTTAAAAAACTGTTTTTATGATAAATTAGTTTGTCGGTAAACTATTTTTTAACGAGAATTTAATTCAATCACTAAAGTCTATTTTCGTTGATAAAAAAATATTTATCGTTAAAATTGCTTTCTGTGATGGACTGACTTTTTAGTCGGCGAATGCTTTTCCGACAGGGATTTACCGACCACAAGGGGACGAAATTTTTTCCATCACAAAAAATTTTTAGGGACAAAAAAAAGGCTTTCGTAACAATATAATTTCTCACTAAACATGGTTTTTTTGTAGTGGGTTAAGTCTATACTTGGAATTGCTAACGATTTCTTTTATGCTCCTTATGAAATCTATCGGTATTTTTCCTCTATCTTTTTCTATGGAAACTGTATTATTTCTCTGATGTATGTTGTGGTGCTTTACTTCAGTATAATACTGAGAGGAGATCAATTTGATTATGTTTTTTATGGGTTTGATGAAAGAGATAAAAGATGTGATTTGTCTATGACTTCTTCTCTAGGTCTTAGTGATTTATCACACTCCCATGGGGATGATATAATAATTTATCAAGAAGATATGGATTATTGTTATCTAGGATGGAATCATAAGGATGGTTTTGTTCTTGAGGATATTTTTAGAGCTTAATATGACCTTGCAGTTGGAGAAACTGATGCTTCTAAATAAATAAAATCGGATGCTTACATGTTCTCACGAGATTGGAATCGTTCTTATGTTCTAGCCCTTAGAAAGTATGATACGGGTTGTATGAATATCTTGGATGATGAGTTTGCTCTGTGAAACTCTTATTCAGGAGGTCATCTGAGTTTTTACATTAATATGGATGATTATTTTCTCAGGCTAGTAACTTTTCTGAGAGTTGGTCTCTTTCTGCACTCTTGTGGGGTTGATAAGATAAATAAGTTGTATAATGAAGATCTTCGCGGCGTAGGTCAGAATCCGAAAGCTAAGATGGTCTCGTCCATTATTGTACCTATAGAATCTTCTATCAGCTTTTAGCCATCAGAGTTGTTGCTTCTTGACATATAAAACTAGATCTCTATTGGTGCTCTCATGTGTGGAATGGTTTAGTTTCTTTGACCCTTATGGTGTATAACATGAGTCAAAATGTGTAATTTGGAGGATGAGACTCTTTGGTTATCTTATTATACCAGTGGTTTTTTAAGAATTTGTTTTAGCAATGACAGGAGTTCTTTCTAGTTAGTTGCACGTCTTTGTGGTTCTTTAATTTCTTAAATATAATTTGAAAGAAAAGTTAATGCTTCATCTCAGGTTCCTTTGGGACATCGGTGGTTTATGCATCATTTCTTTGGGCTGGTTGCGTTCGGAGTTTTATCATCAAATCAGTCTACTCTTTTGACTTCTTGGGATGATTTGCTGGTCTTCAATTTACTCTTATGTTGGCTATATCTCGTTGCCAGCCTTTTTAGCCAGTTTACACCTTCGGGGGCTTGGGTTGTTAGTTCATATGTTTGGTATAGGTGTAAGATGAATCTTGTTAATGATCTAAGTGGTTTGGGTGGATGTTTTAGTGGTTTGGATCTTCTTCTTAGCAGGTTTTCGAGGAATTTTTCACAATGTTCTTTTTTTTTCCAATCAGTATTTTGGCTCTCTTCCGCTTAGAGGGAACTGGTATTGGTTCACATTTGTTAGTCATCCTCCTTTACGGAAGAGTGATGCACCTTTGTATGTCTTACGTGGCTCATTTATGAGAATTAAACGTCAACATACTCACGTCACGAAAGGGTTCCGGCAGTAGTTTATTGTAATCATGCTCGTAGTAATGTTGATGAAGAATTAGCATAATTGAAGATTCCTTCGTTTATACTGGATCGAGTGAGGATGTCTACTTCTCTACCTGGCAGCAACATCTCTTGTCTTGACATATATCTGTATTTCCCTTTTATTCCTTTTCCCTTTTGTTGTATTAGCTTATTTTTTGTGTCTTGTGTTAGCTCCTGTAATGGTTCAACCTCCATTCTAGTGTCTACTAACTGCGATGACTAATTTGTAACCTTTGCTTATAAAAAAATTCTCCTGGAAATTATCGTAAGATACTATACAAAACTGAGTCCCTGCTTTGCTTTAGGTAAGATTTACACGTTCTGTAATTATTCCTTGAAGACGGATGGGTTATACAGACCGAAATACAAAGACTATAGCATCGATCATGATAGGTTGGGAAACCTACAATAAATATACTGCAAGTGCACAGTGTCTAACTAGTAGACAGTGGAAAGTACAGGTCGTTCCCACAAGGAGTGTGAAAATACTACTACTAACTTAAACCAAGAACCAACTAATCAAATTCAATATTTTAGAAGTTTATGGAACAATGAAAACAAAATATTAAAACTTAACCAAGGATGTGAAAGTGTTAAAGTTCTGGGAATCCGTTGTAGGAAAATTACTTGTCTTCAATCACAAAGGGTCTCAAATTTACTCATGTAGAGTGGCAAACCTAACTACTCATACATGGAAGTTATTGTATTTACGAATAGTTGACAAAAATCATCAAAAATGGATTGCGTGTTGTCACCTAAAATAGAATTTTCAAACACTAATCATACCAAGCATGAAGAGTCACGGAATATTCATAATTCAATTATCGCTTAGGTTCAATGAGTTTTTCTACTAATCCAACAATGAACTATACATGGCATAGCACATGAAAAATCTAGCTAGAAAGTAAAACATTGATAGAGAGACAAAAATATATAGACATCAAGTTCCATTGGTAGAAACCCTTGTTTATGAACACAAAGAAATTATCCTATAAGTTCATCCTTTCACCCTAATTATCCTACAAGTTCATCCTTTCACCCTAACATGAAATTAGCTGGCCATGACTTTCTCAAAAGCCATAAATCAATCTAAAATAAAATCAATAGTTAATCAAAATGGAAATTGAAACAAAACTTTAAGCCCTAGTTTCCTGTTCACGGCTTTGTGCCGCGCCAGCCTCTCTTTCCCCCTTTTTTTTCCGTCTCTGTTCAGTTTCATATATGTGATGCTTCCAATCCAGAAGATCACCAATTAATACCGAGCAAATTGCCAGATCTAGTCCATGCATTTGGACCCAAAACTGCCAAGGCCCACTCCACTACGCATACTGATTCTTATATCCAACTCCTTCCAAACTGACCACATTTCATCTCCGTCCATCTAGGCATCACTTCGTCGTCTGACCAACCAACTTTTGTTCATATCATAACCTAAACACCAAAATTATCTCAAAAGACAGACCCCTGCAACCACTAAAGCCTGTAACATACAGACTATCGCAATCAATACCCATCTTCCTTTGTACTAGATGTGAATCAACCAATCCAGGGACCTTTGTTCGCTGCCAATATTCTTTCATTTCTGAGCTCCTATACTCCTCTTTGTAATTTTCTTGACCTGCAAAGTCGCATCCAACTAAAACCCAAGTTTCGTCAAACTACCAGGACTGCAATCCAAGCCATTTTCATCCATACAATCTCAATTGAACCCTCAATTCTCACTGTAAAGAATGGCACAGTAAATGATTTTAGAATTAATGTCAGATATTTTCAGATAACTTTTACAGACAGTTTCAAACAGTATTAATATCAAGGAGATAGAGAAATACAGCTGGAACAGCTGTATTGGTGTGACTCATCAAGTCAAGTCAAACAGACTAAACTTGACTTGACATAATATTTCTAACATACCCCTGCAAACTGATACAGGCTAACTATGAAGTTTGAAAACTAAAAAACTAAAAACAGCAACAAGAAAGCAACACCCCTGAGACCAGGAAACAGTGTGCAGAAATCTAGAAAACAAAAGATAAAAGTCTGTCTCTAAAATAAGTAAAGCACTAAGCAACTAGAACATCCAACAGCAAATGAAGCAATCTGGAGTGAGCTGGAAAGCACGGAACCTTTGTGATGTCGGATATCCGCTTCTTCACTTGAAACATAAGAAACATCAAGGAATCCAGAGTCCACCAAATCCTCGACAAAGTGTGATATTCAACTTCTATGTGTTTTGTCCTGGCATGAAAAACAGGATTAGCTGAGAAAACAATAACACTTGTATTATCACAATGCAACCGAATCGGTAACATTGCAGAGGAACATGTAGATCATTCAAAGACATAAGAAACCCATTTAAGCTCAAATAGTTTGCAACAGATAAAGCTTTATACTCGGCCTCAAAGATGACTTGGAGACTGTAGGTTGCTTTTTAGACGACCAAGAGATTAGAGATGAGCCTAAAAACACAACATATCCACTAGTAGATCTTCTAGTATCGGGCATCCAGCCCAATCAGAATCAGTGTATGCTTTGAGTGAGGTTATATTGATAGGTGTAGAATACACCGTATTTACTATCTAGAGTTTATGCTTTCTTTGCTATTTTTCGTGTGAATTATGTATCTTATGCGTGTTTTTGAGTTATTAGGTACCCTGGAGTCCTTGGGAGCAAAAGAAGAAGAAATTAGTCATTTGGAGCGAAAAGGAGCACAAAGACCAATTCACATGCAATCAATTGCTATTTGGAGCGGGCTATAGTGCACGAGAAGGAAGTGAAGAAGAAGCAAATAATCGTCGGTTCCCTGAAATCGACAAGCTAATTCTAAACTGGGTGGCCCATATCCATTGTCCTGGTGCCTTAATACTGGCCGTACAAAGCTTATCATTTGGTCGTGAAGAAGGAAATCATTCTCACCCTAAATTTTAGTTTGTTCTCTCGAGAGAGAAGAATGAGCTAGATTGGAACAAATTTGAGGGAATTTGGGATCTCAAAAGCTAGGGTTTTGGAATGAATGATGTTGTTCATCGAATATTGAGCTCGAGTTCATGTACCTGTGTTGTGTTGCTCGGGAAATAGAAGTTAGGGTTTGATTGAGAAAGAGACGCTGACGATTTGTTGAGTTCTGAAGGTGTTGAATCTTGGCAGAGTTGCGTTGATGGTGTGATTAAATTGAGATGAATCGGGATCTCAAGATTGATGGTTCTATTATGGGTTCGAGTATGAAATGAATTGAAGCCGTGTTCAACAAAGAAGTACTGGAAGGTCGGGTGACGTACTGAGTGAGAAGAAGAAAGTGAAGAGAATGGGTTTGAGAAAATGATGTTGCTATTGGAAGTAAACTCAGTGGGTAGTAGAAGTTTGAGGTCAAATTGACATCTGGGTTGAGTGATTACTGGCTGCTGTGGAATCAAAGAAGAATTCTGGGTTGGAGCTGAGATTCATGGTGATGAATAATGCAGGATGGCTGAGATGTTGAGTTGTTGCTGTGCTGGATATGAGATGGGAAGCTTGAAAGTGAATTGTCAGTGGGGGTTTGCTCACCGTTGTCTCGTGTGGTGCCGCTATGGTTTTAAGCTACGGGTGGTCTTGTGACTTGCGGTACAGCTCAAGTGGTTGAATCTTGATAGAGTGAAGCTGAAATTGTTGTTGTTGTTCTGATGGAATGCAAATGGTGTTAATGCCATGATCTGGTGGCAGGAAGTGATGGAAGTCTGGATGGAACTAGTGGTGTGATATGGCCTGAGCTGAATTGAAATGGATCAAGGCTAGTGTTGTAGCTGGAGGAGAATGGAAGTTGATGCTAGGAAGTTACAAGGAAGCCTGGATTGATGCAGGTTTGCAGGATTGAAGCAGAAGGTGATGGTGCTTGTGGATTAGGGTTGCGAGTTTATGAAATCGAGCTTCCATTGGTATTGCAAATGAGAGGATGGGTTCTGGTGCTGATAAAATGCAGCTGAAGGCATTGCAGTATTAGTGTGACTCTGGGGGTGATAGGTGGTTGTGCAATGGCAGGTTGACAATGTGCAGGTGATGGCTAGAATGGCAGCTGATGTTGCTGCTGTGAGCTTAAAGCAATGATGTTGGAGCTGTACAAGGAATGTGCTGGTGGTATAGCTACATTTGGAATTAGCAGAGAAGGTTGAATTGGCGGGCAAGATGCACTGTGGGCTTGGTTACAATGGTGGAGCATTGGCGGGTGAGCTATGTTGTGCACTGGTGAGTCAATAAGTTATGAATATTGAATTGGTTCACCTGGAGTGAGTTTTTTGCAGACAATGCAGAACAGCAGAAGAGGTTCAGGTGGATGTTGATACCTTGAATCGAGGGATGCATACAAGGCTGTATTTGGTGGAGCTGCAATGGGTTATAAAGGCTGCAACTATGGATAATGGCCTGGTAGCTGGTGTTGTTATTCTGGGCTGGAGCTAGATTGAATGGTTGTACAGAGCCATCAGGGTTAGAAGCACAAGGATTGTGCATCAAATAGGTTTTGGTTATGGCAAGATGGCTTTGGCCTGATTTGATTCAGCCCACTCAGCGGGTAATACCGACTCTATTTCCGACCCTACGACTCACTGACCTGGTTTGACTCGGTCCGACCGAGTTGACCCGAGCTGATCCGACCGAGTTAACCCGTTGACCAGTGACCGGGCGGACTTTGCCGGTCACCGGAACCGATTTCCGACCATTTCTCCGGCCGATTTCCGGCCACAATACCAGTTTTCCGGCCACGACTTTTTGGACATATTTTCTACACG
Source organism: Papaver armeniacum (assembly GCA_023531295.1). NCBI lineage: Eukaryota > Viridiplantae > Streptophyta > Magnoliopsida > Ranunculales > Papaveraceae > Papaver > Papaver armeniacum. The sequence continues at coordinate 5,036 of JAJJWW010006975.1, read as the reverse complement.
GGTTTCTCTCTCTTATGGGCTTGGTGGATTTTTATCTAATGGACTTTGAGACTTGACCTAATTTTGGAAGAAGGGAAAAGCTATAAAAAGAGGAATTCTACAACTTTTGGAAATCATCTTATTCTTGGAACTTTGGAGAGCCGCTTTTGTTTACGCAACTAGGGTTTGCTTTTGTTCATCTTCTTCTTTACTCAACTTATATTTTTTGTGATGAACTCCATAGCTATGAGTAGCTAATTAATTCATTATTGGTTAAGGATGTAGTCCTATTTCTAAAACTTGTGTTTGCCTTATGTATTAGTTTTCTCTCTTGATTATCGTTCAATTCTCTACTGTTTTTATGATCACATGATTGAAGTATTGTGATAGGGTTATGATGTTTGATTAGTTAAGTGGCCAATTAATTGAACTTGCATCTTAGTCCATAGCTATTTTAGGGTTTTTCATCGAGCGATAACCTTGAATACAAGTAGCATGATATGTTTACGGTTTGTAGTGATACACTCTCGTAATCATATGTAGAGTTTGACCATTGTCCGAATTGTTATGTGCAACGCATGACAATTACATTGATTAGCCTATTTCTGAAACTTAATGCTCCTAGGAATTGAACTTGATTAGCGCAAGGCGTTAGGTTATTCTTTAGGTAGATTTCACATATGCAGCCCTAATGTGTGTGTTGAATAACTTAGGAAATTAATAGATTATCTTGCTCTCTTGATTCTCTAGGCTTTTGATAACACAAGAGATTAAATCGTAATTCTAATCATATATGCAAGCACATGTCTAAGATTGAAGATGAATTCCTTGACCAATATCTCTCTCCATTGATTACTTTCTACAATTTACTTTGTTTTAATTTGCTTTTATTGCCTACATAAATTTAGAAATCCCCCCAATTGGTTACTTTAAGAAATTGATTACGAAATAACTACAATCGCCTCTCTGTGGATACGAACTCTTTCTTATCATATACTTTAGGAAAGTGAAATTATATTTGACGATACGATGCCGGTGATCAAATTTTGGCGCCGCTGCTGGGAGGCATACGGCTAGTTATTAAGTTTTTAGTTTCTTATTTCGTTTTTATCTTTGCTTCTTGTTTCTTGTCTTGTTTCTCACTTGTTTGCGAGAATTGTTTGCAGGTAACTAATATCTGGCTTCTAAGGATTGGAATTATCCAAGGTGTGGGATAGCTACTCGACGAGGCACAATACTCCAACCAAGTCAAGACACAACGGACGAGCACGAGTTGGAAGTAGGAGAAGAGATTTTCCAACAAAGAAGAAGAAGAAAAGAGGTTCCATTCGTGAGACGAACCACAAGTTGAAGAAGAAGAAGCTATGGGTGATGCAAATCGTTTACTCAAGGAGTTGGCTTCTCATAGGATAGATACACAACAGGGGTGTATTCAAACGGACTCTACTTTTGAGATCAAGCCGGGGTTGCTTAGATAATTACCAAAGTTCCATGGCATGGTGAATGAAGATCCAAACAAACATCTTATGGACTTCCACACCATTGTCACGCCATGCTTCCAAAATGAATGTTGCGGCAGATGGTGCAATGTTGAAAGTTTTACGTTTCTCTTTAATGGATAGTACTAAGGATTGGTTATACTATTTACCTACTTAAGTGTCACAACATGGAATGGGTCAAGAAACTCTTTTTGGAGAGATATTTTCCCCGCATCCAAGGCTACTCAAATTCGCAAGGAGATTTTTGGGATGAAGCAAAGTGTGGGGGAATCCTTATATGAATGTTGGGAACGATATAAGATATTGGTGGCAAGCTGCCCTCACCACCAATTAAGTGACGCTATGATTATCCAATATTTCTATGAAGGACTCCAATCAAGTGATAGGAATCTCCTCGACGATGCGGGTGGTGGTGCACTAGTTAACAAGACGGTGGCACAAGCTAGAGAGTTGATTGAAAACATGGCAGCGAACTCACAACAATTCTTGAGTCGTGGGTCGGATGTGATTCTAAGAAGGGTGAGTGAGGTGAGCGAGGTTGAGGAACTTCGTCAACAAATGGGTAACATGAATGCAATGCTTCAACAAGTTGCAGCCGCGGTGATACCGAGTTCCACTCAAACTTATGAGGACGAGCAAGCTAATGCGATCTTTCCAAATCAACAAAGACGGTATGATCCCTACTCAAACACTTACAATCCGAGATGGAGAGATCACCCCAATTTTAGCTATGCCAACAAGCAAGGTGCAATTCAACAACCTACTTTCAACCGTCCGAGCGGATTTCAACCACAACAACAACAATTTCAAAGAACCTCAAGCACAACAATCAATGCAAAATCAAGGTTCGGATATTGATTCAAAGCTTCAAACTATGATGCAAGGTATTTCTACCATGTTTAAAGAGAGTCAACAAGAAATTAAGAGTGCTATCAAGGAGTTGCAAACACAAATGGGCTCCATGGCTATTGAGTTGAACCAATTGAAGGCAAAAAATAGTGAAACTCCTTCTCAACCTATTAACCCAAAAGAGGGTGTCAATGCTATTACGTTGAGAAGTGGTACACAACTTGTGCAACCCGAAGTTACTGATTCAGGCAAGGTGGACACACCAAAGGAACCTGTTTTGGAGGAGAATAATGAGGATTCTCCCCAAACTTCGAGGTACCTATTCCTAACTCTAAAACTCCTATTTCTACTTATGTTCCTCCTTTACCTTTTCCTCGCAGATTTGCAAGTTCTAAGAAGGCGGAACTCGAAAAGGAGATTTTAGACGTTCTTAAAAAGATCCATGTGAACATACCACTCATTGATGCTATCAATCAAGTTCCAAAGTATGCAAAGGTGTTGAAGGACTTGTGTACCAACAAACAAAGGCTCAAAGGTAATGAAGTGATTAGTGTGGGGGAGAATGCCTCGGCAATATTACAACACAAACTCCCACTTAAGTGGTGACATCTCCCATAGAAGCACTATTTTGATCTCTTGAGTGCTATTTTTATCAACCATGTTGGTGACATCGAATTGCTAACTTACACACCACTTGTGATCTTGTTCGCAGTTAGCACCATCCACCTTATCTCTCTCTCTACACCAACAGGTCCATAGAAACACCATCATCATCAACAAGAGGAGCATCACAAATTTGAAGGAAAGTTGAACACGTTCGAGGTTTACAAGCAATGGTATAGAATTGAGCAGATTTCAGATTCAAGTATAGCAACAAAACAAGGAGCAGAATTTTTATAAATTGAAGACTATTGTATAAGAGTGAAATTATCAAGGATGAGAGTTCGAGAAGTTTATGATATCAAGACATACAAGTTGTGAAGAATCAAGTGGTAAAGTACTTACACCATGGCCTTTGTACTTACGTGGGTGCTTATATCAACATTCATTCCTACACTTAACCCAAATCGTTTTTCCTCTCAATCATTATCTTCCCCAACTTAAATCGAGAGAGGAGAGTTACTACTCTTGATTTGCCGATAAAATTCAGAGAATCAGAATGGAGAAATTCGAGAGTTCAGTTGAGATAAATCTGAGGTCGAGAAGTAAATCGAACTTTGGTAAGAATTCGAGGAAGAAATGGTGCTGTTCTGATGGGGTTTTAATGGTTTCTGTCAAGACTCAAGAACAAGAAATTTAGGGTTTCTGAATTGAGACGAATGGTTTGAATCAGATCAAGAAGAAAATGTTGTTGCTGTGAGTTTGAAGATGAGATTTGAACAGATTTGGTAGAGCTGCTGCTCTAATGGCTGCTGGTGGAGATGGACTGTGAGATAGATTGATTCTCTGGTGAAATCGAGAAATTCAGATGAAATTGATGATGGAAATTGATCTGAAATAGAGAAGAGAAGATGAAATTGTAGACGGGTTCGATTGCAGCTGGTGATTTAAGTGTCGAATTTGGGTGAAACAAATTAGGGTTTGTCTATGAGAAGAACTAAATCTGGGTGGATGAATGTCTAGATATGAGACCATGGATTTGTTGCTCTGAGTTGAAGGAAGAGGAGCTAATGGTGGTCTGGTGTTAATCGTATTGAACTAATGGAGTTGTTGGTGTTAGAATGCATGAAGCAAAGCTGCAGAGGCTGTATTGAAGGGGATCTGGTGAGTGATGAGGTTGATTTCCAAGCATCAGAAGATAACATATGGCTGCTGATGGAGAAGAAGATACATGGAGGCGTTGGATAAATGGGTTTCTGATGAGAGCTGGGTTTGTAGATGATGAATTGCAGTTAATTGTGATGCTGGGACAGTGGAGCTGAGAGGTTACATCGATTGATGTTGGCTGATAATTACGCTGTCACAATGGAGTTTCCTGTGGCTGTTGTCTCGAGGGAGGTGATGAAAGAATGGAATGTATGAATGAAGAGAGATTGTAAACCTGAACTGTGATATTGAACTGCAGGAATAGATAGCAGCTGCAATTGGATGCTCCAGGCAATGGCTTGAGCAGTCGTTGTGAGTTTGCTGAGCTGAGCTGCAGGGAGTGTGGCAGAAGTATGGCTGAAGAGTTGTGGTATTGCTAGTTGCTTCTGGTGATGATTTGAATTGCAAGGACTGAATTGCAGGTTAAGCCATGGATTTCTGGAGTGGAGATGAGAATGTGCAATGGCTCATGGTGTTGGTATCTGAGAAGGAGATGGCATGGAAGTGCAGGTATATATTGCACTGGCTATATTCAAGGGAAGTGGAATGAACCAACAGATGAAGCTGAGTCTCTCCGGTTAAACTGCAGTGGTGGTTTGCGGTGCAGCTTTAGATGATTCGGATGGAGGTTGGCTCATGGTTGGTGGTTGTTGGCAGTGCGGTTGGCTGTAGGTTTAGATGTATGTTTAGATTGGTGCAGGTATGCAGAGCTGGAGTTGGTGTTTAGTAGTGTGTATGAATGGGTGCAATGATTTCAAGGATTGGTGGATAACAGTGGTGATGGCCAAAGAACTGAGCTGCATTTGGTTACGGAGGCAATGATGCTTCTAATGTTGATGTTGTGGCGTGAAGTTGTGAGACTTCGGTGGTATTGGCTTATGCCGCCGTTGGAAATTGGGATAT